>JASEVX010000001.1:40035691-40109527 GCA_031761405.1 Serripes groenlandicus | reverse complement strand
GCCAAACATTGCAATATTTCCAGGTGAGAAGATCCGTTACGAGATGACTCACTGATCCTGCATTGTTTGCAAAAAGCTCAATATTGACCTTTCGGCGCTGAAAGGTTAATGTAGTAAGCATATTTACATTAGTCCTAAACATACCATATTAAAACAAATCGAACATTTATATGTTTTGACAGGAAAGAGAACTTTTTCATCTGTAGATAACGACTATATATAACATCAATATATCTATCCAACACAATGAAATGTACGAACAAGGCTATGATCGACTTCAAGTCGGACAGCTCTTATTTTTCTTTTCTACGATACAAACCTTATAGCATGACTTTTGACAACATAGATGGATAAGAAGTACATCATTTAATTTCTTGATCGTCTTAAAGGTAGCAACGCGGGCTGTCAATCCAGGGGTTTATAAGTTCGAATCCCAGCTCGGCCAATATTCTTTGAGACGTTTGACAAAAGTCACTGTGACAAGCGTCATTTATTCGTCTTCCACCAACGGGCTTGAAGTCTATGTGGAAAAGCAGCCAGTTGCTTGGTAAGTATGTTATGTGGAGTATTAATGTGGGTAAAGGTCAGGAAACACATGAGTAGGTGACCTGGTCGCCGTAATATGACTGAAACATTGTTGAAAACGGCGTTGTGGAGAATAGAACTATTTGCTCTTGAGAGCAATATCGTTTTATCGAAAAGATGTTCACCATATACATTTATAAGGAAAGTTATACAAGTTATTTGCTCGGTCGTCAACATTAGAATGACTTAACATTTAATCCTTTCATACGTATACATTTATAAGCAGGTTTTGTTGAAATGTTTAACCCCTTCCCACATACAGATGCTTTATGACGCCTCAGCAGCAAACAACTTTGAAAACTGTATCGAATAGGAGAAATTGCTCATAATTTTGACACAATATGTCCAACTCTATTAAATATGATCCTTTCATTTACAGAGATTTGTATCTGTTTTTGCCCTAATGTTTTCAAATTTCGTCTGCTATAGATTTGCTGAATGTAGGAAATGTTTAATGAAGTAGCTCCCTAACCTTGCCATGTCTAGATATGTTATATCTACATGCATAACGATATATGCGATAGTTCATAGTCCGGATTAGGAATGGCCGTACTAACTATTCAGTTCTTTCGTTATTTAATCCGTTTAGTTATGGTAAGTGTAATAAGTCCAGTGCAAAATGACCTGCGTCATACGAAAACCGTTCTCAAGGGATTTCATGATTGAACCGAGTTTAATTGCCATTTCAACAATAGTTATATCGTTTAAATGTGTTTCCTGGATTTCTCGCATCAGTATTCTAAACAATAATTTCCCTTGGCAACTGGCTGCTTTCCCAACTAGGCTATGATGCCCATTTGAAGATGATGACGCTTGTCACAATGACCTAAATTGAAATTAATTACAATATTAAGTTCTGTATTATTGCCATAGGATTATACAAGATGTTCACATTTATAGTAGAATGAAACATTTAACCTTTGCCTCATACGACCACTTTGAACATATTTTTCCAAAAAATTGAAAATCTCTTTAATTGAATTGATAATCTATGACTGAAATTGGAAAACATTGTAACATAACGGAGAATTTGCTCGTTTTGAGCAATTTCTTCTTTTGTAACTATGTTTTCAAAAAGCCGTCTGCGGCAGAGGCGTCAGAAAGCGTTTATATGAGGGAAAGGGTTAATAAAACGGGTGCATAAGACCAGGTATGATTTGAATGAATGACAAGTAGTACAGACAAGTTAATGACACGTATTATTAAGAAAACTGCTGCTTCACTGTTTTTCAAATACAGATCTGTGACAATGAAATGCCGGTAAATGCTACTGTGTTTGCAGGAAATCGGCAGGATTAGGGTTGAAATATAGAATACACGATGCATTGTGAGAAATGGAGTTTATTTACCATTGACACGAGTGATAATTGGACCAGTAATACCAGTAATACTGGTAATTTATCCAGAAACGTCATGTTATAGCTTCAAACAATTGTTAAGAGAAACAATCAACAAATCAACCATGGTCTAACTTTAAAAGTGTCAGAAAAAACACGGATTATATCTGATTGACTTGTAGACAAGCATTTCAACATATTTCGTACATTTCAATTTAACCATTTCACTATCCCGCTGTACATCTGCATCCATAACTAGCACCCCTGCTTTCTGCATGTTCTGACATTTATGGACTACTTTACTTAAGTGTTCATAAATGAACAGCGAACAATGTATACACATATTTGACTGCACGAACTTGCAGGGTGATCTAATCGACATTGATTGTAATTATGAGTTAAAGTCACTTTATGTAGTGAACGACAGGGTAAGAGTATATACATTATATGAGCCCGTACATGGGGAAAATAAACAACAACTTGGTCTTTGTGAACAGTATTGAGCTTGTGCATCCGCAAAGTTTATTCACGATCTACACTGTTCTCATAAATACTTACACAAGCATGTCAATGTGTGTAGATTCTGACTAGACTGATTAAATTGAACGGATGATCTAAAACATACACTGTTCAGAAATGCCAACGTGTACGTACCTTTTCTGGTGCACTGGTTCAGTATTTTAAGGTACATATGCATTTGCAAAATTAAGATATGCTGAGCCGTGTCATTCGATTCGGGCTCTTGTTGATTATGCGCACAGGAAAGATTTTGGAGAGACTGCGCATACGTACACTCTGACCCAGTATTTCCTGTACGTTTATACGTTAACCCCTTTCCCTCATACAATAAATCAGCAGTAGACGACTTTGAATACGTATAGGCAACATAATTGAAAATCTCTGCAACAGAAAGTTTATTTATTGAACAAAATTGAAAACATTGTGACAAAAGAAGAAATTGCAATTTCTCCTTTACGCATAATGTTTTCAAAAATCGTCTGCTGCAGAGGCGTCATAAAGCGTCTGTATGTCGGAAAGGTTAATTAAAGCGATATAAATACATCTTTAGAAAACCCTTTATTTGTACGTCAAATGCACATTTACATGTACACGATGTCAAACCGGAAACCCCCAAACTACCAGCCACGGCTTCTATGAAAGTTATCCCATACATTATGCAATAATGTTAAAGTTGTCTGCTTTAAAACATAAAAGGAAAAATATAAACTCACCAATATTGCGGGAACTTGACATAGAGTTGTAATCATTGATTGAAAAAAGTAGAAATTGCTCATTGTGAGATATTTCGCCTTTCTAATGCCGTCTGCTGCAAATGCATAAACGTATTATTTTAGGAATTGGCTAAGGCTTAGGGTTTCAAAATCTCGACTTCATATAAATTATCAATAAACGCAGACCATGAACTGTGAAATTATTGAAATTGCAAAATATGCAACTCATAATGATATAAACTTGATTTTCTTTTTAAAATATTCACGAAATCCGTCTTCTCGTCCCTCGTCCCTAAATTTTCATTAGAAAAAAAAATCAAAACGAATGTTTACAAATGCGGAGACGGCAAATAATCTTGAAAAAGAGAGAGAGAGAGAGAGAGAGAGAGAAGAGAGAGAGAGAGAGAGAGAGAGAGAGAGAGAGAGAGAGAGAGAGAGAGAGAGAGAGAGAGAGAGAGAGAGAGAGAGAGAGAGAGAGAGAGAGAGAGAGAGAGAGAGAGAGAGAGAGAGAGAGAGAGAGAGATCTACACCATTCAACTCCTTCAGGACTAATACTTTCATCTACAGATATAGATTGTTCATATTTAAAGGGATAATGGTTTCAAAGTCGTCAGCTGCAGATATGTTATATGTGAGAAAATATCAATTGTATTGACATATAGCCAGGGACGTAGATCTATGACCCTGATATAGCCAACTTTCTTTTATTTTTCTAGATGTGTGTTTATCCCCAATAATGACTGGAATTGAGTATTCGAGCTCGTCATACGAAACCCGACCTTCGGGACTAAACATTTGATGACACAGCCTATGGAAAACGTTTGTTAAAGTATGTATGCAATTCGGTCGTATTGCCATAAGTTTAAAAAACACCCGAAGGTGGTTTTTGTGTTGTGTAACCCTCATCAAAACTTGAATCGGATGAAGGAACATCGGTGATATTAATCGACGTCAAGTTGTTTTAAATATATATTATTTAATGATGTTTGGTTGTTTTGGGGGCTTTCCCCATCGTGTCTTGAATTTTGATTTACGTCATATAGACCAGTTTCCTCTTTTTCTACAATGTTTTCAAATATCGTCTGCTGCTGATGCGTCTACATATGGAAAAGAGTTAATAAAAGGAATTTCAAGTCGGATTCTCTTTGTATGTAATGCCTCATTTTGTCACAATGTTTCGAAATCCTTTCAAAAAGGCATGCGCATATGTAGACATTTCCCAAAGTTTATTTCAAAATCGGCAGCAGTCTTACTGAACTAAAATTGATTGTTTGTTTGGTGTTTCACGCCGCTTTAAACACGTTTTCAGTTATATCACGGCGTTTCATGGGTAAGATACCAGTACTACTCGTCCATTTATCCTGACACCGGCCAGTCAGTCGTAATGCTAACCCCGTAACCCTGAGCGGCACGGAGGGCAGTCATTACTTCCATTTTAAAGTTTTCGGTATGAGCCCGCGACCTCCCGTATCCACCACTACATAACCGAGCCGGTAAAGGGTCTTTACTAAATGTAAAGATGGTTTATTGTATTGGGGTTTTACGCAGCTTTCAACATTATTTCAGTCACATCAATATGACAGTTCAATTATCCATGATTCCAGGGTAAACAAACCAGTAGGAAATGTGCCTTGCAATTCCAACATGACCGCCGCGACTTGGGATCAATCCCGGGATGCCCGATTCCAAATCCCCTTCGATAAACCACTCGGATTCCTGAATGTAGTAATGTATTGGTTTATTTAAGCACTGGAGTCTAGTGAACAATTTTAAAACACACAAAGTAATTGTGAATTCTTAACAAATTTGAGTCTAAGGGAGACAACTCTATGTTTTTAATCGCCAAATCCAGGATTTTGCACCTACTGTATATACGATTTGCATGTCTCCTTAAACTTTAGATATAACTCTTTTCTAAGCGTCCTCTTTTAAAAGCAACCAATGTAGTTATGTCTGTAATCTAATCATGATATTTGTGTAATTGATACACCATAAATGATGAAAACTTATTAATCGTGTACCACTTACATACGTTTTTAATGCATCTGCTGTGGATGACTTATAAATTTATTGAGGAAAATGGAGAACTTTCTCATGACAAGCAATTTCTCATATTGCCTCAATGTTTTGAACTTTATTATTTGTATAACTTTTCTATATTTTTGGCTATATTTACGTCGTTTGTTGCATATTGTTTACATTTGGGTAATATATGTGTGCATATATCTACATAAAAGAGGAATTGATGATTTGGTTAACTCAACATTTTATTTATTCATTTCTATACGGCGTACACAGAAAACCGATTTGTAAAGCGAATACCTGTCAACTATTTTGGATGATCGCCAATGGAAAATTACCTCATACTATATTTTCATGAACAAAGTACTAAAGAACAACTATTGGTTTTCTCCTGCGGAAGAGTCCTCAACTCTATAAAATTAAATAGAAAGTCATTATCGGCTCAAAAAAATCATATACATCAACATAGCACTTTAGAATTACGGTTTATGGTGCCTTTTGAGTATAAGAGCTACGCACGTCTTGCTAAAAGCAATATCGTTCGATTTGTGAACTACGAGTACTCCGTGGTGAACGCGAGTCCTACGATTGTAGTCGAGTTTTAGTCATTCGCCTTCACGTAGAAGAGTCATAGATTCAACTTCTGACTAAAACGATGAGAAAGAAGAAGAAAACGATGACGAAAACGATTAGAAAGACGAAGAAGAGGAGGAAGAAGAAAACGACAACGAGATTGATGAAGAAGAGGAAGAAGAAGAAGAAGAAGAAGAAGAAGAAGAAGAAGAAGAAGAAGAAGAAGAAGAAGAAGAAGAAGAAGAAGAAGAAGAAGAAGAAGAAGAAGAAGAAGAAGAAGAAGAAGAAGAAAAAGAAGAAGAAGAAGAAGAAGAAGAAGTTGAAGAAGAAGAAGAAGAAGAAAAAGAAGAAGAAGAAGAAGAAGAAGAAAGAAGAGTTATGGATTTAACTTCTGATTGAAACGATGAGAAAGAAGAAGAAAACGATGACGAAAACGATTAGAATGAATGAATGAATGTATATTGTTTTATGGCGCATCGACAGCTAAGGTCATTTAGCGCGCAATTAAATTTAATTATTCATGATCCCTGGCTAAACAAACCAGTACTAGGCTAGAAAATGTGCCTTGCCCCCAAGGGCACTCCACTATGACCGCAGTGCCGCGACTGGGGATCGAACCCGGGACACCCGGTTTCGAAATCCCCGACGCTAACCACTCGACCATAGCGGATTCCTGAAAACGATTAGAAAGACGGAAAAGAGGAAGACAGAGAAGAGGGAGACAGAGAAGAGCAAGAAGAAAAAACGACAACGAGGATGATGAAGAAGAAGAAGAAGAAGAAGAAGAAGAAGAAGAAGAAGAAGAAGAAGAAGAAGAAGAAGAAGAAGAAGAAGGAAAAGAAGAAGAAGAAGAAGAAGAAGAAGAAGAAGAAGAAGAAGAAGAAGAAGAAGAAGAAGAAGAAGAAGAAGAAGAAGAAGAAGAAGAAGAAGAAGAAGAAGAAGTTGAAGAAGAAGAAGAAGAAGAAGAAGAAGAAGAAGAAGAAGAAGAAGAAGAAGAAGAAGAAGAAGAAGAAGAAGAAGAAGAAGAAGAAGAAGAAGAAGAAGAAGAAGAAGAAGAAGAAGAAGAAGAAGAAGAAAAAGAAGAAGAAGAAGAAGACAGAAGAGTTATAGATTTAACTTCTGATTGAAACGATGAGAAAGAGGAAGAAAACGATGACGAAAACGATTAGAAAGACGGAAAAGAGGAAGACAGAGAAGAGGGAGACAGAGAAGAGCAAGAAGAAAAAACGACAACGAGGATTATGAAGAAGAAGAAGAAGAAGAAGAAGAAGAAGAAGAAGAAGAAGAAGAAGAAGAAGAAGAAGAAGAAGAAGAAGAAGAAGAAGAAGAAGAAGAAGAAGAAGACAACGACGACACAAACGATAATGAAGAAGAAGAAGAAGAAGAGGAAGAATAACGAGCGAAAGACCAACACGTACATGTAGAAGGAGGAGAAAACGATGAAGAAGAAGAAAACGAAGAAGAAGAACCGATAATAAATAGTGCATATCCACACCTTAAAATCACATTGAATTTGTTAAACACACAGTTTGATGTTAAGAAATTGTCGCTTTTTTACATTTCTAAAAGTTGAGTGTGCATCAAAGCATGCATTCAAATAAACAGGGAATCGAGAATAACAAGTGTTTGTTTTGTAACTATGTACACATAAGGAAGTGTGTGAAGTTGGCAGAGCATTAGACGTTAGACATTAGACATTCAAAAAAAATATTCGAATGTCTAATTAGACATTAGACATTCGATTAGACATTCAAAATATTCGAATGTCTAATTAGACATTAGACATTCGATTAGACATTCAGAAAAAATCGCAAATTTTAAATATCGAATGTCTAATTAGACATTAGACATTCGATTAGACATTCGCAAGTTACAAGATCTATAACCCAAATTCGTCGTAGGTCATTGTACATGCAAAAAACGAATGTCTAATTGGTCAGTTAGACATTAGACATTCGATTAGACATTCGCAATTTAAGAGATTTAGGTACCAGATCAGTCGGAGGTCAATGTACAATAAAAAAAACGAATGTCTAATTGGTCAGTTAGACATTAGACATTCGATTAGACATTCGCAAATTACTATACTTAGGTTCCAAATTCGTCAGAGATCAATGTACATTCAAAAAACGAATGTCTAATTGGTCAGTTAGACATTAGACATTCGATTAGACATTCGCAAATTAAGAGATTTAGGTACCAAATTAGTCGGAGGTCATTGTACATACAAAAAACGAATGTCTAATTGGTCAGTTAGACATTAGACATTCGATTAGACATTCGCAAATTAAGATATTTAGGTACCAAATTCGTCGGAGGTCATTGTACATGCAAAAAACGAATGTCTAATTGGTCAGTTAGACATTAGACATTCGATTAGACATTCGGAAAATACGATATTTAGGTACCAAATTCGTCGTAGGTCATTGTACATGCAAAAAACGAATGTCTAATTGGTCAGTTAGACATTAGACATTCGATTAGACATTCGCAATTTAAGAGATTTAGGTACCAGATCAGTCGGAGGTCAATGTACAATAAAAAAAAACGAATGTCTAATTGGTCAGTTAGACATTAGACATTCGATTAGACATTCGCAAATTACTATACTTAGGTTCCAAATTCGTCAGAGATCAATGTACATTCAAAAAACGAATGTCTAATTGGTCAGTTAGACATTAGACATTCGATTAGACATTCGCAAATTAAGAGATTTAGGTACCAAATTAGTCGGAGGTCATTGTACATACAAAAAACGAATGTCTAATTGGTCAGTTAGACATTAGACATTCGATTAGACATTCGCAAATTAAGAGATTTAGGTACCAAATTAGTCGGAGGTCATTGTACATGCAAAAAACGAATGTCTAATTGGTCAGTTAGACATTAGACATTCGATTAGACATTCGGAAAATACGATATTTAGGTACCAAATTCGTCGTAGGTCATTGTACATGCAAAAAACGAATGTCTAATTGGTCAGTTAGACATTAGACATTCGATTAGACATTCGCAATTTAAGAGATTTAGGTACCAGATCAGTCGGAGGTCAATGTACAATAAAAAAAAACGAATGTCTAATTGGTCAGTTAGACATTAGACATTCGATTAGACATTCGCAAATTACTATACTTAGGTTCCAAATTCGTCAGAGATCAATGTACATTCAAAAAACGAATGTCTAATTGGTCAGTTAGACATTAGACATTCGATTAGACATTCGCAAATTAAGAGATTTAGGTACCAAATTAGTCGGAGGTCATTGTACATACAAAAAACGAATGTCTAATTGGTCAGTTAGACATTAGACATTCGATTAGACATTCGCAAATTAAGAGATTTAGGTACCAAATTAGTCGGAGGTCATTGTACATGCAAAAAACGAATGTCTAATTGGTCAATTAGACATTAGACATTCGATTAGACATTCAGAAAATACGATATTTTTTTTGTTTTGGACACTAGACCTTCGATAAGACATTCGCAAATGAAAAAAAAAAAAATCGAATGTCTAACCGAATGTCCAATGTCTAATTAGACATTCGACTTTTTTTTTTTTTTTTTTTTTTAGACACTAGACATTCGATTAGACGCAAATAAACTAAAAAAAAAAAATCGAATGTCTAATCGAATGTCTAATGTCTAATTAGACATTCGCTTTTTTTTTTAAAAAACACTTGACATTCGATTAGACATTCGCAAATAAAAAAAATAATAAAAAAAGTCGAATGTCTAATCGAATGTCTAATTAGACATTCGACTTTTTTTTTTACACTAGAGATTCTATTAGACGCAAATAAACAAACACAAAAATGAAAAAATCGAATGTCTAATCGAATGTCTAATGTCTAATTAGACATTCGACTTTTTTTTTTTTTTTTTTTTTTTAAACACTTGACATTCGATTATCGCAAATGAAAAAAAAAAAAAAAAAAAATCGAATGTCTAATCGAATGTCTTATGTCTAATTAGACATTCGATTTTTTTTTTTTTTTTTTTAAACACTTGACATTCGATTAAACGCAAATAAACAAACACAAAAATGAAAAAAAAATCGAATGTCTAATCGAATGTCTAATGTCTAATTAGACATTCGACTTTTTTTTTTTTTTTTTTTTAAACACTTGACATTCGATTAGACAATCGCAAATGAAAAAAAAAAAAAAATCGAATGTCTAATCGAATGTCTAATGTCTAATTAGACATTCGACTTTTTTTTTTTTTTTTTTTTAAACACTTGACATTCGATTAGACGCAAATAAACAAACACAAAAATGAAAAAAAATCGAATGTCTAATCGAATGTCTAATGTCTAATTAGACATTCGATTTTTTTTATTTTTTTTTTAAACACTTGACATTCGATTAGACAATCGCAAATGAAAAAAAAAAAAAAAAAATCGAATGTCTAATTAGACATTGGACATTCGGTTAGACATTCGATTTTTTTTTTTTTTTTTTTTCATTTGCGAATGTCTAGTGTCCAAAACAAAAAAAATATCGTATTTTCTGAATGTCTAATCGAATGTCTAATGTCTAACTGACCAATTAGACATTCGTTTTTTGCATGTACAATGACCTCCGACTAATTTGGTACCTAAATCTCTTAATTTGCGAATGTCTAATCGAATGTCTAATGTCTAACTGACCAATTAGACATTCGTTTTTTGCATGTACAATGACCTCCGACGAATTTGGTACCTAAATATCGTATTTTCCGAATGTCTAATCGAATGTCTAATGTCTAACTGACCAATTAGACATTCGTTTTTTGCATGTACAATGACCTCCGACGACCTCCGACGAATTTGGTACCTAAATATCGTATTTTCCGAATGTCTAATCGAATGTCTAATGTCTAACTGACCAATTAGACATTCGTTTTTTGCATGTACAATGACCTCCGACGAATTTGGTACCTAAATATCTTAATTTGCGAATGTCTAATCGAATGTCTAATGTCTAACTGACCAATTAGACATTCGTTTTTTGTATGTACAATGACCTCCGACTAATTTGGTACCTAAATCTCTTAATTTGCGAATGTCTAATCGAATGTCTAATGTCTAACTGACCAATTAGACATTCGTTTTGTGCATGTACAATGACCTCCGACGAATTTGGTACCTTAATCTCTTAATTTGCGAATGTCTAATCGAATGTCTAATGTCTAACTGACCAATTAGACATTCGTTTTTTGTATGTACAATGACCTCCGACTAATTTGGTACCTAAATCTCTTAATTTGCGAATGTCTAATCGAATGTCTAATGTCTAACTGACCAATTAGACATTCGTTTTTTGCATGTACAATGACCTCCGACGAATTTGGTACCTAAATATCGTATTTTCCGAATGTCTAATCGAATGTCTAATGTCTAACTGACCAATTAGACATTCGTTTTTTGCATGTACAATGACCTCCGACGAATTTGGTACCTAAATATCTTAATTTGCGAATGTCTAATCGAATGTCTAATGTCTAACTGACCAATTAGACATTCGTTTTTTGTATGTACAATGACCTCCGACTAATTTGGTACCTAAATATCGTATTTTCCGAATGTCTAATCGAATGTCTAATGTCTAACTGACCAATTAGACATTCGTTTTTTGCATGTACAATGACCTCCGACGAATTTGGTACCTAAATCTCTTAATTTGCGAATGTCTAATCGAATGTCTAATGTCTAACTGACCAATTAGACATTCGTTTTTTGCATGTACAATGACCTCCGACGAATTTGGTACCTAAATATCGTATTTTCCGAATGTCTAATCGAATGTCTAATGTCTAACTGACCAATTAGACATTCGTTTTTTGCATGTACAATGACCTCCGACGAATTTGGTACCTAAATATCTTAATTTGCGAATGTCTAATCGAATGTCTAATGTCTAACTGACCAATTAGACATTCGTTTTTTGTATGTACAATGACCTCCGACTAATTTGGTACCTAAATCTCTTAATTTGCGAATGTCTAATCGAATGTCTAATGTCTAACTGACCAATTAGACATTCGTTTTGTGCATGTACAATGACCTCCGACGAATTTGGTACCTTAATCTCTTAATTTGCGAATGTCTAATCGAATGTCTAATGTCTAACTGACCAATTAGACATTCGTTTTTTGTATGTACAATGACCTCCGACTAATTTGGTACCTAAATCTCTTAATTTGCGAATGTCTAATCGAATGTCTAATGTCTAACTGACCAATTAGACATTCGTTTTTTGCATGTACAATGACCTCCGACGAATTTGGTACCTAAATATCGTATTTTCCGAATGTCTAATCGAATGTCTAATGTCTAACTGACCAATTAGACATTCGTTTTTTGCATGTACAATGACCTCCGACGAATTTGGTACCTAAATATCTTAATTTGCGAATGTCTAATCGAATGTCTAATGTCTAACTGACCAATTAGACATTCGTTTTTTGTATGTACAATGACCTCCGACTAATTTGGTACCTAAATCTCTTAATTTGCGAATGTCTAATCGAATGTCTAATGTCTAACTGACCAATTAGACATTCGTTTTTTGAATGTACATTGATCTCTGACGAATTTGGAACCTAAGTATAGTAATTTCCGAATGTCTAATCGAATGTCTAATGTCTAACTGACCAATTAGACATTCGTTTTTTGTATGTACAATGACCTCCGACTAATTTGGTACCTAAATCTCTTAATTTGCGAATGTCTAATCGAATGTCTAATGTCTAACTGACCAATTAGACATTCGTTTTTTGAATGTACATTGATCTCTGACGAATTTGGAACCTAAGTATAGTAATTTGCGAATGTCTAATCGAATGTCTAATGTCTAACTGACCAATTAGACATTCGTTTTTTTTATTGTACATTGACCTCCGACTGATCTGGTACCTAAATCTCTTAAATTGCGAATGTCTAATGTCTAACTGACCAATTAGACATTCGTTTTTTGCATGTACAATGACCTACGACGAATTTGGGTTATAGATCTTGTAACTTGCGAATGTCTAATCGAATGTCTAATGTCTAATTAGACATTCGATATTTAAAATTTGCGATTTTTTCTGAATGTCTAATCGAATGTCTAATGTCTAATTAGACATTCGAATATTTTGAATGTCTAATCGAATGTCTAATGTCTAATTAGACATTCGAATATATTTTTTGAATGTCTAATGTCTAACGTCTAATGCTCTGCCAACTTCACACACTTCACATAAGGGATTCAAAAAGTGGTTCGATCAGATAGAGAGTTAAAAAACGTCAAACGTGTTGAATATCATAATACATGATGATATATCGGACATTTATTCATACGACACTAACGAAACGAAACATAAGTATTCAATGTGATCGAATGGTAAGCGTCGGGGATTTGTAATTTGGCGTCCCGGGTTTTATCCCTTCTACTGGTGGTCATGGAGGAGTGCTGTTTGGCAAGGCAGATTCTGAGCCTAGTACTGGTTTGTATATCCAGGGATCATGAAGCAGGGTTGTTTGGCAAGGCAAATTTCTCTGAGCCTAGTACTGGTTTGTATATACAGGGATCATGGTATATACAGGGATCATGGACAAGTATTCTGTGTGTGCCGATATTTAACTAGATTAATAAAGTAAGTCACGTAAATATTTATCAAACAAGCCAACAAAACCTGTATCGTTTCAATCTATTGAACAGATCAAATGCAAGAGATAGCAGAATATACATATTATTAGATTGATAGATTGGGTTTAACGCCGTTTTCAATTAAAGTTCAGTAATATAACGGAGGCCTGTACACCTATTGATATGTTTCCTTACTATCTCCAATAAGGACTCCACCCAACAGTCTTTCGCAGCAACTGGCTGCTTTCAACTTAGACTGTTAGCCTATTGGTGGAAGACGAATGACGTATGTCACGGTGACTTTTGTAAAACGTCGGAAAGAATATTAGCCGACTTAGTGGACTTCGAACGCATAACCCCTGGATTTACAGCCAGCGTTTGCTACCACCAACTTAGCTACTGGAGCTCGGCACACATAACTAGAACACACAGGCATATCTAAACAACAAGAGGCCCATGAGGGCCTATGCTCTACTGGTATGGTTCTTTGGTCAATTTCGATCCGGAGCATGTATGTATGGTGAATGACAATTTCATAATCCAGTCTTGCATGGGCGGATCTGGCTGGTTTGCGAAAGGAACCGAACTTTCATCAATATTTAACTACCATCTAAGTTTGGTGAAGATTGAATAGTAAATGGAGGCTCTATTGTGTTCACAAGCTGTAATATAGCAATTTTGACAATTTCAAGGTCCATAACCCAGTCATGTAAGGACACATCTGCCTGGTTTTCAAAAGGAACCAAGCTCTCATCAATATTTAACTACTATCTGAGTTTGGTGAAGATTAGTTAGTAAATGGAGCCTCTATTGTGTTCACAATCTCTATTATAGCAATTTTGACAATTCCAAGGGCCATAATCCAATCTTGCACGGTCGGATCTGGCTGGTTTGCGACAGAAACTGAGCTCTCATGGATATCTAACTACTGTATAAGTCTGATTGAGATACAATCAAAACTGAAGACTTTATCGCGTTCACAAGCTCTATTATAGCAATTCTTACAAGTTCAAGGGCCATAAACCAGTTTTGCATAGCCGGATCTGGCTGGTTTGCAAAAGGAACCAAGCTCTCATGGATACATAACTACTGTGTAAGTTTGATGAAGATCAGATAGTAAATGAAGCCTCTTTTGTGTTCACAAGCTCTATTTAAGCAATTTTGACAATTCCAAGGGCCATAATCCAGTCTTGCATGTGCAGATCTGGCTGGTTTGCAAAAGGAACCGAGCTCTCATGAATATCTTACTACTGTATAAGTTTGATTGAGATACAATCAAAACTGAAGACTGTAACGCGTTCACAAGCAATTGTTTACGGACGGACGCACGGACACCACACCACGGCATAAGCTCTTCTGGCCTCTGGCCAGTAGAGCTAAAAATCATTTAAAGAATACTGAAATGCAAAATAAAAAACTAAAAATACTAACATTTTTTTCCAACCGTAAAATCTACTCAGACAATATTTGATCAGTTGTGTACGGTGGCATAGAGGTGACATGTGTGTGTTTTTATTTTTATTTTACTAAGTCGTGCGCACGACATACTAAGTCGTGCGCACGACTTAGTAACTCGTGCGCACGACATAGTATCTCGTGCGCACGACTTAGTATCTCGTGCGCACGACTTAGTAACTCGTGCGCACGACTTAGTAACTCGTGCGCACGACATAGTAACTCGTGGGCACGACATAGTATCTCGTGCGCAGGACTTAAGTATCTCGTGCGCACGACTAAGTATCTCTTGCGCACGACTTAGTAACTCGTGCGCACGACTTACTATGTCGTGCGCACGACTTAGTAAAATAAAAATAAAAACATACACATGCCACCTCTGTGCCACAGTACGGTGGCATAGAGGTGACATGTGTACGTTTTTATATATCTCGTGCGCACGACATACTATGTCGTGCGCACGAGATACTTAAGTCGTGCGCACGAGTTACTTTGTCGTGCGCACGAGGTACTAAGTCGTGCGCACGAGATATTAACTCGTGCGCACGACTTAATTATCTCGTGCGCACGACATAGTATCTCGTGCGCACGAGATAAATAAAAACATACACATGTCACCTCTGTGCCACCGTAGTTGTGCACCTATTAATATCAATACATTTCGTGTGAAGATTGTTTATAAACTATTATTTTATAGCAATTGGCATACTTTACATTTTCCGAAAATCATACAAAGAGTGTGTACACATAAACACTATAGCCTGTATCGGTTATACGAAAAAAAAACATGAATGGGTTTTTTCGCTTATAGTTAACAGGTGTGAGATTTTTTTTTTTTTTTCTTTTTTTTTCAATAACCCATGAAGCTTTCTGAAATGAAACTGGAAAAATCCATGGGGGCCGCCATTTTGGATATGTATAAAAGGCAGACGTAAAACACAGATTGAAAATTATTGTCGTCTTTTTAATCTTTTTTTTTTTAAATCGGTATTTTGGGTATGTATAAAATGAGCAGAAAAACACGGATTGAAAATTATTGTCGTCTTTTTAATCATTTTTTTTAAAATCGGTATTTTGGGTATGTATAAAATGAGCGGAAAAACACGGATTGAAAATTATTGTCGTCTTTTTAATCATTTTTTTTTTTAAATTCTAAATGGAAATCTGTAAGAAATATGTTTTCCCGTTCGTAAAAAAACCGACAGCATTAGCCTTCTACGCCCGAACCTAAATGTTGACTGTATCGTAGCCAAAGAAGGACGTGACGTCATTTCCGTTACACTTCATCTTGGCGTAACAGCAATGGAGCGACGTCGTTTCCCGCAAAAAAAGTGGTATCAACATGAAAGACCCCAAATTACTATACATGAGTTATTGCCTCACTCATTCAAAGTATAATTATTTATCAAACATTGTGGCAAAAGGATAACTTTCTCATAAGGAGCAATTGTTCTTTTGGTGACAATCTTTTCCTAAATCGTCTGTTACATAGGCCTCATAAACTGTCTCTAATAGGGATAGGGTTTAGCAGAAATGTGACCCCTTACATAATTTGTTCCAGTCATATTGACTGGTTGAAAAAGGTAGTCGCCAGATGGCATCAGTAAAGGGCTGATCTATTTGCTTTTTTACCATAATGCAGGTGATCGATTAAGGATCATCTTGGCCCTCATGTTTTAACCTCGTTCATTATAAATGTATTCCTTGATTTTCTGAAAGTTTTTACTTTATTATTTTCTGTTCGTAATAATAGACGACAGCAATACGAATTCCAAATATGTATTGATAATGCAAGAAACATGACATTAACATTATTATTGTCTAGTCAATTACTTATAAATCCTTTTTGTATGGCCAAAGTATGTTCTTTGATTTTTGTTTATAATTATCTTGCGTTTTTTCGTAAATAGGTAGCACCTATAGATATATTATGAGCCCGACCATGGGAAAAGGTACAAGTTGGTGTTTCTGAACAGCGGTGGTTCGGATCAACCTGTACGTGATCTACAATGTTTAAAACAAAAACCTTGTACATTGTCCCATTGATGGGCTCGTATACAATAAACGTTCACCCTTAATTGACAAGACAAACTCTAATGATTAACACGAGGAATTACCACCCTTCTCTCCGACATGATATATTTTAAATTTGTTATAGAGGTTTCAATATTTTTTCGTTCTTTTGCGAGAATAGTTAAGACAGTGTGGATGTTAGTCGCTATTCTGGTTATATACAATGTTTTATAAAACAAGTTGTACATTTTCCCTCTGCATGATGTATTTTGTTTTCAAATTTGTGAGAGGTCTCAATATTTCGGTTCTAGAGCGTAAATAGTCAAGGGTATGAACATGTAAAACATACGCCTTCAAACATGTCGTACGAAAACAAACGTGTTTGTGAATCGAAACAATTCAATGAATAAACTTAATTGAGTCTGAGTGCATGTAAATGTGGTATTACCAAGCTGTTTGAATTGATTGATTGTTTGGTGTTTTACGCCGCTTTCAACAGTTGTTCAGTGATATCACTGCGTTCACTGGATAAGTTACAAAGTACTACTGGCCCATATTTCCTGATACCAGTCTGGTTAGCCTGTAATTCTTCATTGTAGGTATATGCATTAAGACACCATAATCGGTAAAAGCGGCTCATATACGAGTTTATACATCGACCACTGTAAGAACCGTACACAGGGTCTTCAGGATATGCATCATGTCGGACGTAAAGACATATTGTAACGTTTGAAAACAGTGAAGAGGAAGTCGAACGAGTGCATAAGCTAGGTATTAATATGATCTTAGAGGAGACAATGTGTCATTATAAATGAGCTAAACATGGGACATCGCAATGTTTCCTTTTAAATGAGCAAAAAACCATTCATGACAATGCGTGCTTATAACAGAGCAAAAAAGAAATATGGCAATGTGTCCTTATAGTCCAGTTAGTAAGTGGGGAAAATGGGCTCAACATCAAACTAATTGCAACAGATGTGATATTATTGTTTTTTGATAGTTTGATACCTATAACATCACTGGTAAAAAAACTACACAAATCTACAGAGGGAAAATTGGTATATTTCCCTTATTTATATGATAACCCGAAAGGTAGATAACACCAGACATATAAACACATATGTGTTTATACATATGTCTCTGAAAACACCAATTGTTTTCAACATTGTTTCTACGTATCTATGCATGAACAAATTTAACCGGACATTATATCTAACACAAATGTAATCTGAATATAAAATGTACTTTGAAAATGATTTTACCAACTTTGTATCAATTTATAGACATTTGTGATCATACTTCGAGATCTATCTTACCCCATCTACTTGCGCAAGCAGGCAAACACATAACACTAAACAGTGCCATAAAGTAACTTACGGATACACAAGCAATCAATCAATTTGAGCAAGGCTTGTGCAGAAGACTTCTTCAACAAACAGGCCGACTAATGCACACCTGAAGACAAATATTAAACATATTGTAGAAAAAGAGGGCATTGCTCTTACAAAGCATACCTTTTCATCACTGTTTAACATTTTATTCCGGATTTTAATTATTTTGCTTACTCAATAGCTATTCAAGGATTGGTTTAAATGTCTCCGAAATGTATATGTTTTGAAACCCGTAAACAAACCAAAAACAATGCTGACAAAAGGAGCATTCTCCTCTTTACCTACAAAGTTTTCAATACTATATATAAATGGTTCTTCAAAATTTCCAAATATTACATTTTGCTTCATAATGTAATCAAAGATAATGAATTTAAATCAAATTATCGGGGAAAGACAGTATAATGCAAGATTAAGGATACATGGAGTTATACTTATTAACATAAGAACTTACAGACTAATCTCTAATATAACTACAATGATAGTTTAGTTTAAAATTATTTATTTTATATCGATTGCGAAACAAACCTTTGGCTTAGATTAATCACTACTGATGTCTGCCTCCTTTGAGACTTAACCAGTACTCGCGTCGTTTGTACGGGATGTTTGTTCGGGACTCGAACCAGGGACCTTTGATATGAGAGGCCGACGCTCTACCTCTGCACCACTGTCTTCCACAATGATAGATATGTGGGAAATGGTTAAAATTTGTGCCATTAAGTATAAATATGAATTTATTTTGTGCTTACAATGGGGATTTAAAGAAGATAACATTATCTATATTTAAGTATGAAAGGCATTCATTTTTTCTTAAGGTGAAGTTCATTATTTTTTAGCCCTATCATGGCAAAAGGGGTCTTGTTGCATCTGTATTGTATTGTACATGTATGTTGGTATCACATCAAGGTAAAAGAGCTGGGCAGCATCTAATATTTGTCATAGAAACATACAGTTCCCCTCCCCAGATCAACACCGTACAGAGGCAAGATAACCCCTTCCCACATACAACAAATCCGCAGCAGACAACTTTGAAAGCAACTAGGAAAATTCTAAGGAAAGCTCTATAAATGTAGGTATAATTACTGAAAAGAGTTGAGATCACTGTGGCAAAAGGGAAAATTGCTCGTTTTGAGCAATTTCTCCTTTTGTCATAATGTTTTCCAAAGTCATTTGCTGCAGATGCGTCAGAAAGCCTTTTTATGTGGGAAAGGGTTAAAGATGTACATCCGTTCTATAGAGGTGTTGCTCTTAAGAGATTTAAACATTCTCCGAATAGAATCACTTTTCGAGTCATCTGAATGCTGACAATTTAGGAAAACATAATGGGAAATGGAGAAATTGCTAATGGAGACCAAATGTCTTCTTTTCGTGCAATGTTTTCCACTCTATTCCCCCAAAATAACCTGACTTTTTTTAATATTTACTGTTTGCTTTTTGTAAAAATATGGAGAATGTGGTTCTAAAGATGTTGCTATTTGCTCCACAGAGGTGACATGTTGAGAGACTACTTTGGTGAGCTTATAATTGCTCATCTTGATGTAGCAGAACAGAGAGGACTCGGATGAAACTGTGAATATGTATAGTCCATCCTATCAGAGCTCTAGATAACGCTTGTACAAATAAATTTCACTCTCCAACATCCTTTGACGACCCTCAAACCCTATGTTGTGGGTATTAAAAAAGAATCGTCTCACTAAGATATTTATTTTTAGTACCCACGACATAGGGTTATGTATGTTAAGCCAAAACAATGATATTCCTGCAAAAAGAAGAACTGTTTACTCCTTCTTAACCTTTTCCCACATATATACACACTCTGACGCCTCTATAGTAGAAGACGACTTTTAAAAACAGTGTGGCAAAAGAAGAAATTGCTCAAAACTTCTTTCAGAAATCATACATTCATTAATAAAGATATTCCGTTCTTTGGTCTAGATGTCAAGATGGAAAAGGTTATCATCTAGTTCTCTGTCCTGAGTCTTGGATTTTCACAGATGCAAGATTTAGAGCCCTTTCGCAGCAGACTCGACTCTTCTTTATTTACAGTAACTCAGTACGACATTATTTACAAAATGAACTGACAATTTCTCCTTTGTTGTAAAAAATGTTTTTAGCCTGAAGAAGACCCCCTCAAAGATCAACATTTGTATAGAAAGCAACGTGTCTTTAAAGATTGCTGTTTTTGATATCAAACAAACATGTTTTAAACTATAATTGGTAGAAAATTACTGGTGAATACTTAATATAATTTAATTGAAATATCTGTTTTGTCAATTTTTTCCTAAACTTTGCTCAATAATTATTAACCCATTCCTGTTTACAACAAATCTGCAGCAAATGATTTTGAAAACATCTGTGGAAAATGTGGAACATCGCTATAAATGAAAGTCAAATATTCCGTGAAAATGAAAACATTGTGGCATAATGAGGAATTGCTCACTATGTGCAATTTCTTCTCTTGCCGCTTTCACATTTTGAGTGATGTAAATGTCTCAAATGCATCTGCATGTTGGAAAAGGTTAAACATTTTGGCAACCAATATTGGCTCAGACATGCATGATTAGTTGAAAGACCTATGGTTGTTCCAAGATTGCATGTCCTTTTGACTTTTGAAAACATTGTTGCAAAAATAGAAATTGCTCATAACAAGCAATTTATCCTTTTGCCTTGATGTTTTCAAAATTATATATTCAATAACTGTACTTTTATTCCAGCCTTTGGGAAAGGACACCTAGCGTTTTCTCAAGTAGCGTCCTTTTCAATGATTTGTATGCACTCATTATTATGTTTTGCTATCAATTTCAAGTTAAGCCTGTTATGGTTATAAATAACCAGTGTCTTTGAAAGTAAATAATACAACCGTGACATTGTAGGGAGTGAAAAAAACAAGCGGGCCCTAAATTAGAGAGGGAATTCATTATTCTTTAACGAAAGCTCTGAAAAGAATTTAAATGGGAATAACCTTGTCAGTCGTAAAAATATCGATGCCCCTGTATACATATATGGAGAAAAAAGTTATGCAAGATTAACATATAAATAACTACGAAAGCCTGTTAAGACCAACTGAGAAAAAAATAAATTGTAAAGTCGTAAAAACAAGGCAAAGTAACGCAAAACAAGGCATACTAACGCAAAGTAAAGGCGTAATAATGCAAAGAAATGCGTAGTTACGCGAAATAAAGGCATTATAACACGAAAAAATAAAGGCGTAATCACGGGAAAATAAAGGCGTATTAACGCTAATAAAAAGCGTTATAACGCGAAATAAAAGCATAATAACGCGAAAATAAAGGCGTAATAACGCGATAATAAAGGCGTTATACGCTAAACAAAGGCGTATTAACGCTAATAAAAGGCGTTATTACGCGAAAGAAAGGCGTAGTAACGCGAAAATAAAGTTATTATTACGTGAAATAAAGGCGTTATAACGCTAAACAAAGGCGTAATAACGCAAAATAAAGTTGTAATACCGCCCTTTTTAGCTATATATAAATCGATTACTGCTTTGAAGACTCCTTTTCAACCATGGATCTACGACCCAGATCAACCATTTTTTTTTTCAGTACCTGAGCTACGATCTATGACCCTGATCAACCAATTTTCAATGTTTTGTCAATGATTGAGCTACGAGCTACGACCCTGATCAACCAATACGCCAAGTTTCTTCAATGGCTGAGCTACAATCTACGACCCAAATCAATTCGCTTTGTTTTTTATTGGCTGAGCTACGATCTACAACCCAGATCAACCAATTTGCATTTTTTTTACAGTTCCTGAGCTACGATCTACGACCCCGATCAACCCATTCGCAATGTTTTGTTCAGTGAGCTACGACCTACGACCCAGATAAACCAATTCATCATGGTTTTTTACTGGCTGAGCTATGATCTACGACCCAGATCAACCAATTCGCAATTGATTTTTCATTGGTTGAGCTACGATCTACGACCCAGATCAGCCACTTTTATATGTTTTGTCAGTGACTAAGCTACTACGATCTACGACCCAGATCAACCAATTAGTTATATGTTTTGCGTGATTGAGCTAGGATCTACGATCCAGATCAATCAATTAGTTTTGTGTTTTGCGTGGTTGAACAACGATCTACGACCCAGATCAACCAATAAGTATATTTTCAGACTAACATACATGTACATTTGTATGATCAGATCCAGTCATAACAATTATATATAAGCTGGTTCACTTGACTAATAGTTATATTTATCTACAATCTGTAAATGTATGACATTTGATATAATCTAAATAATTCACCCCAAAAATGAATAGTATTTCAGCTATATATCATCAGCTGTGTTTTAACAATTTGAACTTAAAATGTATTCACACTTGGCCATCTGCATCCTAATAATGCAAATATCAGTGCCAAAAAAGCAGGCTCCTAATGTAGAGAATGTTTGCACACATGTTTAATTTAACTAAGGTACGTGTAGCTCCTATACTCCAAACTGCTTCAAATATATATGAACTGTAACACACATGTCCTGACCCTAAAGCATTGTCAGATAATAAAGGTTGTTTGATCTGTTTCGAAGTAATACTTTTCCAGATATTTAACTTTATCAAGATGGTTTCAAAGCAGATGAGGATAAACACTTTATCATGCAATCAGTATTTATATATGCTTTAAAGGCAAATTTATAGTTGTTTTGGTAACACAATTTCTGTTGAAGCTATACATTCTAAAAAGATACATGTAACCATTTTCTTTAATTTCCAAGTTAATGCCAATTACGGTATTTTGCAATTCAACCTTTTGGACCATTTTAGCCTTCTTTTCAAAATTCAGAATTCTTCAGAGGTAGCCTCCACGTGGCAAGGGCTGGACATCATTACTCTATTTAGATATTGACGGATTACGACCTCAACAACATTCTAAATAACATTAATGTGTTGACAACGTGAACTTAAGTAAATGAATCAATGAAGTTAATTGTAAATTATAATCTTTGATTCGGAATTTATTCTCTATTGTATTCAAAGGAATCAGTCGTGGCCGAGTAGTAAGTGGCATGGTTTTGAAACTGGGTTCAATTCCCAGTCGCGCCTATCATAGTTTAGTGCTCTTACACTAGTCGAATTCCCTAGCCTTTTCCTTGTTTGTTTACCAAGGAATCATGAATAAGTGAATTACCTGTCTCCATGATATAACTGAAATAATGTTAAAAAAGGTGTTAAACCGAAATGAAACAAGCAATTCATTATTGTACACATCAAACTGATAAATGGATACGTGAATTACTGCAAACATGTATGTTTCAAGGTCAAGCATGGTTTAAACAAAAATCTCTTGTCAGAGAGATTACATCTGTTTTTAAATGCAGCTGGTTACATGGATAAACATGCCTAATTAGTAACAGTAAATAAAGGTAAACCTTTCAAATATGTTTTTATTGACATAGTTGTCATATCTTGTCGTGTTCTGTGCTCGTTTTGAGGAAGCGCCTTTGTTTCCATATTAGCCATAGTAAACTAACTATCTATTCGTCTATGCAAATTCTACCTGCCGCACGGTGAAAACATAATAAGGTCGGTTTACTTATTACTCGATATACCCGTATAATTGTCAATGAATTGAACAAATAAAAGAGAATGCAGCTATTCTAAATGAATATATAAAAGTCATTAAACAAATAATGCAAGATAAATTTAAACAACCTAAAATAGTATCTACTCTCATATAATATCAAACTGTATGAATCTACTGAGATACACTTTGATAAGACGTACACCTCTGATAACTACACGAATTCAAATTCCTATCCTATTTAAATAGCGTTCTAGTTTTAGAAATTAACGCAATTTTTATTTTCCGAAAATCGTGTGTGTGTGTATAAACACCGTATCTTGTAATATATCATATAACCATTCACCCTTATTTTAGATCCCGAATATGATTGCAACCATTAAGCTATCTGGACAAATAGAAGTAGAGTTTAAATCAGGATAAACAAAGTTAAGTAGAACACGAACAAATGCTTAACATGAGGCATTCCCCTTTTCCTGATTTGTTTCATAAAGTGGTGGAGGTTTCCAAATTCGGTTCTATTACGGAAAGAGTGAAGTATACGTGACGCTGAATCAAGTGTATACGACAATGAATACAAACGCGGGCTAACCATGTTTTAAACAAAGGCGTTTGTGCATCGAAATAAACTTGGGTATGAAATGAATAAAATGAGTTGAATAATATACGCGAAATCAGGGTACCAAAATGTGCCCAGTTCTTGTGGGATCTTTAGTAAGGATTTATTTTATTTATTGGGGTTTTACGCCGCTTTCAACATTATTTCAGTTATATCACGGCGACAGTTCACTTATTCATAATCCCTGGGTAAACAAACCAGTACTAGGCTAGAAAATGTGCCTTGCCCAAGGGCACTCCACCATGACCGAGATGCCGCGACTGGGGATCGAACCCGGGACACCCGGTTTCGAAATCCCCAACGCTAACCACTCGACCACAGCGGATTACTCTTTAGTAAGGAATTCCACTTGTATGCAATATGATGATGATGATTATGGTCGAGAAGAAGCAGAAGAAGAAGAAGAAGAAGAAGAAGAAGAAGAAGAAGAAGACGAAAAAGAAGAAGAAGAAGAAGAAGAAGAAGAAGAAGAAGAAGAAGAAGAAGAAGAAGAAGAAGAAGTAGAAGTAGAAGACGAAGAAGAAGAAGAAGAAGGAATTCCACTTGTATGCAATATGATGATGATGATTATGGTCGAGAAGAAGAAGAAGAAGAAGAAGAAGAAGAAGAAGAAGAAGAAGAAGAAGAAGAAGAAGAAGAAAAAGAAGAAGAAGAAGAAAGGAGAAGAAAGGAGAAGAAGAAGAAGAAGAAGAAGAAGAAGAAGAAGAAGAAGAAGAAGAAGAAGAAGAAGAAGAAGAAGAAGAAGAAGAAGAAGAAGAAGAAGAAGAAGAAGAAGAAGAAGAGAAGAAGAAGAAGAAGAAGAAGAAGAAGAAGAAGAAGAAGAAGAAGAAGAAGAAGAAGAAAAAGAAGAAGAAGAAGAAAGGAGAAGAAGAAGAAGAAGAAGAAGAAGAAGAGAAGAAGAAGAAGAAGAGGAAGAAGAAGAAGAAGAAGAAGAAGAAGAAGAAGAAGAAGAAGAAGAAGAAGAAGAAGAAGTAGAAGTAGAAGACGAAGAAGAAGAAGAAGAAGGAATTCCACTTGTATGCAATATGATGATGATGATTATGGTCGAGAAGAAGAAGAAGAAGAAGAAGAAGAAGAAGAAGAAGAAGAAGAAGAAGAAGAAGAAGAAGAAGAAGAAGAAGAAGAAGAAGAAGAAGAAGAAGAAGAAGAAGAAGAAGAAGAAGAAGAAATGAGAAATATAATTTTGATGAAGAGAAAAATGAAGAAGACGAACGTTAACGAATAAAAGATATCTGCATCAAAATTTACATATAATTGTTATATAGGTGCATGTACACACCACACCATTATACGAAAATGAAGCTTTTAAAACATAATAATGATATTGTAAAAAACTATAAATATCTCATTGTGCTGATGTAATGCGATTACTCCCTTCTATTGTCCCACTTGAAATCTTTCATTTTTCAGACGTTCCCCGTGGCCTTGTATGATTAATTGGCGAACAGTACAGAACTTGAACAATCGGCGCGGTTCGGCAGGTTGATCTGGGAGTACAATTGTCGCAAATGTTCTATTGGTGACTTATGCATAACACCGCTCAAATATCTGCACCATACGGCTGTTGTGAGAACGGTCAATAACTGAACCTCCACTGAAACTTACCGCTTTAGATAAATGACAGTTGTTCTATATAGTCGTTGAATTAACTCCATTTAGTGAAAAGGCCATGTTTAAAGTTAAAACTTTATGAGAGGTATACTCCCGGTTGGTTGGAGAGTAACACTATGCCAAAGTATAGTCGCTTCCGTGTTATTTGTTAAAAGTATATTTGCAATTAATGTATGGGTTTCCCTATCATGCTTAACTAGCTAAACACAAAATTATTTGAAAACAAAAAATGCATGGTATATATTATGAAAAGGTATAATTAATCATATAGAAACAGGTATAGGCAGAACACGCAATTGTTCACACGTCACAATGGATATGGATGTTTCGATGTACCACTAAAGTTATTACTGCGTACTAAAAGAGTACGCATTGTATTAGTCTAGAGCAAAGTAAGGTCCGGCGCTTCGCGGTATGGCATTTGACGTCCGGACACAGGTTGTCAGAGTTATTTCATCCAAGAGATGTTTTTATCACTAGTTGTTCCTGGGCCAGTCGATCGCATTACATAAGGTTATATTGTTTATATGTTTGCTCGATATATCAAGGACGGATTTATATAACTAATATTGTTTTGATATTTGATCAGACGAATATATTAATGATTATTTGTATCTCAGTCCTCTACTAATACAGCCCTGGTAAATGCATTCATTGTTGTTGTTGTTTACTTTCATATGGGTATGATAGAAGTATAGCTAAGGCTATAAGTTATATACGATCTTAGATAACTCATTTCAAAGGAACTTCTAACGACATTGTCCATGTTTTACCTACGTGCAATGGTAAGTAGAAGAACATCGGCACAGCGCGTTGTTCATAAAGGATCAGGATAAGGTGTGAATACGATTCATCAGTATGCTGCCATAGGTGAAATATCAATAAACAGCCAAAACCATCACCAATAAATCAACAAGTCAAGACGTTTACAAAGAGGGTTATTATTATACAACATATATTTACAGAAAACTTTAAGACAAATAGATAAAACCCATAAACTATGATAAATAATACACGAGAATGGACCAATTCCAACACACATAATGATGGGATAGCTTGCAGTTGCTTCATTAATCACACAAAGTTACTTTTATTTATCTCAAAGTATTCAAGATTTCGTTCCCACAATATTTCCAAATCAAAATCATTATACTAGATCTACATATATATTAAAATAGCATTCATTAAGCTTAATGTTTAGATGCTAAATTAGTTGTTTAAATATCTTAAATTAACATATAGAAAAAATATTACAAGAATTAAATAACTTAAATTTCTGATCACAACAACAAACTTATTAAGAAAAATCATACTCAGTGCGTATTTCTACAGTTGAACTCATTATATGGGGGTAATGAAAACAGTTCCGGCGTGTGAACAATCAAACTACCATTCAATTGGCTACTAAACAAAGAAAAGTATAAGATCGGTAATGTATAGTATTCAACTGGTATTCTACTGGTATATTCAAGTATGTACACTTTGCGGATTAAATCAAAAAGCTTTCCGTATACCCCAAATGACCTTGAATGAAATTGAACAGTTAACATGTTTAAATTAAAATAATTACACAAAACATTGTCAATTGCCTAAAGGAATCAGAATTCGACAATGGGTAGAAAACATTTCCGAATGGACTATCACGAATCCAATTGCTTGTGCTGTGAGTTCGAAAGGATATGAAATAGTGTATGCAATGGTTGATATAACATACTACCTACATGTAACACACTTGTTCAAACGAAGTTAAATAGCCGATTCATAAATAATCTTTTTTAATAGGAAAAAGAAAAGAAATACATATCTTTAAAAAAGGTATTTGCCTTTGATGGGAATAAAATATGCTTATAGTCTAGTACCTATTCAATTAACCAAGCATATAAGTGTTATCTTATGAATATACTTGAACTATATATATGGGCTATGCTCATTAACAACCATATTAAACGGTTTACCAATTAGTCAAAGAAGGTTTGAAAATACTTCTGTAAAGCAGCAACCATTTGAATACGCTAGATAGCACAGCCATATCCGTTTCCGAAGGAGTAATACATTTGTTAATATGCTGTTTTCACAGAGTATCGTTCATACTAACACATGGACGATACATGTGTACGTAAGTTTATCCAACATATGTATGAATAATATCAGTTCAAACATATAATCTAATACAAATGTGTCTAATTAAAAGGGGACAGGTTTCATTTGTCTACAGTGAAGATTCATGCGAGCCCGTGCATACTTGACGTATAGACTAAAACATAATTTATAAGGGAAATATAGCCCCTTGAATGTTTCTGTTTGTCAACAATCAACATTTGAAGCCAAGAAAAATGTTTGCATACAATAGTGTAGCCACTATTGATAAGGACAGCCATTGTTTTTTCTATAATGAGATAACTTAGCATGTTCATTTTCCGAAATCTCGCTTTGAAGTCAGACACCACAAAGGCATGCATTCGGAACCATAATTTAACTTGGAAACTGATATATTGATCCAATTAATATACATTCTCATAGTTCTTTCTCTACAAAGAGATAGCTCAGTAACATAATGAGATTATGACGATACAACTATCAAAACAATATGCCAATAACTTTACGGATATCTCTTTCATCTTTAATGAGATATATCTCAATGTAACATACATCCGTCAAAGTTTGACAGATATTCCAAAAAAACGAAACAGAGCGACATTTTCACGAAGATATCTTTATCTTTTGGAATAGTTTTAGAATTGTCTAATACAGGATTTAGAACACATTAAATAATTAATTTCGTCTCCATACCGTTCACGCTGTCTTGGGAGTACAAATCACGTCGGGCGAGAAGTGTTGTATTTAAAACAGAAAACGTTGAAGAGGCGTAAGAGCTTGTGTATACGCACGGTATTAACCGAATCGTGAGTTGTCATTACAGGTGTCCTTTTAAAATTCATTTAGTACAATGTTTGTCCAAACTAATATATACATATTCCTAGAAGGTGGCGCACAGCTAATACGGAGTCATAATCATGTGTTTATAATTTGCACAATTCTGTTGGGAAGAAACAGTTCGCTAAAATGCGATTTCTCTCAAGTAAGAACTGAGTCAATCAGCTCCTAACCATGACTTAGATCTACCCTTTTAACCCCTAAATTCGCAATAACAAACCGCAGTAGCCAGGGTTATTGCTGTAACAAGCCGATCGGTAACCGATCAAAGTCTTCACTGTTGTTTCGAAATGTAGGCATACTTGACATGGATATAATAGGACACACGTGAGTTTGAACATAACCGTTTATTGCCTGGCGATAGAGCGTAGTTTGAAGAAAGGCATTTATATCAGATTTAACTAAACTGACCATTAAAAAAAAAAAATGCGACTTATCGACGAACGTTAAAAATGACCGTACGTGCCTCTGTTCAGAATATTCGTGCGATCTCTCCAAACCGGAAACCGGACATTGGTCCCAGAAGCTCGTTCTTAAAAACTGGTGTTTCTTGTCAATAATATACGTCTTGAGCTTTTCAAATCTTTGTTGGCAGATGCATATTGTAATTTCATACAGCGCAGCTATTATTCTCTGTTACTTTTGCAGTTGAAAGACAAACTTTGAATGAGCTCTGCGTTATCTTTTATTTTGGATGTTGTTTGTGCACGTATAATATCCTTGCGTATGCCGGTGAAATCACCCGAATAGTCGCAGCGACGGGCTTGTAACGGCAATTTCTCAACTACATCAAGATGTATTTCAGCTTGTAATGTATACGTTCTACCAGAGATTAAAGAGTACGGTGTCTTTAATGTTAATATGGACGGAGTGTCACCTGATATCTGTGTATATTTCCCAGGAATCAACACACCATCTACTTTTAAAGATACGACAAGCGGTGCTTTTTTTAATACAAAAGGCACATTGATGTTTCTCAAACTAGTATTGTATACTTGGTTTGTAGGATAAGCAGATGTGAAATTTGTCAACTTTATATTTGACAGGAACACATTTTCTTCTACAAATAAGCTTATCGATTCCGAAATAGATGAGTTCGCTAAACTGTCTTTCCTGGCTACAACTGGACGTGTAACAACCAATGTTCTTGGATAACGTTTCCGTTTGTAGTTACAATCTAATTTAACTTTAGATGTTTCTATACGATCTATAATATCCGTGAAATCTTCTTGTTCCTCAATACTGTAGAACCCCTTTCTCTTGGTACAGGCGCCAAACTCAGATATGGTCATCATTGGAGTTCGAAGGAAGTAAAATGCGCCGCCAAGTGTTTCCCGAAGTTTTTGGCCATCCGTAGATTCGCATTTTCGCCTCGCCCATTCAATTGTGATGTTAAATATTTCAGCTTCGTTAGCATGAAATGTGTCTCCTTTCAATATATAAGTGAGACATCTTAAAGACATTTGTAAATATCCATCGGTCACTAAAACCTTCGTTGCATTTCTGTCGATAAAGTCGCTCACCTGGTCAATCAAATATTGATTTTCATACAGCAGTGCTCTATCTAACAGCCAGCACGAGTTTTCAACAGAAATCCTCTCTGCCAACTTTCGACAACATCCATCAACGAGGAATTGGACTTGGTACTTATGGGACATTTCTAAAGAATCTGTAAGCTCGCGGACTTCATTGATAAGGTCAACATTGTCGCTATAGAGTAATCTGAAATTAAACAATCTCCCTTGTTAATCAGATTAAACGTGACAGGGGTGTAGCTTAGATTGTGCGATTTTCAGGTCATGTTCGAGGGGAAACCATTGGCATACTCTTAGTAACTTACAGATGTGGCATTGTTTTATTTTGTAGGCCGTAATCTACATGTCTATAGAAAGCAACACTACTGATTTAGCATTCCAGTTAAAGATTAGTTTATCAAGGTTTTCTGGCATTTCCAAAACGTGTTTTAGTCAAGATAAACTATCTGTAAAAAAAGAACTTTTGCCCTAAACAATAGGCTAAGTTACAAGATAAATGTAATCAGTTTTTTTTAAATATAAACATGCTAGGACTTTGAGTTCGGATATGAATCGAAAGATATAATAGAGTGGTATTTTAAAAAGAAATGATAATAATAATATAATTAGGAATGATGCTGGTGATATTGATAACAAATATAATGATTACTATTTTAATTAATGAAACAAATGGTAAAAGCAGTATCAGTGTCAACATTGTTATTCTATTAAATGCAAACAACTTAAGGATGTACTGAACTGAGAAGTTGAAATTTAAAAAAAAAAAAAAAAATGTTACATTGTTATTAAATCTTCTGATTTTGTTGACAATTAAAACCTTTTTAGTCATTATACCTTTTTATAATGCTTAACAATTTAAAATAAAGTGGTTTAAATTTTGTTTAAACAAAGGGCCTAATTTTTTCGTGAGCCTTCCAATGTTTCGTGAGCCGCTGTCCAGTAGCCATGTTTGATTAAGAAGTATAACAGGGTAAAAAGTACATATTAAAGTCGATATATATCAATTTTAATATAGAACTTGTATAGTATCATATTGTTTTGAAAAAAAGTAGAAAATATTGGAAAACTTTTATGACATTTGAAGATATGTTTGAAAAATAAATAAATATTTATTCATATTTTAACATTTTTTTAGCCATTCAGACAAAAAAACCTGAAAACTTTGCCCAATGACATATACTTTTCTTTTTAAATTTTGATAAATGATAGTTATTGCAATAACCTGAAGAAGTTTCAGAAAAAGTTAAATATTATGTTAAATATGTTTTTCCCTTATTTCAAAGTTTTAAATTTGTCTATTCTTACACCTGACAAATATGGGTTCTCATTAGGGAATAAAAGTGTCTATTTTTTAGGTTTAATTACAACGTATTAGATGAACTTCCAAAGTTATGGATAAAATAACTTCAGAATGAGATTTAAACCACAAGAAGACAAACAATTAGCATATCATCTTTCAAATATTGGCAATTTGCGTGAAAATTCGTTTTTATTCATGTGCTAAAATAGCAAAAAATGCGTATCATAAGGCTTTCATAAATTGATCTAGCAAAAAATAAAGCCCACTACCCTACCTTTTTTGTGTTTTTTTTATTTAACATACATCAAACTTTCAAAAAAACAATGTTACAACAAAAGTTAAATATTATGAAAAATCCACTTTTCAGTTCAGTACATCCTTAAGTTAAGATACTTTTTCAATAAATAATCAGTTATAAGTGGCAATTCATAACAACGTATTAAACTAACCTAAGAAACGTTTTAAACTTGCCGCCTTCTGCATATTGTATCTTAATTTCTTCGCTGGTGTCTCTAAGTGGTCCGAAAAACATAGCTTGGAACACTGGACTTCGGGCAGCAAGAACTATTTTATGTGCGTGCACTATATCATCAAGCATTTCTTCACTTTGATCTGCACATCTAAAAGTCACGTCTGTCCAAAGTTGTGCATCAAACATATGCAGGATACAGTCACCAAGATTTCTATCTATCTGCCATCCGTCAGTAAGCTCTTTAGTCGTGCTGTCTTTAGTACTTACAACAAGTGAAGTCGAAGCACCATCTTCTGATATGTGTTCTGTTTTAAGTGTGTTTTCATCAGTATGATGTTGCATTTCACCGTTGGAATCTGTTGCGCATGTTGCCATTTTGTCTGTTTTCTGGAATATCAAACATTGCAAACAAGAATAACATAATCTATTTCAACGCAGTAGGAATAGCATCTTACACATATTGAGATTAAATACTTATAACTCGATCAATGGGATATGTACAAATTAAATTCAACTTCTGGGACACATTATAAACCATTTTAATCCTCTTTCTGAACCGTATTTGTCCTAACAGATTATCAGCATTAAGTCATATTTAAGAAACGGTGTTATCATTTATCGTTGATAAGGTAAGAGATTACTGAATGGAATCATTCTGCGTTTCAATGTAAATTAATAATGTTCAGCCATTAATTATAACACTAATTAATAACAATTTAATACATTTTTCCAGGTGGTACATATTTACCACTGCAAATGGTTACCCGTCAGCTTTAACCCGTTACCACATTCAGACACTTTCTGATGCCTTTTGAAAACACCGCGACTAAAGTGAAATTTCTCAAAACGGGCAAAATCTCCTTTTGCCACAATGTTTTCAACATTTACAGTAATTATACTTTCATTTATAGAGATTGTCTGTGGTCTTTCAAAGTCACCTGCTTGAGATTGTTGCATGTGGGCAAAGGTTAGAAATACAATAAAGACATAACGACTTAATGATCACTAATGAACATGATATTAATTTTCATTAATATATGCTAGATTCATGTTAATACATTGATTTATTTATGATAAAAGAAATTGGTGGGTTTGATATAGTGTGAGGCATATATTTTTACCATCAACATCATAGGACTGGCGGCACGAGATTGTACATGCTCTGTGCCATTAATTAAACAAAGCAATAGTATATGTATCATTAACAAACGTTTTCTTTATGAAAAAGAAAGAGAGTGTGATCAAGAGTAGCCATTATTAGTAGGGATGGCAACGAATACAAAAATAAGTATTCGACTATACGATCACAAAGTATTCGATTATTCGAATATTCGTCATATATGTGCATGATTTGCCAACAAAGAGTTTATAAATTTGTTATTTGCTGTAAAGTTATCTATTTGTATTCATCTCTCAGTACTCGCATTTACATTTCTGTTTAACCAATGAACTCAAATGAAAAGAATGTTCGTATAAAAATACTTCATTAAAGTGCTCAGATCATAATTAATTGATCACTTGCATTGCGTATTTTTAACAAAACATTTAGTTCTGATTACCATGTATACATCTTTAATACTGTTGAAAATTACGTGAAATGTTCCCAATTCTCATTTTTTTCAAAATATGGAAAATCTTATACTTTATTAGGCATGTCTTTGTATAACACGCATAGGGTTATAAATGTAGTACTTTAAGATAAAGGCAGAAACCAACTATCGTTAAAGTTTCAGTAAAAAGCCTGAGTTATTATGATTTAATAGTCAAAGTAAACTAACGTATTGTCTATGTAAATTATAGCTGCAGCACGGTAAATTCATAATAAGGTCGGTTTACTAATTATTTATATGTAAACTGACCTTGTTTTGTATCTACCATGAGGCAGTTTAATTTACATGGACATCCATACACGACTATATAGCCGTATAACTTCCAATGTATTAACAGAGCAAAGGCAAGAAACGACAGAATGCACCTATTCAAAATATATATCTAAAGATCATTTAAAGAACAATTTAAAGTTAATTTAAAAAAACTTAAAATACTCACCGATAATATCGAACTGTCTAAATCTACTCAGATACTTCAACTTAGCCGTTCACTTCTGACCAAAACACGAATTGAAATTCAAATCCTTGTTCTTTTTAGAATTTGATACGCTTTATATTTTCAGAAAATCTTGTGTGTGTATTAACAAACTATAAATAGCGTATGTATTGAATAATAATACCAGTTCACCCTTTTTTGTAAACCATGTTATATTGAAAACATTTAACGTAAGCAAATACATATCAGGACAAATAAACTAGAGTTTAAATCAGGATTCATATAAATAGTGGGGAACACGACCACAATTAATGCTTAACAAGAGGAATTTCTATTTTCCTCGTTTTTTTCACTACTAAGCTGTAGATGTATCCAAATGCAGTTCTATTGCAAAGAGAGTCTAAGGTAGTTTATGAATCGAATTTACCCCGTGTTTCAATTGAATGAGACAAGTTTAGTTATGAACGCGAACTATTATTTAAGAGATATGGTACACAAAGGGCCTAGTTGTGGCGGCATCTAAATTCAAAATTCCACTTTAGGGCAATATGATGAAGAAAAAGAAGAAGAAGAAGATGCAGAAGAAGAAGAAGGGTAATTAGAATAAAAGAAAGAAGATGAAAAAGAAATGCAGAAGGACGAAGAGAAAAAGAAGAATATGGAAAAAGAGAGCGAAAACAGCAACAAAAAGAATACGAGGACGAAGTAAAAGACGACTAGGAAGATGAAGAAGAGAAAGAAGAAGACACATAAATAGTCGATCAATAAGGTGAAGAGTAAGAATAATAATATGGTAAGACGAAGAAGACTACGACGACGAAAAGTAAAACTAAAAAGAAGAAATGAAGAAGGAGGAGTAGAAGATGAAGAAAAACGAAGACGGAGAACAAGATTAGTAACAAGACGAAAAAAAAGAAGATGAAGAGAAATATACGCAGAAGAAGGAGATCTGGTAGAAAATGAACAATAACAAAAAATAATAAAAAAAGAAAAACAAGAAAAACAAGTACAAGAATAAGATGTAGAAAAAGTGGAAAAAGACGATCTGGTAGAAAATAGAAGTAGAAGAAAAGAAAATGAAAAAGAAAAAGAAGATTAAGAAAATGATGAAGAATGTGGAGAAGGAGAAGTAGGATGAGGAGATGGAGAAGAATAAGAATAACAACACAAACAACACAAACAAGACGGTTAAGAAGAACAAGAACAAGACGAATGGGAAAATGATGAAGACGAAGAATGATGAGGAGCAGGAGAAGTATAATGATAATAATAGGAACAACAACAACAACAACAACATAAACAAGACGGGGGAGAAGAGGAATAAGACACAGAACACGAAGAAGAAGGAAAAATAGGAAGAAAATGATCAAGACCCCTTCAGCGTAAGAAGTATAGGATATAATTATGCACTAATAGTTCACTTATTACCTAGGTTCGTGTGCACACCTAATCATATAGGAATAGAATGCGTTTAAAACATAAAAATGATATTTTTCAGAAATTGTCGTAATTTAATGTAAACAATAATTAGTCCCAACTATTTGAACATGTAACTGTTAACAATGAACTCGTAATTAGGTCAACACGGCACCATCGATTGATTGATTTTGGCTGAACGCCGTTTTAAAAAATAATAAGTCATATCACGACGGCCAGTTCACCTACTCATGTGTTTCCTAGCTTTCCCAAATCAATACTCCACATAACATTATTTCCAAGCAACTGGCTACTTTTCAACATAGACGTATAATGATAATAATAGGAACAACAACAACAACAACATAAACAAGACGGGGGAGAAGAGGAATAAGACACAGAACACGAAGAAGACGAAGAAGAAGGAAAAATAGGAAGAAAATGATCAAGACCCCTTCAGCGTAAGAAGTATAGGATATTCTTATGCACTAATAGTTCACTTATTACCTAGGTTCGTGTGCACACCTAATCATATAGGAATAGAATGCGTTTAAAACATAAAAATGATATTTTTCAGAAATTGTCGTAATTTAATGTAAACAATAATTGGTCCCAACTATTTGAACATGTAACTGTTAACAATGAACTCGTAATTAGGTAAAAACGGCACCATCGATTGATTGATTTTGGCTGAACGCCGTTTTAAAAAATAATTAGTCATATCACGACGGCCAGTTCACCTACTCATGTGTTTCCTAGCTTTCCCAAATCAGTACTCCACATAACATTATTTCCAAGCAACTGGCTACTTTTCAACATAGACTGTTAGCCCATTGGTGAAAGACGAATGACGCTTGTCACGGTGACTTTAGTCAAACGTCGGAAAGAAGTTGGCCAAGCTGGGATTCGAACTCACATCCCCTGGATTGACAGCCCTCGTTGCTACCGACTGAGCTACTTGGGCTCGGCAGAAACATCGAGAAAATAATTTATTGCAGAACAATTACTCAAAAGGCGGTTATTATTTGAAACAAGCGAGTTGTACGGATACCGTAACCAAATAACATGTCATATTTAGGTAATATTAACCACTAATTTTTTATATAAAATGCAGCTATCTCAAATTAAGTTAATACAGAAAAGGAGTAGTAGTAGTAGTAGTAGTAGTAGTTCTTTATTGCTTCCATTAACGGAGAGCGTTACATACGTACCAATTATACGAAAGACAAAACAATACACACATAAAATAGACATGTGACAAAAAAGAACAGTAGTGCAATCAAACAATACAGTATGCATATATCAGCCTATACAATATATATATGAGTATATTTAAAAAGATTATTCATGAATGTGTGTGTAGTAAGAAAGTGTGATATGCTGTGATTGTGAGTGTACATACTACTCGTAAAATTATTGTTTATAGCCCAATCAGTAAGTAAATCTTATTTCGAGTATCACCATTGGGCGTACTATCATGTACTATCATTAATATGCATGTGATTGACGGTGATTGTATATACATATGTGTGTAATGTGACAACATTGACAAACATAAAGATTAAAAAAGACAGTTATCATAATATCAAACATACATATTATTGATAAGCCTATACAGGCTGTGCATTATCGATGCTCGCACCGAAAATGCGTCTTGTACAATATGCAGCTACGGCTGCTCAGGTTGAAATAGATATGCATCATTTCTGTTTTACAAGATATTCACAAAAGATTTGAGCTAGTTTATGGATATATCTTACACACTGTTTGAAGCAAACGACTCTCGATTCATCACTGAAATTGAAACACAAACATTCATTTAATAGCTGCAGAATTTGTTGTTGCGGAGAATTGATGGTAAGCATAAGGAAATTGCATTCTCCCAATGTAAATAACAATGTTTCCCACAGTTCTTCACATATAGTTCAGTAACTGGACAGAAAAGCAGTAAGTGCGTTACTTCACAATTTGTATTTTTCTTTCAAGGAAGACAATAAATATCATACTTTGTGGAAAACAGTCTAGAAACAACATGTATTACTGTATAACAAAATGTCAGCTGATTACATGTCCGTGAAGTTGGCAGTCTGGCAGCCTGGCAGCGTGAAGTTAGCAGTCTGGCAGTCTGGCAGCCTGGCAGCGTGAAGTTAGCAGTCTGGCAGTCTGGCAGCCTGGCAGCGTGAAGTTAGCAGTCTGGCAGTCTGGCAGCCTGGCAGCGTAAAGTTGGCAGTCTGGCAGTTCGGCAGCCTGACAGCGTGAAGTTAGCAGCCTGGCAGCGTGGCAGTCTGGCAGCGTAGAGTTAGCATTCTGACAGCGTGGCAGTCTGGCAGCACGAACTGAGCAGCGTGACAGCCTGGCAGCACGAACTGATAATCGTTGCAGCCTGGAATCACGAACTGAGCAGCGTGGAAGCCTGGCAGAATGAACTGATCAGCGTGGCAGCCTGGCATCACGAACTGGGCAGCGTGGCAGCCTGGCAGCACGAACTGATCAGCGTGGCAGCACGAACTGAGTAGCGTGGCAGCTTGGCAAATCAAAGATGTCAGTCTGACAGCGTAATAAACTGAGGCACATAACAGCGTGGCAGCCTGGCAGTCTGGCAGCGTGAAGTTAGCATTCTGACAGCGTGGCAGGCTGGCAGCAAGCACGCACTGATCAGCGTGGCAGCCAAGTTTTTTCGAATTCTTGTGCACATTTACCTCTATTTTTTATCGCTGTCGAAAGCCGAAATCGCGCGAGGTTTCTGGTCTTTGATTGATTGAAAAATGCATGTCTACAAACTTAAAACACTTTATTTTGCCATTTTCATGTAGCTTAGTGTCATCTTACCATACTCGTAACGGTTCGTTCTTTCATGAACGTTTTCTAATCTTTTAAAACAGAAATCAAGTTTTACATGTTTTCAAAATCGGGAAAAAAAATGAAAAAATTATAAATTCCTTCACAGTAGTTCATTAGAAAAATACGCCTATATAAATGTCGCATACAACTTAAAATATATACTTTTACACAGACTTTTCATGTGAACTAAGCCATATCCATTTACGCGAAATTTCGTTTTTATCAACAGCGGTAGGATTTTTTTACAGTCCCCAGCAGAACCGGGCAGCGCGAAACACGCTGTGCTTTTTACACCCGGTCTAGGTACAATATCTTTCGTATATGTTACGATGCACTAACTTTTCTTTCAATGAGTTTTAAGCAAAGATAAGAGGTGAAAGATTTCATTAAATCAAGTTTTTTCGAATTCTTGTGCCCATTTACCTCTATTTTTTATCGCTGTCGAAAGCCGAAATCGCGCGAGGTTTCTGGTCTTTGATTGATTGAAAAATGCATGTCTACAAACTTAAAACACTTTATTTTGCCATTTTCATGTAGCTTAGTGTCATCTTACCATACCCGTAACGGTGCGTTATTTCATGAACGTTTTCTAATCTTTTAAAACAGAAATCAAGTTTTACATGTTTTCAAAATCGGGAAAAAAAATGAAAAAATGAGAAATTCCTTCACAGTAGTTCATTAGAAAAATACGCCTATATAAATGTCGCATACAACTTAAAATATATACTTTTACACAGACTTTTCATGTGAACTAAGCCATATCCATTTACGCGAAATTTCGTTTTCATCAACAGCCGTAGGATTTTTTTACAGTCCCCAGCAGAACCGGGCAGCGCGAAACACACTGTGCTTTTTACACCCGGTCTAGGTACAATATCTTTCGTATATGTTACGATGCACTAACTTTTCTTTCAATGAGTTTTAAGCAAAGATAAGAGGTAAAAGATTTCATTAAATCAAGTTTTTTCGAATTCTTGTGCCCATTTACCTCTATTTTTTATCGCTGTCGAAAGCCGAAATCGCGCGAGGTTTCTGGTCTTTGATTGATTGAAAAATGCATGTCTACAAACTTAAAACACTTTATTTTGCCAGTTTCATGTAGCTTAGTGTCATCTTACCATACCTGTAACGGTGCGTTATTTCATGAACGTTTTCTAATCTTTTAAAACAGAAATCAAGTTTTACATGTTTTCAAAATCGGGAAAAAAAATGAAAAATGAGAAATTCCTTCACAGTAGTTCATTAGAAAAATACGCCTATATAAATGTCGCATTCAACTTAAAATATATACTTTTACACAGACTTTTCATGTGAACTAAGCCATATCCATTTACGCGAAATTTCGTTTTTATCAACAGCGGTAGGATTTTTTTACAGTCCCCAGCAGAACCGGGCAGCGCGAAACACGCTGTGCTTTTTACACCCGGTCTAGGTACAAGATCTTTCGTATATGTTACGATGCACTAACTTTTCTTTCAATGAGTTTTAAGCAAAGATAAGAGGTAAAATATCTCATTAAATAAAAAAAAATTGAATTCTTGTGTACATTTACCTCTATTTTTTATCGCTCTCGAAAGCCGAAATCGCGCGATGTTTCTGGTCTTTGATTGATTGAAAAATGCTTGTCTACAAACTTAAAACACTTTATTTTGCCATCTTCATGTAGCTTAGTGTCATCTTACCATACCCCGTAACGGAGCGTTATTTCATGAACGTTTTCTAAACTTTTAAAACAAGTCATTTATATAGGCGTATTTTTCTAATGAACTACTGTGAAGCAATTTCTCATTTTTTCATTTTTTTTCCCGATTTTGAAAACATGTAAAACTTGATTTCTGTTTTAAAAGATTAGAAAACGTTCATGAAATAACGCACCGTTACAGGTATGGTAAGATGACACTAAGCTACATGAAAATGGCAAAATAAAGTGTTTTAAGTTTGTAGACATGCATTTTTCAATCAATCAAAGACCAGAAACCTCGCGCGATTTCGGCTTTCGACAGCGATAAAAAAATAGAGGTAAATGGGCACAAGAATTCGAAAAAACTTGATTTAATGAAATCTTTCACCTCTTATCTTTGCTTAAAACTCATTGAAAGAAAAGTTAGTGCATCGTAACATATACGAAAGATATTGTACCTAGACCGGGTGTAAAAAGCACAGCGTGTTTCGCGCTGCCCGGTTCTGCTGGGGACTGTAAAAAAATCCTACCGCTGTTGATGAAAACGAAATTTCGCGTAAATGGATATGGCTTAGTTCACATGAAAAGTCTGTGTAAAAGTATATATTTTAAGTTGAATGCGACATTTATATAGGCGTATTTTTCTAATGAACTACTGTGAAGGAATTTCTCATTTTTCATTTTTTTTCCCGATTTTGAAAACATGTAAAACTTGATTTCTGTTTTAAAAGATTAGAAAACGTTCATGAAATAACGCACCGTTACAGGTATGGTAAGATGACACTAAGCTACATGAAAATGGCAAAATAAAGTGTTTTAAGTTTGTAGACATGCATTTTTCAATCAATCAAAGACCAGAAACCTCGCGCGATTTCGGCTTTCGACAGCGATAAAAAATAGAGGTAAATGGGCACAAGAATTCGAAAAAACTTGATTTAATGAAATCGTTCACCTCTTATCTTTGCTTAAAACTCATTGAAAGAAAAGTTAGTGCATCGTAACATATACGAAAGATATTGTACCTAGACCGGGTGTAAAAAGCACAGCGTGTTTCGCGCTGCCCGGTTCTGCTGGGGACTGTAAAAAAATCCTACTGCTGTTGATGAAAACGAAATTTCGCGTAAATGGATATGGCTTAGTTCACATGAAAAGTCTGTGTAAAAGTATATATTTTAAGTTGTATGCGACATTTATATAGGCGTATTTTTCTAATGAACTACTGTGAAGGAATTTCTCATTTTTTCATTTTTTTCCCCGATTTTGAAAACATGTAAAACTTGATTTCTGTTTTAAAAGATTAGAAAACGTTCATGAAATAACGCACCGTTACGGTTATGGTAAGATGACACTAAGCTACATGAAAATGGCAAAATAAAGTGTTTTAAGTTTGTAGACATGCATTTTTCAATCAATCAAAGACCAGAAACCTCGCGCGATTTCGGCTTTCGACAGCGATAAAAAATAGAGGTAAATGGGCACAAGAATTCGAAAAAACTTGATTTAATGAAATCTTTCACCTCTTATCTTTGCTTAAAACTCATTGAAAGAAAAGTTAGTGCATCGTAACATATACGAAAGATATTGTACCTAGACCGGGTGTAAAAAGCACAGCGTGTTTCGCGCTGCCCGGTTCTGCTGGGGACTGTAAAAAAATCCTACCGCTGTTGATAAAAACGAAATTTCGCGTAAATGGATATGGCTTAGTTCACATGAAAAGTCTGTGTAAAAGTATATATTTTAAGTTGTATGCGACATTTATATAGGCGTATTTTTCTAATGAACTACTGTGAAGGAATTTCTCATTTTTTCATTTTTTTCCCCGATTTTGAAAACATGTAAAACTTGATTTCTGTTTTAAAAGATTAGAAAACGTTCATGAAATAACGCACCGTTACGGTTATGGTAAGATGACACTAAGCTACATGAAAATGGCAAAATAAAGTGTTTTAAGTTTGTAGACATGCATTTTTCAATCAATCAAAGACCAGAAACCTCGCGCGATTTCGGCTTTCGACAGCGATAAAAAATAGAGGTAAATGGGCACAAGAATTCGAAAAAACTTGATTTAATGAAATCTTTCACCTCTTATCTTTGCTTAAAACTCATTGAAAGAAAAGTTAGTGCATCGTAACATATACGAAAGATATTGTACCTAGACCGGGTGTAAAAAGCACAGCGTGTTTCGCGCTGCCCGGTTCTGCTGGGGACTGTAAAAAAATCCTACCGCTGTTGATAAAAACGAAATTTCGCGTAAATGGATATGGCTTAGTTCACATGAAAAGTCTGTGTAAAAGTATATATTTTAAGTTGAATGCGACATTTATATAGGCGTATTTTTCTAATGAACTACTGTGAAGGAATTTCTCATTTTTTCATTTTTTTCCCCGATTTTGTAGACAAGCATTTTTCAATCAATCAAAGACCAGAAACATCGCCGGATTTCGGCTTTCAAGAGCGATAAAAAATAGAGGTTAATGTACACAAGAATTCGAAAAAACTTGACTGCCACGCTGCTCAGCTCGTGCTGCCAGCATGCCACGCTGTCAGAATGCTAACTAACTTCACGCTGCCAGACTGCCCGGCTGCCAGGCTTTCACGCTGATATGTGCCTCAGTTCATTACTCTGTCAGACTGACATCATTGCTTTGCCAAGCTGCCACGCTACTCAGTTCGTGCTGCCACGCTGCTCAGTTCGTGCAGCCAGGCTGCCACGCTGATCAGTTCGTGCTGCCACGCTGCCACGCTGCTCAGTTCGTGATGCCAGGCTGCCACGCTGATCAGTTCATTCTGTCAGGCTTCCACGCTGCTCAGTTCGTGATTCCAGGCTGCTACGCTTATCAGTTCGTGCTGCCAGGCTGTCACGCTGCTCAGTTCGTGCTGCCAGACTGCCACGCTGTCAGAATGCTAACTTTACGCTGCCAGACTGCCACGCTGCCAGGTTGCTAACTTCACGCTGTCAGGCTGCCAAACTGCCAGAATGCTAACTTCACGCTAACTTCACGCTGCCAGGCTGCCAGACTGCTAACTTCACGCTGCCAGGCTGCCAGACTGCCAGACTGCCAACTTCACGCTGCCAGGCTGCCAGACTGCCAGACTGCTAACTTCACGCTGCCAGGCTGCCAGACTGCCAGACTGCCAACTTCACGGACATGCTGATTACGATATATATTCTACCGAAGTACCACATTTTACCTGGTATACATTTACTGTGAATATATTTAAAGTTACTTGTAATAGGATTGCTTTCAATGTTTGAAAACATTTGTTTCTTCACTGCACGTGGCACAGTTTGTTTCACTAGTTTTCTCCACGAGGCACTGCTTGGGAAAGTTGAGTGAGATGGATATTCCATTAATACTCTGGTTAAGCCGTATTTATCTAAAATGCGTTATATATATTTGTTAGAAGAGGTTTGTGCGTGAATTGTACAAATTGATACCCAAAATATTTTGTTTTATTTCCTTTATCAAATGGTGACTTCTGTTAAAGCATATGAATTTATGAACATATTTCTTTATTTATACAGAAATCAGATTGGAAAATTTAGTGAATCTTCAATTTAAATCATGACGATTCAGTCCAATGAAAAAAGTGAATTGGCTGTTATGGCAACCAAAGTTCATACGAATGTATTTTCTGTTGTTGCAATTTTTGGCTTTTTTCATCAAGTTGAGAAAATGTGTGAAGTTTGAACAAAATCCGTGACTATGCATGCCACACTCCCTACATGAGAGTGCAACTGCTTACAGATAATGGCTATTAAACTGTTAGGGAAATAAATCTAAATATTTCATTGTGCTGTTGTAATGTGATTGCTTCCCTTATATTGTCCTTCGTGAAATCTAACATACAAGGTTATGTTAGTGTTTGAGCATGCCTTCCTTAATGTCCCGTAGATCTGTAACTGGTCCGAAGTAAAGTCACAGCCGGATGATTATAATAAAACTCTGTAGTTAAACTAATTGAATAGGGGCACAGGTAAAACAGAAATTAGAAGTTGTCCAGAAAACCAACATTCGAAGAGTTTTAACAGTTACATGTATAATATCTCCCAGCGCATCAGAAATATGTAGACCATTTTTAAGAAGTTTTTTGGAACCTTGTATTTGCCGAACAGGGCAGAACCTGAACAAGCTGCGCGGATGCACAAGTTGATCTGAATCTACACTTGTCGCAAATACCCCACAGTTGACTTATGTGGAACACCGCTCAAATAGCTGTACCATACTGCAGTTGTAAGAGCGGACACTCGACTAATACTTACCGGTTTAGTGAAATATACTTAACCCCACATAAAAATAATTCGTGAGCCTCATTTTGCATTAAATGCATAGGTCATGTGATAGGTTCAATGCTGTGAAAGTTATACTCATCGTTGGGTAGAGAGTTGAAATCTGCATTAAGTCCACTAAAGAATGCTCAGGACTGGTGATCAAATAGTCCTGAGTAAGATCCCCATGTGAGCGAGTCAACATTTGGGACGTTACCGGATGGAATATTCAGAAGCAGACCCCGAAAGTTGTAAATATAAATTATAGGAACATGCGTCAAATACGATTTAAGATTAAAAACATTTCAAATGGACTGTCTCATGACATTATATGCCATAATATGTAATCCAATTATTATCTAAGTCAAATAGTAAGCAGAACTACATCGGTTTGATTATTTTACAGTGATAATTGCTAGGATAAATCATTTTGTAAAACTGGGTTGTGCAGCAGTTACCATTCCGGGTTAGCCTACTATGTAACAACATTACCACGAAACAAGTTATGCAGACACAACTTCACAATATATGGTTTTACCTGCGGGTTTTAACCTTATGGTTTAAATGTATTAAAAGTAGCTTTAAGAAAATTAAGATTTAAGACCAAAATATCGTGGGACGGTCCCTTGAACTCATGCATGTATTGATTCCAGAGAATAGTGAAATAATAGAACTTTATGTAAACAATTTTATTCCCGGGGTCCTCCTCATTTGACGATCATTCTATCTGTCAAGTTCGAAGTAAGGACTAACCTGAAATATTATTTTGATAACCAGAGACATATAACTACATGTCTCTGTAATAACCAATCGAACGAAGACGATTAACGCTGCTGATGAAAACCCGTAGCTCGCGACACAGAGCATCGTTAATAATGGGTCAGGATAAGGCATGTATATATTTCATCAGGATGCCGCAACTGGCTACATAAGAAGCAGCAAAAGCCTTGAAAAATAAATAAACAAATCGCCGTTGTGACAGAAAGATTTATTATTATACAAAAACAATTTAATGAAACTTTTAAACAAAAGCACACCATATAAACAAACATAAACGTTGACAACGTATATAAAATGATAGACCAATGCAAACACACAGGATGGTAAAATGACTTGCAATTGCTACTTTAGTCCCGCAGAATTACCTAACTCCAATAAATATAGATTACTTTTCCAGAATATTTCCAAATTAAAAGCAAACTTTAAAGATCTAAATTAAAATACAAAACATTAAACTTAAGTTTTCAAAGTAAAAAATGGTTCTTCAAAATGACAAAAGATATACTATGCAAAAATATGAAAATAAATGTAATAACTTTAATATCTGATCATATATCCTCAAACTTCGAGGGGTTTTTCACTGTCGTTTGCCGCTTTGACAGAAGAGAACAGAATACACATCAACCAATCGAAATTACGCTTACATTGCCGATACTCTCCTACAAAGAGACGCATAGAAAAATGGCAGCGCAAACAGATCGCGAATGTGCGTTCTTTTATCGATAAACATTACCGAAGTGCAGCAAAGGGGTCGTGCGAATCATATTTATTCATCTTAATATCCGAAATGATCCTTACAGTTCTATGCATTAGCTGGGAATCTCATGAGAAAGGACTGCATATAAACATGTGACGGTAATGAGGGATCACACCCTACCTACAGAAGGAAATGATCTCTTTGTACTTCTCAAATGTAATCATGGAGTAGTCCTTATGCAATATATTTAGCACAATATCTTTCACATTCAAAACAGTGTTTGACCTTCTTAACCGCTGAGCTAGATCAAGGAAGAATACTGGACAATTGTTATCATACTAAATTGCTGCTATATTGGAATTGTTAGATTATATGTTGACTCTGTCCAAAAACCTTGTTCCTTTCTGAATCCTGATAAAAAATTGAGCATTTTGGAAACAGACTTTAAGTAAAGAAAAATGACAATTTCATTTCCTATAGCTACAGTCACACCGAAGCCGGACTCAACACAGAGCAACCCAGATTAACACGATACACCCCGGATCAATATATATCTTAATCCGGGATGATCCTTGGTGAAATTGAGTCGCAAAACATCGTCAACCCGGACCAGCCCGGACCCAACACAGCACCACAACGAATAAACACGGAGCCAACACGGATCTGACCCCGGTACCACCATGGCAGCACCACGGACCGTCCTGGAATGACCCGGATTTGCTACAGACTGTCCCGTTTCCAACACGGACCGCCCCGAATCCACCACGACATGCCGGATCGCACAGGATCAACACGGTGCCACTACGGACCTTTCCGGAGCCGAGACGGTCGCTACACAGACCGTCTCGGACTACCCCGAATTAAACAGTCCTCGTGGACGGTCCCGGATGACCACGGCAATTTTAAAGAGTTTAAAATTGCCGGGATGGTGTCCCGGACCATGACGGATCATCCATGACTATCCCGGACCTAACACGGATCTGACCACGGATCGGCCAAATTGCAATCCGGGAGGTCGGGTGAACTGGTGCTTTAGCATGGTTTGGATTTTTATGACATGCAGTTCTTACTGGGCGGTTGTGTTCACACACATTTGACCACTTGCCCGTTCAATACAAGCATGGACAGAATAAGTGTCCTTCTGTGTGTGACCATTTTCTTCATATTTGAGTTCCACAGATTCTAAATTAAATTTTTGTGAGGTGTACCATTGCATTGAAACAGAATGCTTATTTTATTCTGAGCACCACATTATCAGAATTTGGCCTATTACTGTGTCTGCCTCCGTCATCTAACTCTACAGTTTGAATAATGATATGTGCATTCTTAAGGCTATGTGAACTTTCTGAGGAGAAATATTTAAAGTTTGGAGAAAAAAAAATCTTGCAAACTCCACATAAATGAATTAACTCTTTTCTGACTTATGGTACTGGACTGTTTATTACTTTTCTTCTTCTGTGGAGCAGAATACTTAAAAAGAAACTGCCTTTGTTATATTGCATCTCCTAACTTCCAATTGTTTGGTGTTTAATGCCGCTATCAATTTGTAAGTAATATCACATCGTTTCCTGGGTAAATTACAAGTACTACTGGTCCATTTATCCTGACACTAGCCAGCCAATTGTAATAGTAACCCCACAACCCTGAGTGCCAAGGCAGCCATTACTACCATTTTTAAAGTCTCTCGTCTCGTCCAAAATATCTTCCCTATCCTCCTCAGTGAACACGCCTTTGCATTTGAATCGACAGTTCAGACCACAACCTTTCTTGATTTTTTTGGCTTGATGGATTTCTCAGTTCATGTTAATATTCCTATGTCCAGTGTTGCAATTTTGTTTAGCCTTATTTCTATTCCAATTTTCTAGATTTCTTCTTTCTACCTCTAGCATGTTCTGTCTTGCTTACACTTCCAGAAACACACCCCTCAGAACTGACATCTAGTCCTACAAGTTCATCCATGCTGTTTCCAATACTTTCTGTTGTAACAGTTTTTACATCTATGTCCAACTATTGAAACACCTCTATATCATATCCACTTTCACACACAGTAGATTGTGATTTTTTCAGAATACAGAATACCGAAATTGTATTTGAAAATAAAGGCATCAGGCCCATAATACAGCATACAACCTTTTCTTCTTGAAAGTGATGTTTGATAATAGATGGCAATATATACATGTACATTTGGATACATCATTCTCACAAATGATGTAGATCAAGATTAACGACAATGTTTTGATTGTCGACCATTTACATAATATTTGAAACGAAAATAGCTACTTGTTTGAGAGTCACAACATTGTTAGTTTTTAACAAGAAATAAAACCCCTCGCGCTCTATGTTACCAGTGTACCAGTTATAAAGGAACTTATTTCTTTCTTCTTCGAATCTTGGACAAATGCGTGATACTCGTCTTCTAAAATTATAACATCTTTGGTCAATAAACAGTAGAAGCAGATTCGATCCTCTCTGTTTATGCTATGATGACGACCCAATTCAATATTAAGTTTATGACTAGAGCATCTAAATCTAGCGAGAGCTTTTCCTAACTGGAATGATAGGTCCATATTTAAATATGTTTAGGGGTTTAGTAGGGAATTAAAATATTTATAAGTGTTGCATCTCGAGGATTCATTTATGTCGGTATGCCAATTTTGTGTAACACAGTCCTTGATGCGCTGTATGAAACTAGATAAGAACACATTGCAGTTACCTCTTGAGAAATCCAGACATTACCAAAGCCATACGTATATAATAAATCTTTAACTTTTGACGCCCATGTAACTCTTTCAACATCGTCAATGGCTTTTAACATTAAGTAACAGTTTCGTGGGTACCGGTGTTGCGGCACATGCAATAGTTTTAACCAATAAGATAATATTTTTGTAAAATATATAACACATAACGGATATCTTCCACATTCTCCTAGGACCATGCTATTGTTGACAGTCTGGTTAACCCCTAAAAAGTATCTGCAACAGTCTAGTTGGACCTTTTCGACGACATCAGAGTATGCATGACCCCATAGCTCGGAACAGTGTCGTTGCAATAGTGGGAAATAACATTAAGTTGTTCTTGTAGATTGTTTGCGGTGTCTGCGCAATTTGCCACATCGTCTGTGAAAAGGAGACAGTATATTTCTGGGACGTTGTTTGTGACAAACATGCCATTCCTGCATTTTTCTCTGTACATAGATCATTTATATAAATGCTAAATATAAGTGTCGATCATAAGTCCCCCTGAATTGTTCCAATATTGCAAGAAAAAGACTCAGAGATGAGATTACGTTCAATCTTAACTTGCGCCCTTGTTTTACTATACATAGATAAAGTGCATGTAATATTTTACCATTTAAGCCCTTACGTACTAAGGACGAAAAGAGATTGAAGTGATTTACAGAATAAAATGCCTTTAGGAAGTCTACATATAATACGTAGAAGCGACCGCCAGGCTTAGATGTATACTTTTGAATACTACTCTGTAAACAGAACATGTTGTCAACTGTAGAACAAGACGAATTTTGATGCTAAGCATCAAAGACGCCGCGCATGATTTTAAAGCATGACTTAAAGGGAAGCAGATCAATAAATTTAAATAACCTGTGCAAACAGACAAGATGTAACTATTTTGAACAAGAAGGCCAAGATGTTCGTTTATTGCTCACCTGGATACCATAGTCTATAATAAAATGTTATCAGGAGCAAAAAGGGTCCATTTTGACGTAGGGATTATACACTTTATATGCTACGATCTATGTGATATTCAGCATGTAAAGTTAAGTCGTGAAATGACAAGTTAAGTCTTCAAACCATTTGGTTTACCGTTTGCTTAACATTGACTGCAACAATAAAGTGTCATGCAAGCTGAAGTTTCTTAATTTTAAATCTGCTCTAACTAGATCAATTAGATAACCAAAACACATAGATACTGAAATATTAACAGATATTAACATAAGTGTTAATGCCTCTAGATATAAGTTAAGTGTGACACAAGCTTTTGAAGGATAGAGGGAAGTCTATTCTCATTCCAGTTGAGCAGAAGTATGATAACAAAAAACGAGAGTATATAAATAAAAAATACAAATAATTCTAACAAGTTTAAAGATATTTAATATCAAAATTAAGCATTAATGAAATTAAAAGAAAAAGTTCTCATGTATAATCAACATATAGCAAGAATACAATGGTCTGAATGAACAACATTATGGAGAGGAACGTTTTAAGTTTAGTTATACAACAAAAATAAATAGGAAAAAACATCACCCGAACCTTTTTTTCTGAGCTCGTCAGAGCAGTAAACCAAACAATTTAAGAAGCGTAGCCTAGTGAACTCCGTAAACCAAGTCATAAAAAAAGCTTAGCCTAGTTAGTTGGGGAACAGTTATTACAAACAATTAAAATTTGTCTAAAGTTTTGTAACAACGGTAAAAGATGTACATATTTTGTATCTTGTTATTTTTGAAATCATTTAATACAATTTATTCAATCATAAAGGCTGTTTTTTCAAACATATTACAGAGGGTTTTTTTACAATAATATGTGTCGGTTGCTCCCTTTTCGATTACGTCACCCCATGGTACAAAATTGAAACCTATCCCATACTGACGCCGCGCTTCCACGCGGCGTCAATAACCAGTTCTAAATCCAGCTTGAGCTTCATCTATTATATTAAGTTCATTGGCCCAGCGGATCAGCCTATCAGTTAATATACGACAAAAAACCTTGTACATAGTATTAAGAAGCGAAATACCCCTATAATTAGATGGGTCATTTCTTGCACCGGATTTATACGATGGTATTTTTTTAAAACACTTTCAGTCCACATTTCTGGAAAAGTACCAGCATTTAAAACATTATTAAATAAAACGTTAAGAAATGGCAATATTTCAAAACATGTTTTCTTATAGAATTCCGTCCTTAGCATGTACCTTTCCCTTTTTCAATTTTGATATACTTCTAATTATTTCCTCATCTGCAAAGGGAGAATTTAATAGATAATCAACGACTGTGTTATTTGATTGGGAAGTATTAATATTTATGTCCTGTACAGGTTGTTGGTTGTCTTTGAATAATAAACTACTAAAATATTTGACCCATTCACAACTGCTAATATGATTTCCATTTTCGATTTTACATTTTTGCTTATTCAGCAAATACCAAAATTGGTTAGGGTTCTTTCTACAATCCAAAAGTAACTGTCTAATTTTACACACTACATTAATCTTTGCAGCCATGCCCAAACACTGCCCCACCTGCATATCATATCGACTTTCAAATTGTATTTCACTCTGATCAGCTACTAACTTTGCAGTCTTCCATGTTAATGTCTTCAACTATATCTTCATTTTCAAAATCAATGCACTGTTGTTCACTCTTTTCAATAGTTGGAACAATTTCTTCAACTTGGGCCATATGTGTTTCGTCAGTTACTTTACTACTAGATCCCCTTTCTAGCTTTGGAACAGTAACTGAGCTCTATTTCATTTGGTGAAACTGATTTATCAACTACTTTAGTTTGCGCCTATTGTTTCTATTCTTTTCCTTTTTGGAAGAATACAATTGAATAAACTTGATTCTTAGTAAGTTTCATTCAACATTTTCTTCTCAAATTGTGAGAACATTTATTCAATACCAGAAGAGATGTGCTCTAAATATAACCGAGAGTATCAGATTTTAAGATTTTTGAGATTTTAGATAATGGGTCGTCATCTTCCGATGACATAGCTGTGGATAGTTCATAGTCATTATGAACAGACATTAAACTATGATCACTGTCATCACCTAAACTAGATTGTTCTAGTTCTTCTTCAATCTTTTTGATTTTCGCATCGTTTGTGTCTTTAATTAATTGAAGAATACAGGAATATACTCCTTCTGATATGTCAGAAAATACTTCAATATCATCTGATTCACTTGTATCAGTACATGTATTTTACACACTATCTACATGTGGCTTCAAATGTTATGAATTCAATTTCTGGGTCACTCAAACTTGATGAAAATGTTGATCAAAACAGGATCATGTTTTCAAACTTACAGTGTCATGTGAACACTTCATTTCCATTGGCTTCTACCATACTGTTTTTGTTTCTTGAATGAGGTGTAGCATTTTCATTGTTAAGAAAAGGATTTGTTTTATCTTTCTTACGGTTTGATGCAAACTCACATAAGGTTTAACACTTAAAATTGAACCTGCATCAGATTGTAATACTTTCAGCTAGCAATTGCTCCACTGATTTGGAAGATTACTCACAAGTAGATACTCCTCTTTCTGTACACCAGATGAGGCTGTTACTACATTGTAATACACATTGTTTCCCTTGAGTAATATCTTGTGTCCATTTTGAGGATTTCTTGATTATAAGGAACATTTCAGTTGCTTTAAAAACACTTTTTTCTATTCTACATGTTTTAAAATAGGACAAAAGAGAGAAACATGTATATGATTTATAATATTTCTCAGTGCAAAACTATGTCTTAGTCAAGTTAGTTATAGTTTTGCACTAGTTTTCTTTTTTAATTTATGATATTTTCGGTGCAAAACTATTGCTAACTCTACTTAGATATAGTTTTGCACTCACAAAAAGAATGTTTTGACTTAGCATATTTTCTTGTAATTCAAATATCCTTGTTAAATACTTAGAATATAATTAAGAACTTTTGAGTGAACCATGGAAGTTTGATCATTGTTCAGAATTTATAAAAACAACAACTTTGAAAAAATATAGAGTTAGCATAGTACTGCGCTGAGCCATCGATATGTGGTCTGAAACAGGGTGAAAAAAGCAGGATAAAAAGATAAATTTTACCCAAACTGCAAACATCATCCAACAAAAACGCAGGAGTTTTGTTTTAAATTGAAGATCTGCTTGGGTCTATAAAACAATAGGCAATATGTGGATGCAGTCAGAAAAAGCAAATTTCCAAGCTCCTTTTCAAGCAATTTCGGACCCTAGAGCTGGCAGTGCCTGTCCCTAACCATGTGGACTAGAATTAGAAAATGGGTTCAACCGCAAAAATCAAACCGATGCTGAGGCGTTACTTTTCATATTAAAAAACATTATTATCAACCATTTACTCAAAAATGACCGAAAACTTACGATTTATCATTATTTCTGCTTTTGACTCTGTCCAGAATCCGAATATTCCGACTGCAACGTATTAACACCTAATTAATTAGACGACCGTACCATAAATAGAAACAGTACCCCAAAATCAGTCAATCAAAAAGGATTAATATAGAGGATATATAATTCTATAGAATGTATCCCGAAAATGAATTCTTTCCTTGTCTCTAAACCGACGACTACCTGTTAATTTCATTTTCAAGTTTACATTGTACACGTTGCAATGCTCGTATTTTACGTATTTTATGTCCAACTGTACAACATGATATTCCCTTTTAACGACCAAGCGATGACTCAGCGTAACATTGTTTATGTTATTCTTATTCGCAGTGTCAGAAAACAATAAAGAAAAGACAACGTCCTGCGAAACGACTTCTATTACTGTAACGACTGGCCGTAATTTGACTCACTGACGGATGGCAGATAGACAAACAGCTTGGTGAATGCATGGTACACATGTTTGGTGCTCGGCTTTGGACGGACGCCACTTTTAGATGTAAGCGAAGAAAACCTTGATGACAGAGTCCACCCACATAAAATAGTTCTTGCTGCCCGAAGTCCAGTGTTTCGGGTCATGTTCTTCGGACAATGGATGGATACATGTAACAATAGTACAATTAAGATACAAGATGCACAAAGTTCACACTTTAAGATGTTCTTACGGTATGTAAAGCAAATTAAAGATGTTAGGTTACTCACATACTTATGCTCTGCGATATGTTCGAAGCATCAAGCCGCATCAGGTTTTATGAGGTGCTTTATGAGCATCAACCGCCAAGATTTTGAAACAAGTGTCGAACCAGATCAGTCAGTGTATCCGCACAGTCTGATCTTGTCCTACACGTTCTAACAATTAGTCAAAGCTTGTATCAACTTCCGCAAAGCGATATACTTGTTTATTCTTAGCAGGAATGCGCAGGAACGTCTTTTTCCACACGTTTGATAATTACGGTAAGGTTGATTTTCCTGGAGCATTTCTCATTCCGTCTTCCAATACAATGTTTGGCCTTGTGAGGATTTTCAACAATCAGACACAAATGGTTTGCTAATGTACATGATTTTTACACAATTTAGAATTGATAATAACATCAAAAATCTGCTCGTAAGTTAATGTAAAAGTATATAAACAATATTTACATGGACGGTGTACTAGGAAACTGCTAGATATTAAATTATTTTCTAAACAATTGCAATTTAATCGTACTCATGTTGAAAGGAACGTGAATACATGTGTGCTCGATTTTCCATAGTGTGGTCCTAAAAGCATATACACACACAATAGGACAATTGAGATACAAGATGCACACAGTTCGCACATTTGAAACTTGCATATGTGAGGTTACTCACACATTTATGCTCTGTGATATGTTCGAAGCATCAAGCCGCATCAATAGGTATGCTGGGTCACCCAAAAACATTTCTATCAAATATATTGGAATCTGAGGAGTGAATTCAAAAAATATGAATTTTATAGATTGGCAGTTTTCCAACCATTCTGAGGCCGCATTAACCAATACGTGTGCGACAAATATTCTGATATATCTCCCTTTTCAGGTGTCTGTACAGTGATTCACTCAATGGGAAAGATGATATTTTTGGATTGACACAAGTATTAGATCAAGCTCATAAATACCAAGTCATCTTGCTCGTTGATAAATACTGTCAAAAGTTGGAACATCGGCAATGCATTCGTACAGCTGAAAAGGGCGATCTTGTATGAAAATGCGGACTTTGTTGAAAATGTAACCAAATTTATCGACGAATATGCAGACATTTTTTTAATGAAGGATGGATTCTTGAAAATGTCATTGGAATGTCTTACTCATATCTTGAAGGGCGAGACATTCTATGCCAGTGAAGATTTGATTTTCAACAAGGCATTAGAATGGGCAAGAAAGCGATGCAAATCAACAGATGGACTTATCCTAAGGAAAAAACTTGGTAAAGCATTCTTCTTTCTTAGAACCCCTGCTATGACATTAGGTGAATTCGTCGCCTGCACAACGAGTAAAGGGATATTAAACTATCGATGAATATGAAGATAGTATGGAAAGCATGAACAAAACTGCAAAAGTGATCGAAAAAGACAAAAACAGAAATAGACATTCTACCTATTAAACCTTACATGATTCTTAACGTTATGCAAGTAAATCTAGAAAACCGTTTGACATGATTTAGACCATAAGTAGCACTTTATTCAACTACACTTAGATGATAGATATCGAGATATAAATGTAATTTTAACCATGCGAAATTAACGGAATTTTATGATATACGAAAGATATCGCATAGAATCTACAATGCATTTATTGAAGAGGTCAAACACATGTAGATGCTTGAAGTAAACTTTGTACGTGCGCATATGGCTGTTAAACAGAGGATTCGTGACAAGGTCATCAGAGTTCTTCAGAATGTTGCTTGGTAACGTCACACTCTTATCTCCGTCACATGTAACAGAAACAGTTTTATTGTGTGGATTATGGTTGTTTGTGTTTTCATGTAAAATACATTGCTGTTGATCGCATCTTTCTGTAAAGGTTGACTGATCCTGACACTGTTATGAACAGTTTCATTTACAGTTCTTAGATTGGATATATAGACAAACCAAGGGGCTATACCTCCAGAAAGTTGTTGTCCTACGTTAAATTTATGATTACACAGTCAGAAAGGTCTGAATTTTCGCCGAACACAGATGCAACAAGACTCCTTATCACTTGACGCGGTGGGTCTAAACTGATATCATTCTTTAAAGGATTGGTTTCTAATCTCGGGTTATACTATTTATACATGGGAATAAGCTCTGGACTCGTGATCAACTAAATATAGGTAGGTAGATAGATAGATAGATAGATACTTTATTAGGTGTGTGAAGTTAGCGCGTAGATCGTAGATCGTAGCTCAACCAACACATGTAGTTGGCTGACCTGGGTCATAGATCGTAGCTCAACCACTTAGAAAACAATGCAAATTGGTTGATCTGGGTCGTAGATCATAGCTCAACCTCTTAGAAAACATTGCAAATTGGTTGATCTGGGTCGTAGATCATAGCTCAACCTCTTAGAAAACATTGCGAATTGGTTGATCTGGGTCGTAGATCGCAGCTCAACCACTTCAAAAACATTGCGAATTCGCTGACCTGGGTCGTAGATCGTAGCTCAACCACTAGACAAACAATTCGAATTGGCTGACCTGGGTCGTAGATCGTAGCTCAACCACTATAAAAACATTGCGAATTGGCTGATCTGGGTCGTAGATCGTAGCTCAACCAATGAAAAAACATTGCGAATTGGCTGACCTGGTTCGTAGATCGTAGCTCAACAATTTAAAAAACATTGCAAATTGGCTGACCTGGGTCGTAGATCGTAGCTCAACCACTTAAACAACATAGCGAATTGGTTCATCTGGGTCGTAGATCGTAGCTCAACCACTTAAAAACCATTGCGAATTGGCTGATCTGGGTCGTAGATCGTAGCTCAACCACTTGAAAAAAAAAATGTAATTGGCTGACCTGGGTCGTAGATCGTAGCTCAACCACTTAAAAAACATTGCGAATGGGCTGACCTGGTTCGTAGATCGTAGCTCAACCACTTAGAAAACATTGCGTATTGGTTGATCTGGGTCGTAGATCGTAGCTCAACCAATAGAAATATATTGTTTGGCTGACCTGGGTAGTAGATCGTAGCTCAACCACGTAAAAAACATTGTGAATTGGCTGACCTGGGTCGTAGATCGTAGCTCAACCACTTAAACAACATTGCGGATTGGCTGACCTGGGTCGTAGATCGTAGCTCAACCACTTAAAAAACATTGCGAATTGGTTTACCTGGGTCGTAGATCGTAGCTCAACCACTTGAAAATCATTGCGAATTGGCTGACCTGGGTCGTAAATCGTAGCTCAACCAATTAAAAAAACATTCTGAATTGGCTGACCTGGGTCGTAGATCGTAGCTCAACCACTAGAAAAACATTGCGGATTAGCCGACCTTGGTCGTAGATCGTAGCTCAACCACTTAAAAAACATTGCGAATTGGCTGACATGGGTCGTAGATCGTAGCTCAACCACTTAAACAACATTGCGAATTGGCTGATCTTGGTCGTAGATCGTAGCTCAACCACTAGAAAAACATTGCGAATTGGCTGACCTGGGTCGTAGATCGTAGCTCAACCACTTAGAAAACATTGCGTATTGGTTGATCTGGGTCGTAGATCGTAGCTCAACCAATAGAAATACATTGTTTTGGCTGACCTGGGTAGAAGATTGTAGCTCAACCACGTAAAAAAATATTGTGAATTGGCTGACCTGGGTCGTAGATCGTAACTCAACCACTTAAAAAACATTGCGAATTGGCTGACCTGGGTCGTAGATCGTAGTTCAACCACTAGAAAAACATTGCGAATTGGCTGACCTGGGTCGTAGATCGTAGCTCAACCACTTCAAAAACATTGCGAATTGGCAGACCTGGGTCGTAGATCGTAGCTCAACCACTTAAACAACATTGCGAATTGGTTCATCTGGGTCGTAGACCGTAGCTCAACCAATGGAAAAACATTGCGAATTGGCTGATCTGGGTCGTAGATCGTAGCTCAACCACTTGAAAAAAAAATGTAATTGGCTGAACTGGGTCGTAGATCGTAGCTCAACCACTTCAAAAACATTGCGAATTGGCTGACCTGGGTCGTAGGTCGTAGCTCAACCACTTAGAAAACATTGCGTATTGGTTGATCTGGGTCGTAGATCGTAGCTCAACCAATAGAAATACATTGTTTTGGCTGACCTCGGTAGTAGATCGTAGCTCAACCACGTAAAAAACATTGTGAATTGGCTGACCTGGGTCGTACATCGTAGCTCTACCACTTAAACAACATTGCGAATTGGCTGACCTGGGTCGTAGATCGTAGCTCAACCACTTAAAAAACATTGCGAATTGGCTGACCTGGGTCGTAGATCGTAGCTCAACCACTTGAAAATCATTGCGAATTGGCTGACCTGGGTCGTAAATCGTAGCTCAACCAACTGAAAAACATTTAAATTGGTTGATCTGGGTCGTAGATCGTAGCTCAACCACTTAAAAAATAAATATGTAATTGGCTGACCTGGGTCGTAGATCGTAGCTCAACCACTTCAAAAACATTGCGAATTGGCTGACCTGGGTCGTAGATCGTAGATCAACCACTAGAAAAACATTGCGAATTGGCTGACCTGGGTCGTAGATCGTAGCTCAACCACTTAGAAAACATTGCGTATTGGTTGATCTGGGTCGTAGATCGTAGCTCAACCAATAGAAATACATTGTTTTGGCTGACCTGGGTAGGAGATCGTAGCTCAACCACGTAAAAAACATTGTGAATTGGCAGACCTGGGTCGTAGATCGTAACTCAACCACTTAAAAAACATTGCGAATTGGCTGAACTGGGTCATGTATCGTAGCTCAACCACTGAAAAATATTGCAAATTGGTTGATCTGGGTCGTAGATCGTAGCATAACCTCTTAAAAAAATGTAATTGGCTGACCTGGGTCGTAGATCGTAGCTCAACCACTTAAAAAACATTGCGAATTGGCTGACCTGGGTCGTAGATCGTAGCACAACCACTAGAAAAACATTGCGAATTGGCTGACCTGGGTCGTAGATCGTAGCTCAATCACTTAAAAAACATTGCGTATTGGTTGATCTGGGTCGTAGATCGTAGCTCAACCACTAGACAAACATTAAGAATTTGCTGACCTGGATCGTAGATAACTCAAATACATCGGTATCTCGAACATTTCCATATCTCGAACATCTCGATAACTCGAACATCTCCATATCTCGATAACTCGAACATTTCGATAACTCGAACATCTCCACATCTCGAACATCTCGATAACTCGAACTTCTTCATAACTCAAGCATTTCGATAATTCAACCTTTCGATAACTCGAACTTTTTGATAACTCGGAACTTTTTTTAACTCGAACTTTTTTTAACTCGAACTTTTCGATAACGCGAACTTTTCGATAATTCGACCTCTCGATAACTCGAACTTTTCGATAATTCGACCTCTCGGTAACTCGAACCTTTTGATAACTCAAACTTTTTTTTAACTCGAAATTTTCGATATATCGACCTTTTGATAATTCGACCTCTCGATAACTCGATTATTTTAGATAACCCGAACTTTTTGATAACTCGATTTTTTTTTTAACTCGAACTTTTCGATAATTCGACCTCTCGATAACTCGAACTTTTTATAACTCGGACCTAGGTCAGCCAATTCGCAATGTTTTTTTAAGTGGTTGAGTTACGATCTACGACCCAGGTCAGCCATTTACATTTTTGTTTTCAAGTGGTTGAGCTACGATCTACGACCCAGGTCAGCCAATTCAGAATGTTTTTAAAGTGGTTGAGCTACGATCTACGACCCAGGTCAGCCAATTCAGAATGTTTTTAAAGTGGTTGATCTACGATCTACGACCCAGATCAGTCAGTTCGCAATGTTCGCAATGTTTTCCAATTGGTTGAGCTACGATCTATGACCCAGGTCAGCCAATTCACAATGTTTTTCTAGTGGTTGAGCTACGATCTACGACCCAGATCAGCCAATTCGCAATGTTTTTCTAGTGGTTGAGCTACGATCTACGACCCAGATCAGCCAATTCCCAATACTTTCCAAGTGGTTGAGCTACGATCTGTGACCCAGATCAGCCAATTCAGAATGTTTTTAAAGTGGTTGAGCTACGATCTACGACCCAGGTCAGCCAATTCAGAATGTTTTTCTAGTGGTTGAGCTACGATCTAGGACCCAGCTCAACCAATTCGCAATGTTTTTAAAGTGGTTGAGCTACGATCTACGACCCAGGTCAGCTAATTCGCAATGTTTGTCAAGTGGTTGAGCTACGATCTACGACACAGCTCAACCATTTCGCGATGTTTTTCTAGTGGTTGAGCTACGATCTACGACCCAGGTCAGCCAATTCAGAATGTTTTTCCATTGGTTGAGCTACGATCTACGACCCAGGTCAGCCAATTCACAATGTTTTTAAAGTGGTTGAGCTACGATCTACGACCCAGCTCAACCATTTCGCAATGTTTTTGAAGTGGTTGAGCTATGATTTACAACCCAGGGCAGTCAATTCGCAATGTTTTTGAAGTGGTTGAGCTACGATCTACGACCCAGGTCTGCAAATTACATTTGTGTTTCAAGTGGTTGAGCTACGATCTACGACCCAGGTCAGCCAATTCGCAATGTTTTTTAAGTGGTTGAGTTACGATCTACGACCAAGGTCAGCCAATTCACAAATGTTTTTTTACGTGGTTGAGCTACGATCTTCTACCCAGGTCAGCCAAAACAATGTATTTCTATTGGTTGAGCTACGATCTACGACCCAGATCAGGTCAGCCAATTACATTTTTTGGTTGATCTACGATCTACCATCTACGCGCTAACTTCACACGTGTGAAGTTAGCGCGTAGATCGTAGATCGTAGCTCAACCCACAAATGTAGTTGGCTGACCTGGGTCGTAGATCGTAGCTCAACCACTTTATAAAACATTGCTACTTGGCTGACATGGGTCGTAGATCGTAGCTCAACCACTTCAAAAACATTGCGAAATGGTTGAGCTGGGTCGTAGATCGTAGCTCAACCACTTAGAAAACATTGCAAATTGGTTGATCTGGGTCGTAGATCATAGCTCAACCTCATAGAAAACATTGCGAATTGGTTGATCTCGGTCGTACATCGTAGCTCAACCACTTAAAAAACATTGCGAATTGGCTGACTTGGGTCGTAGATCGTAGCTCAACCACTTAAAAAACATTGCGAATTGGCTGACCTGGGTCGTAGATAGTAGCTCAACCACTAGAAAAACATTGCGAATTGGCTGATCTGGGTCGTAGATCGTAGCTCAACCAATGAAAAAACATTGCAAATTGGTTCATCTGGGTCGTAGATCGTAGCTCAACCACTTGGAAAACATTGCGAATTGGCTGATCTGGGTCGTAGATCGTAGCTCAATCAATGAAAAAACATTGTGAATTGGCTGACCTGGGTCGTAGATCGTAGCCCAACCACTAGAAAAACATTGCGAATTGGCTGACCTGGGTCGTAGATCGTAGCTCAACCATTTAGAAAACATTGCATATTGGTTGATCTGGGTCGTAGATCGTAGATCAACCAATAGAAATACATTGCGAATTGGCTGACCAGGGTCGTAGATCGTAGCTCAACCACTTAAAAAACATTTTTTTGTCTGACCTGGGTAGTAGATCGTAGCCCAACCACGTAAAAAACATTGTGAATTGGCTGACCTGGGTCGTACATCGTAGCTCAACCACTAGAAAAACATTGCGAATTGGCTGACCTGGGTCGTAGATCGTAGCTCAACTACTTAAAAAACATTGCGAATTGGCTGACCTGGGTCGTAGATCATAGCTCAACCACTTGAAAATCATTGCGAATTGGCTGACCTGGGTCGTAAATCCTAGCTCAACCCATAGAAATACATTGTTTTGGCTGACCTGGGTAGTAGATCGTAGCTCAACCAATGGAAAAACATTCTGAATTGGCTGACCTGGGTCGTAAATAGTAGCTCAACCACTTAAACAACATTGCGAATTGGCTGACCTGGGTCGTAGATCGTAGCTCAACCACTAGAAAAACATGGCGAATTGGCTGACCTGGGTCGTAGATCCTAGCTCAACTACTTAGAAAACATTGCGTATTAGTTGATCTGGGTCGTAGATCGTAGCTCAACCAATATAAATACATTGTTTTGGCTGACCTGGGTAGTAGATCGTAGCTCAACCATGTAAAAAAACATTGTGAATTGGCTGACCTGGGTCGTATATCGTAGCTCAACCACTTAAAAAACATTGCGAATTGGCTTACCTGGGTCATGTATCGTTGCTCAACCACTGAACAAATATTGCAAATTGGCTGACCTTTGTCGTAGATCGTAGCTCAACCACTAGACAAACATTAAGAATTGGCTGACCTTGATCGTAGATAACTCAAACACATCGGTATCTCGAACATTTCCATATCTCGAACATCTCAATAACTCGAGCTCTCGATAACTCGTATATCTCGATAACTCGAACTTCTTCATAACTCAAGCATTAATTCGATAATTCAACCTCTCGATAACTCGAACTTTTCGATAACTCGAACTTTTCGATAACTCGAACTTTTTAATAACTCGAACATTTCGATAATTCGACCTCTCGATAACTCGAACTATTTGATCACTCGAACTTTTCGATAATTCGACCTCTCGATAACTCGAACATTTCGATAATTCGACATCTCGATAACTCGGAACTTTTTTTAACTCGAACTTTTCAATAACTCGAACTTTTCAATAACTCGAACTTTTTTTAACTCGAACTTTTTGATAACTCGAACTTTTCGATAATTCGACCTATTGATAATTCGACCTCTCGATAACTCGATTTTTTTCAATAACTCGAACTTTTTGATAACTCGAACTTTTTGATAACTCGAACTTTTCGATAATTCGACCTCTCGATAACTCGAACTTTTTGATAACTCGATTTTGTTTAACTCTAGTGGTTGAGCTAAGATCTACGACCCAGATCTGCCAATTCGCAATGTATTTCTAGTGGTTGAGCTACGATCTATGACCCAGATCAGCCAATTCAGTATGTTTTTAAAGTGGTTGAGCTACGATCTACGACCCAGGTCAGCCAATTCACAATGTTTTTCTAGTGGTTGAACTACGATCTACGACCAAGATCAGCCAATTCGCAATGTTTTTCTAGTGGTTGAACTACGATCTACGACCTAGATCAGCCAATTCCCAATATTTTCCAAGTGGTTGAGCTACGATCTATGACCCAGATCAGCCAATTCAGAATGTTTTTAAAGTGGTTGAGCTACGATCTACGACCCAGGTCAGCCAATTCAGAATGTTTTTCTAGTGGTTCAGCTACGATCTACGACCCAGGTCAGCCAATTCGCAATGTTTTTTAGGTTGTTGCGCTACGATCTACGACCCAGGTCAGCCAATTACATTTTTTTTTTCAAGTGGTTGAGCTACGATCTACGACCCAGGTCAGCCAATTCGCAATGTTTTTCCATTGGTTGAGCTACGATCTACAACCCAGGGCAGCCAATTCAGAATGTTTTTCTATTGGTTGAGCTACGATCTACGCCCCAGATCAGTCAATTCGCAATGTTTTCCAATTGGTTGAGCTACGATCTATGACCCAGGTCAGCCAATTCGCAATGTTTTTCTAGTGGTTGAGCTACGATCTACGACCCAGATCAGTCAATTCGCAATGTTTTTCTAGTGGTTGAGCTATGATCTACGACCCAGATCACCCAATTCCCAATATTTTCCAAGTGGTTGAGCTACGATCTACGACCCAGGTCAGCCAATTCAGAATGTTTTTCTAGGGGTTGAGCTACGATCTAGGACCCAGCTCAACCAATTCGCAATGTTTTTAAAGTGGTTGAGCTACAATCTACGACTCAGGTCAGCCAATTCGCAATGTTTGTCAAGTGGTTGAGCTACGATCTACGACCCAGCTCAACCATTTCGCAATGTTTTTCTAGTGGTTGAGCTACGATCTACGACCTAGATCAGCCAATTCACAATATTTTCCAAGTGGTTGAGCTACGATCTATGACCCAGATCAGCCAATTCAGAATGTTTTTAAAGTGGTTGAGCTACGATCTACGACCCAGGTCAGCCAATTCAGAATGTTTTTATAGTGGTTGAGCTACGATCTACGACCCAGGTCAGCCAATTCGCAATGTTTTTTAAGTGGTTGAGCTACGATCTAAGACCCAGGTCAGCCAATTACATTTATGTTTTCAAGTGGTTGAGCTACGATCTACGACCCAGGTCAGTCAATTCGCAATGTTTTTCCATTGGTTGAGCTACGATCTACAACCCAGGTCAGCCAATTCAGAATGTTTTTAAAGTGGTTGAGCTATAATCTACGACCCAGATCAGTCAGTTCGCAATGTTCGCAATGTTTTCCAATTGGTTGAGCTACGATCTATGACCCAGGTCAGCCAATTCGCAATGTTTTTCTAGTGGTTGAGCTACGATCTACGACCCAGATCAGCAAATTTGCAATGTTTTTCTAGTGGTTGAGCTATGATCTACGACCCAGATCAGCCAATTCCCAATATTTTCCAAGTGGTTGAGCTACGATCTATGACCCAGATCAGCCAATTCAGAAAGTTTTTAAAGTGGTTGAGCTACGATCTACGACCCAGGTCAGCCAATTCAGAATGTTTTTCTAGTGGTTGAGCTACGATCTAGGACCCAGCTCAACCAATTCGCAATGTTTTTAAAGTGGTTGAGCTACGATCTACGACCCAGGTCAGCCAATTCGCAATGTTTGTCAAGTGGTTTAGCTACGATCTACGACCCAGCTCAACCATTTCGCAATGTTTTTCTAGTGGTTGAGATACGATCTACGACCCAGGTCAGCCAATTCAGAATGTTTTTCCATTGGTTGAGCTACGATCTACGACCCAGATCAGCCAATTCAGAATGTTTTTCATTTGGTTGAGCTACGATTTACGTCCCAGGTCAGCCAATTCGCAATGATTTTCAAGTGGTTGAGCTGCGATCTACGACCCAGGTCAGCCAATTCGCAATGTTTTTTCGAGTGGTTGAGCTACGATCTACGACCCAGGTCAGCCAATTCGCAATGTTTTTCTATTGGTTGAGCTACGATCTACGACCCAGGTCAGCCTGTTACGTTTTTTTTTCAAATGGTTGAGCTACGATCTACGACCCAGGTCAGCCAATTCGCAATGTGTTTGAAGTGGTTGAGCTACGATCTACGACCCAGGTCAGCCAATTCAGAATGTTTTTAAAGTGGTTCAGCTACGATCTACGACCCAGCTCAACCATTTCGCAATGTTTTTGAAGTGGTTGAGCTACGATTTACGACCCAGGTCAGTCAATTCGCAATGTTTTTGAAGTAGTTGAGCTACGATCTACGACTCAGGTCAGCCAATTACATTTTTGTTTCAAGTGGTTGAGCTACGATCTACGGCCCAGCTCAACCAATTCGCAATGTTTTTGAAGTGGTTGAGCTACGATCTACGACCCAGGTCAGCCAATTACATTTTTTGATTGAGCTACGATCTACGATCTACGCGCTAACTTCACACATCTTACTTTATGTTCAACTTGTACAAAATAAGTATATCATTGTTACAAATACAAATACAAATTCAATTCCATATACAAATACAAATTCAATTTCAATTTCAGATACTTATATTTAAGCAGACTTATTGTGTAGGGCATTTATTTATTAAATGTCATATCATTGTTGTTAATTGATTCTAAATTAAGTCATATCAATCTACCAATTCCTGCAGTGCCAAACATCTAAAGAAATGAATAGTATTGAAAACTTTGTGACAAAAGAATAAAATAATAACAATATGCAATTTCTAGTTATTGTTTGAACGTATTCAATGTGTGATATATAGGTGCGTCGAAATGACCCTAAAATGGGAAAGGGAAAGTACGAATGCCACACGGCTCCAAATCGTAAGACGCGGCTAATTCAATTTTCGTTTGACTATAAGTAAAAATGTGCCGTCCCGTGAGAAAACCAACATAGTGAACTCTGCGTAAAGTATCAACCAGGATCAGCCAAAGCATGCCACGCAGGCTAACCTAGTCAGAAACATTTCGCCTCCTGCGGATTTTCTGTTTCAGGAATCATTACTCTATACCAATGTCCCCCTGAGACGGAATGTGTCGGCCCGGATTATCTTGCGCGGACTGCGTAGGCTGATCTGGGTCGATATATTACGCAGAGTCCATAATATTGGTTTTCTCATTGAATGGTTCAAATATATTTCAACCGTTCTTCACTTAAATAAATTAAAATTGACGTTGTACAGCGAAAATCTATATTCTAAAATCGTAAAATGGTATGTGTTCATCGTAAAATGAGGAATCTGCCTTGCCCTAATGGTTTTGGAACCGAGCGTCCAGGGTTCGATCCCCAGTCGGGTTGCATTTGTCATGGTGGAATGCCCTTGAGCAAGGCGTATTTCCTAGCCTAGTTCTGGGTTGTTTACCCAGGGTTCATTAATAAGTGAACGGTCGTCGTGATATAACTGAAATATTGTTGAAAACGGGGTAAAATACAAATAAAAACAAATCATTATGAAATGAAGACTTTCCTTTGTACATGGCAATGTGAGCTTCATACACTAGATATATGGGCATCTTGAAATAAAGGTTTTTCTTTATGAGTTATTTACGAGCATGGTATAATTAATGGTATAATTACACCATATGATTAAAGAGTTTACTTCATAAATTCGTATTGTATCAATGTGGATTTGAATATGTACATCCATATCATAATAACATCTAAATTTATTACTTAGCGTGTGCATCCTATAATGGTACTTTTGCATCGACCTTTGCAACGACGTGTGCACATACTATAAAGAGGTGTATACATCATCTAACGAGGTGTAAGCATCATGTAACGATATGTGTAAATCATGTAACGAAATGTGTACATAATATAACGAGATGTGTATATCATATCACGAGGTGTGTATATCATGTAACGACGTGTGTATATCACGAACGAGGTTTGTATATCATATAACGACGTGTGTATATCATGTAACGAGTTGTGAATATCATGTAACGAGTTGTGAATATCATGTAACGAGTTGTGAATATCATGTAACGAGTTGTGAATATCATGTAACAACTGTAACGAGTTGTGAATATCATGTAACGAGTTGTGTATATCATGTAACGAGTTGTGAATATCATATAACGACGTGTGTATATCATGTAACGAGTTGTGAATATCATGTAACGACGTGTGTATATCATGTAACGACGTGTGTATATCATATAAAGACGTGTGTATATACTATAAAGAGGTTTATAATCATGTAACGAGGTGTGTACATAACATAACGAGGTACACATCATATAACGAGTTGTGTATATCATGTAACGAGTTGTGTATATCATGTAACGAGGTGTAAGCATCATATCACGAGTTGTGAATATCATGTAACGAGGTGTGTATATCATGTAACGAGGTGTGTATATCATGTAACGACGTGTGTATATCATGTAAAGAGGTGTGTATATCATATAAATACGTGTGTATATACTATAAAGAGGTTTATAACCATGTAACGAGGTGTGTACATAACATAACGAGGTACACATCATATAACGAGTTGTGTATATCATGTAACGAGTTGTGTATAGCATGTAACGAGGTGTAAGCATCATATCACGAGTTGTGTATATCATGTAACGAGTTATGTATATCATGTAACGAGGTGTAAGCATCATATCACGAGTTGTGTATATCATGTAACGACTTGTGTATATCATGTAACGAGTTGTGTATATCATGTAACGAGTTATGTATATCATGTAACGAGGTGTGTACATCATATCACAAGGTGTGTATATCATATAACGAGGTGTGTATATCATATTGCGAGTTGTGTATATCATATAACGAGGTGTGCTTATCATATAACGAGATGAGCAATTTCTCATTTTGCCATAATGTTTTCTTCTACATGTAATTCCACCAATTATACTTTCATTTATAGAAAATGTCCATCTGTTTTGCCAAGGTATATTCAAAGTCGTCTGAATTTTTGTATGTGAGAAAGGGTTAAAACGCACTATGCATCATATATTATGTGTATTCTTTCAGTATATAATAACAACTGCACATCGTAGGCACTCAATGTCAAGGGTCAATAGCATTAACATAGCTTGTATTTTATTATTCCGTAACAAAGTAAATGATGTAAAAATGCTCATATTACAAAGTCACACTTGCTACAAATATATTAACATTATATAAATATCATATGGCAGCATGTGTGACATTGATACTGTTAACCCGAGAGCAGAATGTCACCCGAGGCGTAAGCCGAGGGTGACATTCTGTTTCGAGGGTTGACAATATCAATGTCACACATACTGCCATATGATATTTATTTTATTATACCGAACAAAAGTACACACTTCTTTTTATTACACGTTTTTTTTAATCTTTCTTTCCATCAAGAGTGTCTAAATCATCTTCAGAAATACTTGCAAATCGAGACATGTTTACTTGCTGACAGTTCCTGTCGTCTGATGTGTATTATGTACACATTTAATAGTGAAGTCACTGCTGTATAAGGGAGGCAATCACGTCATGATTTAGCTAAAATATTGAAGCAGTTATTTGCCCTTATATGACATTCAAAATATCACTGCGGTCACATGACCTGACAGTCAATTTTCGCTTCGTCACGTGTCAAAAAGGTTGAAAATGTTTCTGATAGTCAAAATATCTCTTTTTCGGGTAATGGGATTTTACCATTGTAGACAAAAGTGAGGTATAATAATCCCCAATAACAAAAACATTCAAACGTACCCAAAACACCATCGGTGAATAAATGCACATATTTCAAATACAGCCTTGGTTCGGTGCAAAATGCGCAAATTCTCAAAACACACTTCGTGGAATCAGAATATGAGCGGTCCTCTTCGAAAATCAACCGTTAGGCAACTGTGACGAGTGTAGATCCAGATCAGCCCGCGCATCTGATAATCTGTTCTGGCTCTGTTATGATACCCAATTACACGTAGAAGGTTTCAACAAACTTGTATTAAACAATACAATACAATTCATTTTAGTGTGTACATAAAGGCCAACGGCCCATCATACGATATATACATACATGCATGAATAATTAAATATAGTTGTTATATTAAACAATGTTTTAGGAATATATAATATATATTAAATATTATCTTTGTTTAAGATATTTAGTTGCGTTTTGCTCACAGTTAACAAAATAAGTACTGTTGCTATTTTCAGACTCTTTCATTGTCATGGCTGCTGCAATGAAAACTGCACTTTTTCTGGTGGTCATTTCATCGGTGGTGATCAATAATGTATGAAAGTTATCATAATTAGATCTTCCAACATTCCAAGAATACAAAAAACGTTTCCGTACATCAGAATATTGAAAACAGTTGAACAATATATGATATTCGTCTTCAATACAATGAATATTAAAATTATGCAGACAATAAATACATCTATGTTCTCTGTCTATTTCAATATGCCTATCACTTTCAATACAAAATGTGTGGCTAGAAGATCTAAGATAGAATGATAGAGTTATAGATAAATAGTTTTCTGCATTTAGCATGCTTTTAAAATGGTTGTATTTTGGGCATCGTAAACTCTTAAGTATAGCCTCTAACAAATGGTGTTGCATGCAGTCTCTCAGTCTTTTCTTTTTAATGTAGCTAAAAAAAAACGTGTCCGGGTTACCAACATATTGTGCTAGCCAGACATATACAAAGCCATAACAATGCAATATTTGTTTAATTGACGTAGCCCATGTATTCTTTTCACTATCATCTAGACTCTTCAATATTTTATAACAATTACCAGGAAGTCTATGGTCAGGCATATGGAGTAGTTTTATCCAATATTTTATAGATTTAATATAATAATCAACACAAAGGGAAAATCTGCCACACTCAACTTGCACAAAACTATCATTTGTTGACGGACATAGCCCTAGACAATACCTGCAATAATGTATTTGTACCCTTTCAATGTCTTGCGAGAATTCAGTACCAAAATTTCAGCCCCGTGTAAAAGAATAGGTTACACCATAGCATCAAACAATTTAAAGTATGAGAAACTATATCCAAGTTTCTCTCTGGAAAGATCTAATTGCAAAAATAGATGTTTGCGCTTGAAATACTAATTTAAGCTTTGCTCTACCCCATGATCATTTCGGTGTAAAAGTATTCCCATTTATTTATTATAAACAGAAATTACACTAACAGCTTGCTCATTATATTTCCAATGCTCTTAATTACGAAACGGTCAACCATTTCTAAAGACTATTATATCTGTTTCACTTTGATTTATATCTATACAAGTTTGATAACAAAATTCGGCAATAGAGTTCGGTTGCATCTTGTAAAGTAGATGCTGTATCAGCACAGTTCTCAACGTCATCTTTAAAAAGTATATATATCGAGGGCTTGGTGTGAAACGGTTGTAACTAAAATTGGTATTTTTTTTTACCAAGGTTAATCACCTCGCCATAAAGTATTTATAAGCGTTAAATCATTTTTCTTTGTAAACAATGGAAATTTAGGTGCCATTGCTCGTTCCCATAAACCAGGGTTTTCAAAATAGGTTTTTAGTTACAACCGTTTCACGCCAAGCCCTCGATATTATGTCAGGAATTGTGTGTGTTACGAAAATGCCCCATGTGTCTTTCATCGTTTAGACAGGTACATAACTCATTGTTATACAAACTGAAGATTATTGTACTGCTTACGGCCCCTTGCCGGGTACTCAGATTCTGAAAGTATATCATTTACACGTACGTAGATCCGCATATTTGAGTACATAGAGATTAACAATCTTAACATATTACCACTAAAAACTTTCCTTTTAAAAATGTTAAACAGATCTAAACGTCTTATAGAATCAAATGCTTTTTTCATTTTCATCTGCACAATCATATTTAAAATATTTCAAAGATGGCTGGTAGTTTTGAAACAATAAACCCTTAAAATAGATTTATCAATCTTCTATGTTAATTTCACCAAATGTACAGAAAGTATATGGAGGTTGTTTTAAAACTGACCGAAGGACGACAGTAATTTATTCCTATTTTCAATATGGTATACATGTTGTTTATGAAGACACACTGATTTAAACGCTTAACGCGATTTAATGTATGTTGTGTAATTATTGTTTTGATTTGTCAATCGAAAGAGCCTTAGCGCAGCATATTCGGCATACTTTGCTTCTTCGCATTGGTCATCCCACCAAGATTGATTGCTTAAGTTGCCTTGCCTTCACAAAATAATATCAGCATATTTCAACAAGACGTTTGGTACAATTTTTGAAACTGCTGAATTAACATCGGAATTAACTAGGGTCTTTATTTTTTTTAAATACTTAAGACAATGATTCATTAAACATTTGACTATATTCCTCATTTCATGTATATGTTAGAAAAAGAAGTAAATGGGTTGAATGCTTAGTTTAAGTGGGTTTAAGAAGGCATGTTTTACTGATAAACCTCAATTGTGCATGCATAGGTAAATGGTCTGATTCGTCCCGTTCAGGAACATTTCTCATATATGAAAACAGGGGTGTAGAGGCTATATGATAGTCCACTACACTAGCCCCATCATTAGTTAAACATGTTTAGTTTCCATCAATACCATTATATAATCTACCGTTTAAGAAAATGGACATTAAGCATATATGTACAGCATAGTTCTACTAAAGACTTCCCGAATAACTTGTTTCTTTCGGTATCCCTATTATTTCTTTTACGACAGAAGTTGTCGAAACCATTATTAATATCAGTGCTAAAAAGTTTTCTGGAATTATATTCTGGAATTATAGTCAAACAGTTATTTTGTCATTGATTTTGTTTCTCGAATAAATGTTATGCTATTTTGTAGGTTGACGATGCCATTTTTCTCTTCTTAGTTATTATAGATAGTTGACCCTTCTGGTGAGATATATGTGATGTAAATAATCATGTACTGCATACTATAAATTCATTTGGATCCATTAGCATGGGTGCATCGGCTGTTTTTTTCAGACGTGTAATTATTACGCTAATTTGATTTGTTTATGGAGCACCGCTCACATTCTAGTATACAAGTATGCGATTTGATCGTTATTTACTATACTAATTAGGCATGTGGAATTTGTTCGATATTCGGTAATTGATATTCAATATCGATTTGAATTTCAAGCTGAAACTTATATAAAGCCAGCACCAGATTCGTGAACTCCGTTATGCACTCAAAAATACGTTACCTTCATTGTTTAGTAGGACGAATAACGATATGAATATAGATCTGAATGTCGAGCCAGGTAGATATTCGGGAAAATGGTGTTATCGTCTTTCTGATAATGTACAAGCGCAAATACCGATTTAAATATCGATTTGAATATAGAGCCAGGTCGATATGCGGGAAAATGATACTATCGTCTTTCTGACCATGTAGAAGCTATTTGAATATCTAGTTGAATATGGAGCCGGGTGGATATTCGGAAAAATGGCTATTTCCTCATTGTGATCATATAATAGCTCCGAAGTTGAGTATGGAGCCAGGTCGATATTCGGGGGAAATGTGCCATTATCTATCTGACAATGTTGAAGGGCAAATACCGATTGGAATATCGATTTGAATATCGAGCCAGGTCGATATTCGGGAAAAGCTGTCAATGTATTTTTGACCATGCAGAAGGGCGATTACCGATTTGAACATCGATTTGAATATCGAGCCAGGTCGATATTCGAAAAATTGGTGTCATTGTTTTTTTGATCATGTAGAAGGGCGAATACCGATTTGAATATCGATCTGAATATGGAGCTAGGTCGATATTCGGGAAAAGGTGTCGTTGTATTTTTGACCATATAAATGGGCGAATACCGATTGGAATATCGATTTGAATATGGAGCCAGGTCGATATTCGAGAAAATCGTTTTATTGTATTTTTGATCATGTAGAAGGCTGAATACCGATTTGAATATCTATCTGAATATGGAGCCTTTTCGATATTCGAGGAAAAGATGTCATTGTCTATCTGACAATATAGAGGGGCGAATACCGATTTGAATATCGATTTAAATATGGCGCCAGGTCGATATTCGGAAAAATGGTGCTAACGTCTTTCTGACCATGTAGAAGAGCGAATACCGATTTGAATATCTACTTGAGCATATCGACCTGGCTCGATATTCAAATCAATAATCGCCCTTCAACATTTTCAGATAGACAGTGGCACATTTCCCCCGAATATCAACCTGGCTCCATATTCAATTTCGATATTCGAACTGTTATATGATTACAATGAGGAAATAGCCAATTTCCCAAATATCGACCTTGCTCCATATTCAAATTGATATTCGAGGAATAGGTGCCATTGTATTTTTGATCATCTAAAACGGCGAATACCGATTTGAATATCGATTTGAATATCGAGTCAGGTCGATATTTGGGAAAATGGTGTAAATTACCATTATTTCGGCCTTCTATATGATTTAGAAAGATAACATCATCATTTTCCCGATTATCGACATTGCTCGATATTCAGATCTATATTCAAATCGGTATTCGCTCTTACACATGTTTATAAAGACGAAACCGTCATTTATTTCGAATATCGACCTGGCTCGATATTCAGAACTATATTCAAATCGATATTCCCGCTTATACTTGATCAGAAAGACGCAATTCAGCATTTTCCACAAATATGGACCTGGCTCGACATTCAGATCTATATTCATATCGATATTCGTCCTACTAAACAATGAAGGTAACGTATATTTCAATGCGTAACGGAGTTCACGAATCTGGTGCTGGCTCTATATTCGTTTCAGCTCGAAATTCATATCGGTATTGAATATCGATTACCGAATAACGAACTTCGTGCCAACTTCACATACCTATAATAACTTCTCACCCACAACATAACTGCAGCAGATGACTTTGAAAACATCGAGGCAAAACAATGAAATATCTAAATAAATAAAAGTGTGTGTGTTGAATACAGTTTAAAATATCGTGACAACAACAAAAAGAGAAATTGTTCAAATGAGATTTTTTTTTTTTTTTTCACAATGTTTTCAAACGTCGTATGCTATATATTTTCGTCAAAATCCGTCATCAAGTTGGAAAATCTTAATACAATCTGCGACA
>JASEVX010000001.1:39756484-40035491 GCA_031761405.1 Serripes groenlandicus | reverse complement strand
AGTCTCCATGCGATGGTTCAATTTCTAAGGAAATTACTATAAACAAACAAAAAATTTAATTTCATTTAAAAAGATAGTTTTCAAAGTCATCTGTTTAAGATTTACTACAAATATGTTAGAAAGGGTAAACGTGTAACACAGTTTAAAACATTACTTCGCCGCCTTCTTTTTTCCATTTCTTCCATCTCTTTTAACTGCCGCTTGTGCTTTTTCCTCTGACAACTGAAAAAAATATACATAAATAAATAAAATATAAGGTACCGGTGAAGAAAATATGTAATATAAGGTACCGTTTATTGGACGGTTTGTATACTATCTGTACAAGGAGTATAGAGAACAGAAATATAAGGTACCGGTAATTGGGTAATTTGTATACTTTCTGTTCATGTACAGGAGTAGAGAGAATGACAATATAATGTACCTGTAATTTGGTAATTCGTATACTATCTATACCAGGAGTATATATAATATAACTACAAGATACCAGAAATTAAAACGTGTGTATGATCTGTACAAGGAGAAAAGAGAATGAAAATATAAGGTACCAGTAATTGGGTAATGTATATACTATCTGAACCAGGAGTATGTATAATATAACTACAAGATACCAGTAATTAAACAGTTTGTAATATCTGTACAAAGAGTATAGAGAATAAAAAGTTAAGGTACCGGTAATTGGGTAGTGTGTACATGTATATTATCTGTACCAGGAGTATATATAATATAACTATAAGGTATCAGTAATTGGGTAATGTATATACTATCTGTACCAGGAGTATGTATAATATAACTACAAGATACCGGTAATTAGAAAGTTTGTATTATCTGTACAATGAGTATAGAAAATGAAAATATAAGAAAAGGGGTAAGTTGATGGTTGATATTATCGGTACAAGGATGATAAAGAATGGACATATAAGGTACCGATGATTGGATAGTTTGTATTATCTGTTCAAGGAGTATAGAGATTGGAATTATAAGGTACCGGTAATTGGATAGTTTGCATTATCTGAACAATGTGTATATATAAAGTAAATGTAAGAAACTGAAAATTTGATAATTTGAACAATGAGTATAGAATATGAAAATATAAGGCACCGGTAATTGAATAGTTTGTATACAATATGTACAAGGAGTATAGAGAATGGAAATATTAGGTACTTGTTTTTCGATATTTTGTTTACAATCTGTGCAATAAGTATAGACAATGGAAATATAAGGTACCTGTAATTGGAGAGTTTGTAAATAATCTGTACAAGGAGTATAGAGAATGTATATAAGGTACCGGTAATTGGGTGGTTTGTATGTTTAGATAACGTGATATAAGGAGTGAGACATGAGTTCGTGTGGTGAGGAACAAACTGTGACATAAACCATTAAAGGTCGGAATACGTGGACATTTTTCAATAGAGTGAATGAGGGATATCTATGTCAAGCCAGAAATCTCATCAAAATTCCAGCAGAAACAAGAAAAAGAAGAGAAAGGCAAATTCTCCTTTAACTCCTGAAAATCTATGCACGGACAATGTGTCAAGTTTGAGTCGGTCAAGCGAAGCACAGGCAAATACATGTACATTAGCGGACAATAGTTATAACGTGTTGAAGCCTATGCCTGATTTGTTTACATCCATTACACCATTTATGAACATGGCCTCGCCGGTTGGAAATTGTTCACAGCCTTATTTCGGTTTTACGCCATCAAGTCATCCACAAATGATGCAAACTCCGATTGCAGTATTATCGGACCCACACTAGGCCACACCTATGTGGGCCACTTCCCTTATAAAAAACGTTAAAGCTTTAAAAGTGTCCTCCGAAAAAGTAGAAAAAACTGTGGACTCTATAAACCCGAAGGTAACGACAATGGAAAATAGATTAAAATCATTGAAAACTAAAGTAAATGACGTTGAGACGTCATGCTCATTCATTAGTAGTGAAATTGACGAGCGAAAATCGGAAGTAAAATCCGCCAAAGATCACATCCAACAATAACATACCTCATGCAGAAATCTGGAGATTAAATCGGAAACTTTAGAGAAACAAAAAGCTGATATGGCCAACAGGATTGTCGATCTTGAAGCCCGTTCAATGCGGGAAAATCGTATTTTATATGATATACCGGAACAAACTGATACGAACATACATGAGGATTGTGACAATCTAGTAAAAGAGCTTATCACAACTAAAATGAGATTGGATGGCAGCAGCATGACCATCGATAGGGCTCATCGCCTTGGATCAAATCGCGCCAATAAAACCAGGGCCATCGTTATGAGATTTCAATACAATTCCGAGCGAGAACAGGTTCGACATAAATCGATAAAGACATTAAAAAAATCACTGAATGACGCCAACTACGGCGTCGGCATGCAGCGTCCTCAGGCAGCGCGGGACAGTCAGAGAGCCTTCTTCGATACCATCAAACAAGAAGATGGCCAGCTTCGCATAGTTTACAGTGATGGCAAAGTGATTGATCCTCCGCCTTATATGCTACCTTCTGCACGTTACGGAAGTCAGGAAGAACAGTTTAAAGGGTTATCTTGGAACATAAATGGTCTCTGTCGAACATAACATGATCCAGGTGTTTTCTCGATTTTACAGGATTATGACGTTATTTTACTCCAGGAAACTTAATTACATAAGGACTCACATATAAATTTAGACTTTCAGGTTTATATTAGTGAAAATCTCTTTGGAAATAAATATGCAAATACAAATAAGGGACGACATAGTGGTGGTTTGTCACTCTTTTATAAAGAACAGTTGATATCTAAAATTGTAATCTATGTAATACTTATAAATTGCCAAGTGGATCTTCTGTAACTAACCGACGAGAATTTGACTTTTTTGACCAAATAGAAGCTGATATAGAAAACTATGAATCATCTGGTAAAATATATGTTGTAGGTGACTTCAATGGTAGAACTTCTACACTGATCGATACTTTAGATCACGACCGATATTTAGATAAGCAATTTGACAGCTCTGACCTAGATTTTGACATATTACCACGTGCTAATGTTGATCACGTGACTGATACACACGGCCGTCGATCGGTAGATCTTTGTATAATCACACTCTTATGTAACGGTCGTCTGCATATAACGATACTCAAGGTAAATACACGTTGCATTCACATAATGGCTCAAGCTCGGTTGACTTTCTGCTATTAAACAAAAATGACTTTCAGTACATCACGCATTTTCAAGTAAATGAATTAAATGAATTTTCAGATCATTGTGGCTTGTCTTTCACCATTAAATGAAAATTGATTAACCCATAAACGAAACCGAAAATAAAAAAAGTACATTAAATAATGTAAGCGATACAGTATCCCGTTTTGTTAATATGATACATAATTCGGCAGAAGATATTTTCGGAAATCCTAGTAAAAACACACAAATTCAAATTAAAAATAAACAAGAATGGTTTAACGTAGAATGTTTTAAGAAATTTAGAAACAGATACCTTCGATCAAAAACGGTTGAAAATAAAACTACCTTTTTAGTAGCAAAATCACAAAACTGCAAAATAAAGCGTATAGAAAAATACGAATTTCGAAATCAACAGAAAATAATAATGACAGAAAATGGCTAAAAAGAACTCGAAAGAATTTTGGTCTAAAATTAAACAACAATATAAAAAACCAAGTAGAAAAACAGATAATCTGACAGTCGATGATTTATATGAACATTTCAAAAAATGATCTGGATCTGAACAAGAAATTGGGGATAATAATGTAAATATTAGTATTGTAAAGCCTGCCTGGTAAATGCTTACAATGTTGTTGTTGTTTGTTTATAGGGGTATGAAAGAAGTATAGCTAAGACTGCAGGAATATTAATGAATCAATTTGGATTTCAAAAGGGTAAATCGACAACAGACTGTATTTTCTTATTACACTCTATTATTGCTAAAACATTAAATTCTAAGCAAAATGTTTACTGTGTATTTATAGATTTCGAAAAGTGTTTCGATCAAATTAACAGACAGTTTTTATGGCAAAAATTGTTAAGTCAAAATGTCAGTACAAAATGTGTTAAAGCTATTAAGGCTATGTACACTACAATAAAACAATGCGTGCGATATAACGGTAAAACGTCTGATTTTTTTTCCAGTCACATATTGGATTAAAGCAAGGGGACCCTACCTCAAGTCTTATGTTTCTCATGTTCACTAACGATATTGTAAACAGCATAAAAAACGATTTAAATAGCATATTCACTATAAACGAATTAAAAATATTCCTGCTTTTATTCGCAGACGACGTAATTTTATTTGCTCACTCACCTGAAACATTACAGTCGATGCTTAATGATATGCAGCATTATTGTCATACTCGGGGACTAACAATTAATAGAAACAAAACAAAGGTAATGGTTTTTGAACGTGGTCGAGGCACAACTTGTAATCTATTATTAAATGATACACAATTGGAAGTTGTTTCATCCTTTAAATCTTTCAGCGCCAAAGGCAATATTGAGCTTTTTGCAAACAATACTGATTCAGGTGAGTCAGCTCGTAACGAGCTGTCTCACCTGAAATCAGCATTGTTTGCCTTATAGTTTTCACAATATTCCAAAACTCTTATAACATATGAATATATTCTTTGAACATGGAAGAGTCTACTTTAAACAATTCGGCGCTGAAAGAGTTAAATATCTGGGAACTCATTTATTTAAAAATCGATCATGGCAAAGAACACAAATCAGAGTATCACAACAATCTGCGCATGCCCTATACAAAGTTTTTATTGTTTCCAATCAGTTAGAATTATCTGCAATGGAAAAATGTAAGCTATTTGATGGTCTAGTGGGATCAATTCTAAATTATAATGCATCTGTTTGATGGTTTTGTGACGCCAAAAAAAGTCGAGCAAATCCACTGTTAATTCATGAGAAAAGTATTAAAGGTAAAACAGTCTACACATATCTGTGGTTTGTATAGAGAACTTGGTCGGTTTCAAATGAAAACGTCAAGAGAATTAATAATAATTAAATTTTGGTTAAATATTTTGAAATCAACCAATCCTTTGATAATCAATATCTATAAAATGTTAAAGGATGATGCAAACAATGGTTTAACATACAGTGGTTTAAACTGGGCGCATCACGTTAAATCCATAATACAACACATTGGTCTGGGCAATTTGTGGATGTTACAGAATCCAGATAGTATCAAATACTTATATATCAAACAGAGAATATTATATTCTTTTAAACAATCATGGTACAGCAATATAAATAACTCCCCAAGATTATCTCACTATAGTTTATTTAAACACAATTTTGAAATAGAAATGTATCTAACCAAATATCTGGATTCAACATATCAAACTACTCGAGCGATATTCAGGTTAAATATAGAACTAAGAGTTAGACATACATTTTTTACATCATATTATTGTAAATGGCCTTCTATACACAAACTTTATACATTAATGTCATCAAATTCAATAACAGAAATTAACAGATTTATTTATCTGGCTTTCAATGAAAGAGATTAACTGTAACAGATACTGTACTATAGATATACATGTACCCTATGATATACAATATGTTTATTTGTTCTTCTGGTAAAGAATCCATGTCAATACCACTTTGTATAAGTTTGTATGGCTATAAATAGTGTTAATGTTTAATGCCAATACATATTATGCTATGTTATGTTATGTAATTGGATAGTTTATATTTTCTGTACAATTAGGTATAAGGAATGGGAATATAAGGTACGGGTCATTGGAAAGCTTGTACTATCTGTACAAGGATTTTAGAATATTGAAATATAAGGAACCGGTAATTTGATTGTTTGTATAATCTGTACAATGCTACAAGAGAACGGAAATATAATGTACCGGTAATTGGATAGTTTGTATTATCTTTACAAGGAGTATAGAGAATGGAAATATAAGGAACCGATGATTGGATAGTTTTGTAATATCTGTAAACGGAATATAGAGATTAGAAATATTAGGTACCGGTAATTGGATAGTTTTGTAATATCTGTAAACGGAGTATAGAGATTAGAAATATAAGGTACCGGTAATTGGATAGTTTGTATTATCTTTACAAGGAATATAGAGATTAGAAATATTAGGTACCGGTAATTGGATAGTTTTGTAATATCTGTAAACGGAGTATAAAGATTAGAAATATAAGGTACCGGTAATTCGATAGTTTTGTAATATCTGTAAACGGAGTATAAAGATTAGAAATATAAGGTACCGGTAATTCGGTAGTTTTGTAATATCTGTAAACGGAGTATAGAGATTAGAAATATAAGGTATCGGTAATTGGATAATTTGCATTATATGTAAAAGGTGTATATATAATGGAAATAAAAGAAAAGGGTACTTTGATCATTTGTATTATCTGTACAATAAGGTACCAGTTATTGGATAGTTTGTATACTATCTGTACAAGATATATGTATATGTAAATTTAAAAGGCGTTTACAACCACACGAAGGAACATATCTTGCAATCAAGTTTTCGTCATTACTTGTCGACAGCGAATGAGTCGTTCCAACAGTTAACCAACATTATGGACTATGCGTATTGTATCGCACAGATCAGCCTGTGTTGTCCGCGCATGCTTATCCGGACTGACACATTCCACCTCAGGGGAAAAGAGGTATAGAGTAACGATTCTTGAAACAGAAAATCCACAGGAGGTGAAACTTGTCTGTCCAGGTTTGCCTGCGCGGCATGCTTAGGCTGATCTGTGTCGATACTTTACGCCGAGTCCACAATAATGGTTTTCTCGTGGAACGGCTCATATGTAACATGATAGACATCTGCGTAATGTATCGACCAGATCAGCCTGCGCTGTCCGCGCAGACTGATCCGGCCGACACATTCCGTCTTAGGGGGATAGAAGTATAGAGTAGTGATTCCTGAAACAGAAAATCCACAGGAGGCGAAAAGTGTCTGTACGGGTAAGCCTGCGCGGCATGCTTAGGCTGATCTGTGTCGATACTTTACGCAGAGTGCACACTGATTATTGACAATAATGGTTTTCTCGTGGAACGACTCATATGTAACATGACGAACTCTGGTGGTTTAATTCTGATACATACGGGTGTGTGTGTTGATTAATCAGAATGTGTTACTAGAAACTGTGTATATTATGTCTTCCAAAGGGGTCGAGTCCCGGTAGCTCAGTCGGTAACGACACTACGCGGGCTTTCAATCCAGGGGTTGTGAGTTCGAATCCCGGCTCGGTCAACTTTCTTTCCGACGTTTGACAAAAGTCATTGCGACATGCGTCATTCGTCTTCCACCAATGGGCTAAGTCTATGTGGAAAAGCAGCCAGTTGCTTGGGAAGATTGTTTTGTGGAGTACTGGTGTGAGAAAACCAGGAAATGCATGAGTAGGTGAACTAGCCGCCGTGATATTACTGAGAAATTGTTAAAAACGGCGTTAAACTCCAATCAATCAATCAATCTTCCAAAGGGAAGAAAGTCAGTAAAAACCCTTTATATGACTAAAACTCTTTAATTATCGAATTTTCGACCACTTGGTCTTTATCAAGATATTTCTTTTTCTTTTAATTTTGATAAAGACCAAGTTGTCGCTAAGTTTTTTAATCATATAAAGTGTGTTACTAGAAAGTTTATTTTGAGCGTATTTTGTGTCAGTGAAACAATTTAATTATGTAAGACGAAACTATTTATAAAACATTACGCCCTTTGGGAGGAATCTATCGAAATTCACTTACAAACATCGAATCCAGTTATTACAGCATGTAACAATGATTACAAGCGCCAGAACACAAGCCAGAAACCAGATAATGTTCTTCGTGTCTTCAAAAAAGGTTCTGTACCTGTCTGTTGTGGTGGTGGTACTGGTAGTAGTAGTATCTATAATATGGAAGGGAGAATTGTGATGATGAATTATCATCATAACTGAGATAGAAAAAATGTCGACCCCGAGGTATAATCCGTGTAAGTTAAACTATCACATGATGAATACATAACAAGGTATTTTTGCATGTGTAATTACATGCGTGTAGTGTGAACACCAACCTACCAATCACGTGACTCTGACAGTTCAATTTACACGGATAATGATGCATTCTGGGAACGTATGATGGACAATTAAATAAGTATATACGTAAGTTACATTTAAAGTTACATTGGCATAAACACTAGTGGGCTACACTTCTAGATTGTGTTCGAAGTAGCATTTAGGTATACGTATATGCGGATGACGAAGACTGGTGAAACTGTCCAGACTGTAGTGAGTCTTCACTGTACGCAGAGCTCTACATAAGGACTCCACATAGCTAGACGTGGCTCAAATCTTTCAGTCCGGTTTCAGTTATTCAATAAGCAGACAACTGACATTCTGAGATTTGATGGGCCGATATGGTACCATTCGAGAAATCGATTAAACTAATAATTTCCAAATAGTTTATTTGTGCGTAACTGTATTAAACGATAATATGGTCATAGTATTGACCTTTATGCAAATATACCTTTTATAATGACTTAAATGTGTGTTGGGTTTATTTATCATATTTAAACTATTTGTCATTCATCCAACTTTGTTTTGTTTCATTAAATATATCGAAAAAGATGATGATACATAAACATGATAACAATAAACACACAGTTAGCACATAGGTATCTTTCAGGACAACATGGCCGTGTTATAGATTCTATCGGTATCGAAATCGAGAATCCGAAAGGAATTATAATTTATCTTCAGTCTGTTAAACATTGAACGGCGTTCTTCAGAAAACTAACGGTAAGGTTTTTGCGAACATTGTTGATTCATATCAGCCAATGTATCAGCGCGGCCTGATCTCGCTCTGCACTGTTCGCCAAAACGTCAAAGAAGGTCTCAAGAAACGTCTGCAAAGCATTATCTATTTGGATCCATTGCATGCATGCGCGGGAAGATCTTTTCATAAATTACCTGATATCACTATGACAACAGCTGCTGTGACAGAAGACCCATCCGAATCCGTTGCTAAGGCACTAATTGAAACGGAGCTTGCATAGCCGATTACACTTCCGGGCAAAGTTTGTAGTACCACTATTAATCCACTGTTGTCAATGGAAAAGAACTCGGATGACAGATGAGTTTGATTCAACGTGAACGTGAGTACGCCGTACGTGCCGCTGTCGCCGTCTGATGAAGAGACGGTTCCGACGGTTGTTCCAGCGGTGGCGTAATAACTGATGTAAAAGCTGTAAGACGTGGGTGAAATTACCGGCGTGTTATCGTTGATGTCAGCTGCAACGAAGTAATTATAATTATACATGTAGCACGCTTTACTTAAACATCCGTCACAAACGACCAAGTACCGACTGATCGTTGATGTTAGCTGCAACGAAGTAATTATAATTATACATGTAGCACGCTTTACTTAAACATCCGTCACAAACGACCAAGTACCGACTGTTCGTTGATGTTAGCTGCAACGAAGTAGTTATAATTATACATGTAGCACGCTTTACTTAAACATCAGTCATAAACGACCAAGTACCGACTGATCGTTGATGTCAGCTGCAACGAAGTAATTATAATTATACATATAGCTCGCTTTACTTAAACATCCGTCATAAACGACCAAGTACCGACTGATCGTTGATGTTAGCTGCAACGAAGTAATTATAATTATACATGTAGCACGCTTTACTTAAACATTCGTCATAAACGACCAAGTAACGACTGATCGTTGATGTTAGCTGCAACGAAGTAATTATAATTATACATGTCGCACACTTTACTAAAACATCCGTCAACGACCAAGTAACGACTGGTCGTTGATGTTAGCTGCAATGAAGTAATTATAATTATACATGTCGCACACTTTACTAAAACATCCGTCACAAACGACCAAGTACCGACTGATCGTTGATGTCAGCTGCAACGAAGTAATTATAATCATACATGTAGCTTGCTTTACTTAAACATCCGTCATAAACGACCAAGTACCGACTGATCGTTGTATTCTGACGTATGTAATAGATTATATATATAATACGTAGACAAAATGTTCCGTGATGTACATTCTTTTTCAAATTATGTCCATACTTTGTTAAAGTGTGTGCGCACGTACATGTAATACGATTATGTCCAAACTTCATTACATTATGTGTGCACGATATTACTTTATGTCTATACTGGGTACTGCTGTGTGGGCACGATGTTACTTTATGTCCATACTTGGTAAATTATGTGTGCACTTTATTACTTTATGTCCATACTGTATTATATTGTCTGCACGATGTTACTTTATGTCCATACTTTGTTATATTGTGTGCGAACATTATTACACTATGTCCATACGTTATTATATTGTGTGCGCACGATAATACTTTATATCCATACTGGGTAATATTAAATTATTATTTTATGTCCATACTTGATTATGTTGTGTGCGCACGATATTACTTTATATCCATACTGGGTAATATTAAATTATTACTTTATGTCCATACTTTATTATGTTGTGTGCGCACGATATTACTTTACGTCCATACTGGGTAATTTTAAATTATTACTTTATGTCCATACTTTATTATGTTGTGTGCGCACGATATTACTTTGTAACCATACTGGGTAATATTAAATTATTACTTTATGTCCATAACTTATCATGTTGTGTGCGCACGATATTACTTTATGTCCATACTGGGTAATATTACATTATTATTTTTTGTTAATACTTTACTATGTTGTGTGTAGACGTAATGTAATAAAAACAAACATAATAATAGAGCTCATTGACTTCAAAAGATAATGCAGTCGTTCATACATCATAAACATACATATAGTAATAGCAAGCGAGGCAGTATCCGTTAGACCCCCGGAATCCGTCACCGTCAGAGTACAAGACACAGATGTTGGGAGACTTCCCATGTCAAAGTCATAGTTGGATTGGTAACTGACTGTTCCCGTATTGTTTATGTAGAAGTAACCCGAGTTCGAGCCGCAGTCCATGCTGATTGTTGTGGTGTCACCGGCATCTGGGTCACTCGTACCGAGATTCGGGGTTCCGATAATGGCACCTGCCTATAAAAAAGGGTAAACCCTTACCCAAATGCGGCCGTATTTGTTGCATCTGCGTGTATGAAGACGATTTAGATATTATTATTTTTTGAAAGATTGAAAGTGCTCATTTTGCAATGTTTTCAACTCAACTCAATAACACGTTATCAGGATTTTCGATAAGATTCAGAGTCGTCTGCTGTTGAATTGTGGTATATAGCAAAGGGTCAAATTTCTGATCTAAAAGTAACAAATAAAAATTTCATAACAATTATGTTTGATTCCTTTATTCGAAATCGATTTTGAAAGCATTTGCAAAGAAGAAATAAATCTTGAACATATTTCATGACGATCCCTTTCCTGTTTTCCTCAAACGGTTTCTAATCCCAACAAACTAAACGCAGGCTCATCTTCATTGCAGTTTCATATCACTTTGCTTCAAACATTTTCTTAAACAAGTCGAACTTATATATCCAGTATTAGGTTAAATTAAAGTAAGCAACAACGGGCGATTTGGGGTCTTAATGAAAATCCGGTTTGGCAACATTTATCGTAATATGGCTTATAACTAGTGAGGTTACACTTCATTTTTTTGTCAGACGATACATTTAGGTCTAAATAAAATTAATGCTGATATCGAATACGATAGTGCGAGTGTATTGATGCACTGGCTCATCTGAAACTTCACTGTTCGCAAATGCAATCCGCCCGGAGTCGCTAGACACGACAGTGGTCCATATGGGGCATGCTCCACGGAGACCAACATTAACGTATGTATGACAAGTGTACATACATATTTGACTCCGTAAACGTGTAGCCTGGTCTCAATGCTTTAGGTTCAACAGAGGTATCGAGGAAGTCCCTGTGACTGATTCGCGAACAGTGCAACACGATCAAATTACGCAGGTTGATCTGGCTTTGTCCTAGTTGAACAAGTCCTACTGTTAATTATTCCAGATCAACACTCAAATTAACGAAATCTTGGAGAATGTGTTATTATTCATGAATTATGTTTACGTTATTTAAACACGATTATTGTGCATGACAATAATGAAACAAATTGTCCGAGAGAGGCAAATGAACAATCATATTATAGGTTTTCTTCATAAGCTCATTTTAGAAGCTACTGATCGGAAAACATCTAACGTAAAACGATCTAAAAACTGATAGACGTTTATATTGAAGAATAGTTGAGCACATTATGGGCTATGAAGATAATCGATTGCTCATTTGAAATAATTTCTCTCCATTAATTCTATCGTGATTCTTAAAAGCGTAGGCAACAGAGTTTCAAGAATATCTTGGAAAGGTTTATCTGCGAATTATACGGAAATAACCAGTACATAATTATACTACAACATCCTAATCATTCAAAATATATTACACCATTTTACTTACGGCTCCTTCGTCTGCTGAGAGAGTGTAACTTGTTTGACCGAATGAAGGTGCTTCATTAACGTTGATGATGTCGATGGTAAGTGATTGCGTATCTGTGGTTATGGAGTCTGTTACGGTCACGCTGAACGTAAATGACGTACTTGGCACGGTTTCGTAGTTGATAACAGATCCAGTGGTGCTGATGACGCCAGCTGTATTAATAAAGGTAAACTAATATTTTGACAGAATGAGAGTTCTTCGTTAACATGCATGCAGTCAAACGTTTGTGAACATTTAGTTACGTTATGGGGTCTGTAACGGTTATGCTGAACGTGAATGATGTACTTGGCACAGTTTCGTAGTAAATAAGAGATCCAGTGGTGCTGATGATGCCAGCTGTATAAATAAGTTCTTCGTTTACGCTCATGAAGTCAAACATGTGTGAACATTTACTTTACGTTATGGGGTATGTAACGGTCACGCTGGACGTGAATGACGTACTTGGCACAGTTTCGTAGCAAATAACAGATCCAGTGGTGCTGATGACGCCAGCTGTATTAATAAAGGTAAACCAATAGTTTGACCGAATGAGACTCTTCGTTAAGGTTCATGAAGTCAAACGTTTGTGAACATTTACTTTACAGTATGGGGTCTGTAAAGGTCAGCATGAACATGAATGACGTACTTGGCACTGTTTCGTAGTAAATAAGAGATCCAGTGTAGCATATTACGCTGTATTATTAAGTTCTTCGTTAACGTTCATGAAGTCAAACGTTTGTGAACTTTTAGTTTACGTTATGGGGTCTGTAACGGTCACGCTGAACTAGAATGATGTACTTGGCACAGTTTCGTAGTAAATAAGAGATCGAGTGGTGCTAGTGACGCCAGCTTTAATAATAAGATCTTCGTTAACGTTGTTGACATCAAACGTTTGTGAACGTTTAGTCTACATTATGGGGTCTGTAACGGTCACGCTAAACGTGAATGATGTACTGGGCACTGTTTCGTAGTAAATATGAGATCCAGTGGTGGTGATGACGCCAGCTGTATTGATAAGTTCTTCGTTAACGTTCATGAATTCAAACGTTTGTGAACGTTTAGTTTACGTTATGGGGTCTGTAACGGTCACGCTGAACGTGAATTATGTACTTGGCACAGTTTCGTAGTAAATAAGAGATCCAGTTGTGCTGATGACGCCAGTTGTATTAATAAGTTCTTCGTTAACGTTCATGAAGTCAAACGTTTGTGAACGTTTAGTTTACGTTATGGGGTCTGTTACGGTCACGCTGAACGTGAAGGATGTACTTGGCACAGTTTCTCAGTAAATAAGAGATCCGTCGTAGCTGATGACGCCAGCTGTATTAATAAGTTCTTCGTTAACGTTTATAATGTCAAACGTACGTCAAAATAACGCCTGATGTATATATTTAAATAGGTTATATATTAAGTCAGTTATTCATCAAGTCAGCTGAGCTACAATTCTCCTTTAATTCGTGTATATTGAACACTAGTTTTTACAATGCATATCTAAATAAGCTTGAACATACGTCATTTGTATTGGTCGATAGTGCTTGTCTCTCCTATTAGTTACAAACGTTTTAGGTTGCGTCAGTAGAAAAAACTCCGTTTCTGAAGCATATGACGGAACGTGAGCACAAAGTAATAATGTAAATGTAATTATAGTTGATGTCGCTTCCTCGGAACCTTAATCTTACACAGCACAAGGTTACGATTCAGATAATCATGGACATTTGAATGTAATCGTTGAGATTGGTAATTGTGTCGATATTTTTACTACGACCTTTCCGTAACCGCAACAACATCGCCAATCTGATAAGCATTTTTAAAACCATTCGTCAATAAGTGATTAAAAATTCAAGTTAAAACAAACCGTTAAGTATTTGCGACCAGTGAAGATACAGATCAGCCATCACATCCGGGAAGTCTGATCTGAATCGGCACTGTTTTCCTAATTAGTCATGGAAGGTTTCGAGAAACTTCTGCTATGCAGTATCCATTTGGATCCTTAGCATTGATGCGGAGTCAAGTCTATTTTACACCCGCATAATAATTACGTTACGGTTGGTTTTCACCGAGCACCGCTCAATTCAAGCTTTACTTGAGGTAATACGGGTAAACATTTTTTTCCGATTTTTCCGTCCATAGGTAAATTGCGACCAGAGGGGATTTTTTGTTGCAGTCACGATATTCCTACGTTTTGATTGGATAAAAAGTAACTATCGAAACTAAATACTTATAAAGGAAATAATTTAAAATGATAATAAGTACTCGGTAAATTAATGAAAACACGTACACTGTTATGTGATAATTTGCGTGTAATTACACTCGTTGTCTATTTTAAAAATACAACTGATAAAGTACTATTGACTAGCCGGATGTTACAAATCCAAATTGCTATAACGATGACGTCATTGTATTATCGTTACGCAAATAATGAATAAATACCCCAAAATGAAAGGACCGAAAAAATAGTTTGACTCGCCACAAATGTAGTTCCGTAAATTATATAATTGTTTCATTGGAGTTACTTTATGAAGGGCAAGTCGATTATTTGATGTACCTGTCATAGTTTGGTCATGGATTTAAAATCTTGGCCATATTTTTAAGTTGAATATATGCTTAACCAGATAATGATTTTTAGTACTTTTGCTTAAGACTGTAGGACTTGTAAATAACTTATGATCAAAGCACCGATAGTGCTACAAGCAAGGGGCTAACTGAAGATCAGGGAGAATGATTTACCGATCACAAACGTCAATAAATGTTTACCCGAAATGGATAGCACCTATACTCATTTTATTTATAGCAAATACATCGTGTACCTTGTTTATTGCATGCTACACCGACAGCCGACACAAATTTAAGATCGATTATAATGTATGTTTGTATACGTTCTCTTACACAAAATCGTTCAGGATCTGTATCATACTTACAGCTTGTGTCAATACTGAAATACGTAGAACCGGAAGTTGGTGATGACATCATCGTAAACGAATGAGCCTGTGACGTGTCAATATCGGAATATAACACAGTGTACAACGCTGTCGCCAATGCTGTGTTCTACGAAATAGTGAGTGGAGAGGCAATAGGAAGATTGCTTAGCTGAACAGGGTCGTTTATATCTAGAATGTAAAGAAAATCGGAAGAATTTAAAATGGATGTCGTCATTGTGTAATATCATAATAGGCAAAGCCTAGGTCGTGTGAAAGCAAGAGCAAACAATTCAGAAGTGTCAGTCCCCAAAAAGAAATAAGTTAATATACATAATGTAAAATGTTACAACAAGGTATTTGAAAGTAATATTGATGTATATCATGTTTTTTAATTTCAATTTGTACATATATGGTTTTTTTTCTTATAAGATCAGGAGCGTAACAGACCGTAACATGTCCAGGGATGTGGATGGCAAATAACACTATATGACATTGAAGAAATTTCTGGTTTCTTAAATTAATTTGTTTGTACATAAATAAATGCCAGGTATGTGTATACTAGTAATAAGTATAATTGGAAATCCTATATTCCCATGGCTCATTGAAAAAGTTTGGTACTGGAAGAGTTAACGTTGTAATGGATTACCTGAAATAGTAATAGTCAGTAAATACGGTCCAACAGATGTCGCATCGGCCACTGTGATACTTAGATCATATCCGACTACTGTTGTATTTGTGAGATCCTGGTTCAATTGTATTTCACCGGCTGGAACGAAAATCGCGTCAATATAATGTTTAACTCAACAATATTAACATCATATTGACCCTTGTGTAAAGATGTATGGCATAATTATTTTTCTTCAAATTTTAAACGATGAGTTATTTATCCCTTTGTTTATTATTTATTGAAATTAATCACACATTTGTTGATAAAACATGTACGTCATAATAATTCATATCTTTCTACAAAGGCCCATCGTCAGACTCCAAAAGTTGTTGACTCCGCGATGTTTGGAGCGTAGCGGAGTCAATAACCGTGAGTGTCCGACGATGATAAAGGTCTTGGCACTAGACTAATATTGACAAGAAATGATCTGCGAAAATCAAACGTAAGGCATTTCTGATCAGTTAAGATATAGATCAGCCAACACAGTTTGATATGACTCTGCACTGTTTGCTAATTATTTATAAAAGTTTTAAAAAACTCAGTATTGATGCACAGACAAGGATTTTACATACGGGTAATGATTACGTTTAGGTTGGTTTTCGCAGAAATGAAGATATAAAATTAGTTATCTCTACACAGTTACCTACTTACAATTAAATATATCGAAAGGACAGGACGCCGGAATACAAGTCATTGTGTAATATAGATTGTTGTTTTCAGCATCCGTTGTAATCACTGTGAATACAGTTGTACCAATGGACGTGCTAGTAGAAACGGTAGTTGAATCTACGAAATGAAACACAAATATACAGAGCGTTAGTGTGGCCAATGACCGTCAACGTATGCCCCCATGTGAACAGTTTGATGTTTCAATTAATTTCCGTGATAATTTTTCTGGTAGTTGTTTGCACACGAAAACGACGCATATATATATATATATACATATATTTTGCCGAAGTAACTGACGACATGCGAGTGTGCATGTAGTCGTATACCATTCCAAAACAACGGACATGTGAAGCCACATACATAAATAACATAGCCTGTACATGTATGCAGACGATTTGAAGTTCTCTGAAATATTGAGTTAATTATTTCATCATCGACGACTAATTCGGAACACTCTTTCAGTGTTTTATATACAAAGTATTTATTCCGTAAGTAACTTGAGCACGATAATTCATAACGAGGACTTCCGGTCGAAGCATTGACACATGTTTTATAAACAGAAAGCTTTTTGAACTAGATATCGTGGATGGGCAACCAAATGTGGTTGTAAATTCAGTCTAGTTGCTTAGTAACGCTCATTTGTACTTACACAAGCTGATGATTGAAAAATGGGCTTAACCTTAGCTAGTTTTAGCAACTAGCGAAATATGCTGTGTGGAGTACTAAAGCCAGATATAAATGAAAATGGCTGTGAGCATCACTAAGCTACAATCAATCAAATACTTACTTTGTAGATTTATCACCACTGGCGCTGTGTTATTTAGTATATTCACTGTAAGTGTTTCCGTATCGGATAACTCTCCATCCGAGCAGATAATAGAGAGGGAATATGAGTTGGTCGTGCTGTAGTCGAACCCCGGATTAACCACACTGTACACACCGTATTATGTAAGTGATATATATGCGTTAAACCGTTCCCAAATGCCAGAAATCTGCAGCAGACGACTTCGAAATCATGTGGTTAAAATATGGTAAACCTCTATAAATGAAAGTTTAATCATGGAAAGGAGTTAACAACATTCTGACAAAAGGTGAAATTTCTCTTTCTACTTTTGTCACAATGTTTATAAAAGTAGTCTGCTGTAGAGGCGTCAGAAAGCGTCTACATGTGGAAAAGGGTTAATGGGTGTCAGGGAAAATGTCGTGAAACTGCGTGATTCAGAGAGTAAAAGCTTGGAATTGTTTGTTTTCAAAGGTGAATCGAAAAACGTCACACCAAAACTGAGATGCGGAAATTTTAAAAACGATTGAACTGCAAACATGAAAAGTATGTTTATGGTCATAATATATTACACATATTCCTTTAACAATCGCACAATTTCTGAAATTCTTAATTTCGATAACAGTTGTCCACTTATGTCTCCCGCACCCTCAAAAGAAACACACATTTCACACTGTTGGGTGTTACGAGTTTTTTTGTTTCAGTATTCAATGACATATTGTAGTATATAATCGGAAATATCATTTCTGTACATCTGTTTTCCCCTTTCTTGATGTTTGGCCACATAATACCTGTACTAATAGTTTGCATTAGGTTTCCAACATAGACACTCGGAGGTTTTGTTATCCGTTTTAATGACATGTTCAGTCGGACTATGGTCTTAATCGTACTCCAGGGACTTTCGAGACTAAATGACGAGACTGCTTGACGTTGACGCATGGTTATGTTTTTAGATCAGCGTGGGTATTCAAAGCCCTTTGTTCGTCCTGTATTATGCAACTGATTTAAAAGGAATTAAATGGAAGTTCGATCTAGAATTTTGCGGGTATGGTTCTTATGATAATATTTCGAAATTAGACCAGTAGTTTATGAAGAAACGGGACGTGTTATGCTTAATGGATTACTAGGAAACAAACATCTGTTCTAGGTGGCCATGACATTGGAGTTATCAATATGCATAAGATAATCTTTGTTTTAGGTAATCGAGGATTACTTTAAATTTGGAACAATTGTCTCAACCTGGAATATTTTTCAAAGGAAAAGGACAAGTCAAACATACAGACAGACGGAATTACGAGAAAGGTACAGTGATTCCAATTGCTCAAATAGATAACGTTCTGCTCTGATATCATTAAAATGTTAAATGCCAGAGGAAGCAATTAAATGATTACCTGTTGAAATTAAACGAACTATAAACTTTCCACTTCCACCGGAAGCTAATGAACACGTGACCGTCGATAGGGTGGAAGTGTCTGTCGCGTTAATGGTGAAAACTAATGTCTCTGAGGTCAGATCCTCGCTGATTGTTTCTGCAGCTGGAAGGTTGGTAATTGTAGGTGGCTGTTTGAAAATGCAAAAACATAACATTTAATGATACAATTATTAAGAATCTATCGTTTCTAGAATAAAACGATAATTGATTTATAGATCCAAAATAACATTTATAGAAGGTTTAAAATTAAAATCAGACCGACATCTTTGTCAATATATAGATAATACTGATATAGTTTAATAAAACATATTTCAATTAAGTAACGAAATATATAACTGGTACTTTTTAAAAAGAGAGTCTAATCAGTTTGAGTGCGAATGAAGTTGAATATGTCAAATTCTTGTGTTTGAGTAAAATCTTCCTTCGTCACATTTTGATTATTTAGTTATGTATTATTTCGTTTATATTTATCTGATAGTTAATTTAACAATGTGTCGAAACACGAACATGGCGTGCAACGTTTTTCCACACAGTTCCGCCATAAGTGTGAAAATCATCGTTCTACTATAGCTTAATATAGATAATGTTCGTATCATCGAAGTAATCAGATTTAATTTCATGTTTAAGGTTGAATACTTTAAAACGACAGTGAAACAAAAACACAAAACAATTCAATATTCATTGTCATTATATTCGATCTTACTGCGAAACAAACAACTGTTCTATATTCAAAATGATCAAACTCAAACTTACACTGAAACTAACACACTACTCTCTATTCAATATCTTAATACACACAATTATTCCCTAGCTGATGTCGTCATACATTATCTCAGCAGTAGTACTTACATCCGGTTTGTAATATTGACGGTCAAAGTAGCGGCGGCGGTGTTTGAACATTGATCTGCAACCGTGAATACCAAATTGGTTGCACCAGACGATCCCAGTGTCCCCACTGTTGTTACTATACCTGCAAAAATATTTTTTTTACTATTTATTTGCTACGTCCATAGGTATGGAGAGGTCGTAGCCATCCTCCCTCATACCTTACACCAATTGTTAGAAGATTAATATTAGTAGTCTAAGGAAATTATATGAATAACCTATAAGGAATCTTGGCAGTTTCTATTCATTTTATAGCTTAAGATGTTTTGAAAACATTGTGGGTAAAAGAAGAAAATTTACCATTGAGCAAGTTCTTCCTTTACCACAATGTGTTATTTTCATAGGTTTGTTTTTGACTTTCATTTACATATTACATATATTTTTTGTCAGTTAGAAAAACAATATGTGTACATACTACAAAGAATTTGCGAAAACATAGTTACTGGGAAAATGTAACCAGACTGTGCGGATGCGAAAACCTTAATCGTTCGTGATCAAGATTGACCTGAGTTTAGCACAGTTTTATTTGGATCGACAATGTGTGCAAGTTTATTGTCAATAACAGTGACATTGCACTGTGATAGAAGTCTCAATGCGGATACTCTTGTTCGAAAGGGCTAAAACAGCAAAAAACAATAAAAAGACGAAAAGAGATTTTAAACGTATTACGTTATCGTATCCAATTGATAAAAAGAAAAGTTTAATTTGTTGCCAAAAGTGCGCAATACTGTTGCACTGTAGTAAGAAATGTTCTATATTTTCCGTGTCACCGCAAACAGAGCAGATATCATTATCTGATATGTTCCATTTTTTTAAGTTTATCTTTTGTAGCAATTATGCTGTGAATCAATTTGTATTTAATCTGCCTGACTCTGTTGTTGTGCAGTTTTTATGAATAGAACAGTAGATGTCTGACCAATTGATTTGGGCTTTGAGAGTCTCATTCCAGTCCTTGTGAATGTATGGTTTTTCAAAGTATTATTGTTGAAATATTGAATATACGTCATTATTTGTTAATTTGAGTAACATTTGGTGTGGTGGGGTTAAATTAAGGTTTACTTTTATTTTTAGGGAAATGTCAGACTTCAATATTCGTTTTCATGTGTTAGATATAGACGACTTTACTACGTTTATTTCTCTGATCCAATCACTTTTATCTTTTAATTGTTGGAGTACTTTTGTTTCGCAAATGTAACCGCTGTTTGAAATAATGTTTTTTTTTTAATATTTGCGGTGCCCCATGATGATTGATTTATTACGTCGTGAATTTTCTCATTTTTTGATTTTGCATTAATTATTTTCTTAAATTCTATCCATATATAATGTCTGAACAAAAGAGTGGCAATTTGTGTTTTATTTTCGGAAGAAATTTTAACGAATCAAAGTTCAGTAGCTTTTTTCCGTACTGGTTAAGGTAGCATTTCGTGATTTATTGCCAGTTTGAGTAATCGTCAGTTAATAGAAGTCTTTTAACCTAGCTCTCTTCTATAGATTTAACAAATAGTTTTATATCAATCATTTTAATACCTCCCTCTTTTATATCTCAAATTAAAGGATTTTTTTAAAATTGTTTCCCTATTTTCTCCCCATAGCAAGTTCTAGGCCTGAATAGATTCCAAAGTGATCAATTATTTCCAGTGCTTTGTGCATTAACTTGTATACCTTGAATTTCATTTCACGTCCGTATTTTTGTAGCTAGTATTTTTGCGGCCAAAATAAAAAGAAGAGAGGACATTGGGCATCCTTGTCTAATCGACCTTGTAAGTGCAAATGTGTGTGATTTCTATCCGTTGTTTTATACACTAGCTGATGTGTTACAGTAGATGGTGTTTGTGGCGATTGGTTTGAAAATCGCCACAATGCTAACAGAAACAACAACAACGAACACATTTACATAGTCAGTCAGTTTGAGAAGCCCGTTGACTTTTTATTCCTTACTGCAAACCAATTAACCTACATTCGTTAAACCGCCAAATATATAGTTCCATCAGTAATGCAGAGACACGATTAATAATAATCATGTCGGTGCTACTTTGGTACCGGATTGATGCTAAGATTTGAGATTTATTGAGATAATATCTACATAGAGTTAAATTATATGCGATTATGGTTCATCCATAGTCGAATGTTATCGGAGGAGAATGGGATGGTTGGTATTTCTCATGCATGTGTAAACGTTACGCTACACAGCCAACACCGGCCTTTTTAATCTACCCTAGGAAGAAGACAGCGGGAAAAAATTTAAAAGGTAAAATCAATAATCATCCATCTTACTAAAGAGCGGTATGATTAGTTTTAGGCTGTTTATACAGTAACTAGTTTTAATTGTTTGAATGATAATGATAATGTTGAATGATTTGTTTTATTTAGCTTTATCTCGTTGTTTATTTGTCAGTGGGCAAATTGCAATTCTTGGTCGCCTCACTTGACCTAATATGCACTATTCAGGTTCCCTACCACCGAATTGAATTAAATTAAATTCAAGTGAAATTGATGAGGATTAGGTCAGGATGCGGGGAGAATGAAGCAGTATTTATTTGTGAATTGGGATCTGCGACAGAGTCGCGTGCCCACAGCATAGCGCTAAAAACTAAATAATCAGTTCATCGGTCGGAGGCTCATGTTATCATGGCCCTGTTCGTTTCCTTATACATTTTATCAATTATTGTTTTGTTTTCTTTTTATTCTTGGGTTCCTACAAATCGAGAATATGCCAAAGAGAAGCAACAAGAGAGGTGCTGCCTCAGCATTGGCCAGCCAGGTTGAAAATAAAAGATTGAGGAAAGAGAGGGATGATGTGGGGTCAACAGTTCAGGAGGCAGAGGCGGCGATTGAGAACAGTGAATCTGCTGTTCTGCCAGGGACGTCGGCAGAGTCCGAATGTATATGTATAGGGCAAATGGTAGATGTGAATTTAAATTTAGCCCCTCATTTTGACAATGTACCACCAATGATTATAACACCTAGTGCCCAGAATCAAATCAGCTGCCAAGTGTCCCTGCAAGTTCGGGAAAAAATAATCGCAGGTCGCTTTGTAGATCTTGGTACCCTCCTTAACTTGAGTGAATCCCAACAGGATCATAGAATAGGCCTAGATACAAATGGCGGTCTTGTTTTGAAGGGTCAACATTCTAGCCCCAACATTTCAGATATTGGTTCATGGACCGATGCAATGCTGGTATTTTCCAGTATATATTTGTCTGCCAATCCTGATAAAGCCCAGGAGCTCTTAAAATATATTAGTAATGTGAGATTGGGTGCTAAGCAGTATGGCGGATTAGGATGGAGGTCATATGACCAGCAATTTCGTTTGAGACTTGCTGCTGACCCTGTCAGTAGATCATTTGACAAAATTGATTACGAGCTTTGGCTGCTTTATATGTCCGCCCCTTACCAAAGTCAGTCTGCTCCGCAGGCTAGCAAATTAGCACAAAAGAGATGCTTTGATTACAACTTCAGGCAATGTATTAAAAGTCGTTGTATTTATCGCCATGTTTGTTTGAACTGTAATGGGGATCATCCTTCTAGGTCTTGCAGTTCAGGAAGAAGGGGCCAACAAGATACGCTCCAGTAGAGCATTTTTAAGGAGGTTTTATGATGTTATGTCATCCCTGCGAAAGCCCCACCACAGGTTGAGACTCAATTATGAGTTGAAACAAGATTTGTTACTATGGGTGCAATTTCTTGAGGAATTTAATGGTATTTGTCACATTCCCGATTCAGTTTGGTTAGATAGTGACACATTGTGTCTCTATACAGACAGTTCCGGCTCGCCTGATTTGGGTTGTGGCTGTTTTTTAAATAGCAAATGGGCATTCTTTCCTTGGCCAAAAGCGTGGCAATCCCTGAGAGTAATGTATGATATAACATTCTTGGAAATGGTCCCAGTCTTACTTGCACTTGCATTGTGGGGGGAAGAATTGAGAGGAAGGAATATTATTCTATATATTGACAATGAGGCTTTAGTTTCAATAATAAATAAGCAAACTTGTCGGTCAAAATCATTCATGGTCCTTCTCAGACACTTTGTTTTACTGTGCATGAAAGAAAACATCAATGTTAAAGCCTCTCACATTTCTTCAAGTAACAATTCTTTAGCTGATGCTATTTCTCGCAAACAGTGGGCCAGGTTCTTCATGTTGGAGCCATCAGCAAATCAAGTGCCAGAAGAGATACCCCTCAGTTTTCTATCTGTGATTTACAAAGTGAGGCCTCAAGACTTCTGACTGCTTCTTTGTCGAGCAATACATTAAAGGCTTATGCAACCGGGGTTAAAAAACTTGAGCAGTTCCGACAGCTCAACAGTATGGTTGAATGTTGGCCACCTACAGTGGAGCAAATGGTTTTATTCGTAGCATCTTTGTCAATTCAAAGTCACTCATATAGGACTGCACAGATGTATATCAGTGCAATAGCCTTCCAATGTAAAATTAAGTTCAAATTTGACACTACAAAACATTATATTATCTCAAAGCTACTAGAGGGCCTCAAAAGGTCTGGTTGTGCAAAGAGGTCAAGATTACCTATTACTTTTGATCTATTAACAAGGGTCATTTCAGTGCTCAAACATGTATGTAGTAATTCATATGAAGCTGTCTTATTTGCAGCTGCATTCTCTCTTGCTTTCTTCGGGTTCTTCCGGGTGGGTGAGCTGGTAGTTTCAAGGAACAATTCAGTACATCGTGCACTAGCATTCGATGACCTTTCATTCAGCAGTGATAGATCGTCTATGTTTGTACATTTAAGGTTTTCAAAAACAGATCAAATGGGTAAAGGGACAATAATAAAGTTACAAAAATCAGGGAGTTCTTTGTGTCCTATCATTGGTATGGCAGAGTATTTAAAACTAAGGCCGATATGTAAAGGTCCTTTATTCTGTCATCTTACTGGTAAGCCTCTCACTAGGTATCAGTTCTCGGCTGTTTTAAAAAAGGCGCTTATTGCGTTAAATGTCAATTTCAACTTGTATAAATCCCATTCATTTAGGATTGGGGCTGCCACTACAGCCGCATCTTTGAATTACTCAGTTGAGACTATTAAGGCTGCTGGCAGATGGCGATCGGATGCATATCAGACGTACATTCATAGTGGCACTAGAACAAAAACGGTTCAACTGTTGCATAAAAAAATGGCATAAATTTAGGATTTTAGCAGAAACAAAAACGAGTGTAGGCCACTGCATACCCAGGGCTTGTTTTCAATTTATCATGTACTGCTAGTTGTAACACAACTCAAGTTATTATAGGTTATGTGAAGTCTCCACAATGTATGGTCTGGTGTGTGGGTTCATCCATCGTGAGAAATGGGTTTGTAGCTGCCAGGACTTTGGATGGAGGAACCAATCTCGGTCTTAAAGATGTGGGCTTATTGTGGCAGGGCTATAGAGGTTTGTCCCTTTATACGCTCAAGCGAAAAATACGAACAATACAGCAAGTCGCAGTTAGTCCTAATGTAGTTTTATTACATTGTGAAGGAAATGACATTGGAAAGGTACCATTGATATATCTTAGGAAGTTGATTTTTAATACATTTCAATTCATTACAAATATTTTTCCAAATGTGTCTATTATTTGGTCAGAGATTTTGCCTCGTCGTATTTGGCGATTATTTTCTCATGATAATGTGGCTATGGAACGCAGTAGAAAACGTATAAATAGTGTTGCCGGGAAAATGGCAATAAACGCTGGTGGTTGTTATATATTGCATCCAGGTTTAATTCCAGTAAACAAGGTTAACTACATGGAAGATGGTGTTCACTTGACAGAACGGGGAAATGCCATCTTTCTAAAACAACTGGCTAAAGGAATAAACAATTTTATTGAAAGTGGGCAAGGGTGTTGTAATTAGGCTAGGGCGCGACATCCTAACCCTTAAGGTTCGCTTTGCAGGGGTCAGTTACCACTATTCTGCCCCCTTTTTTGAGGGGAGGCAGCTTTTTCTCTTGCTGCCTTTTGTGGCGGTCAGGCAGTTTCTCTTTTGCTGCCTTTTGTGGCGGTCAGCGAACCTTTCAGTCTGGTGTTTATTTGTTGTGATATTTAAATATGTAAATTGGTATTGCATTTACTCAATATTTTAACCTTCTATTTGAAGCTGCCTACCTCTGAATCCCAGGATTGGCTGGTTTTCATTCTTGGAGTGTTAGAAATTGACTATGACGATTGCTTATAGAAAATTTGGGGCTAAAGATATTAATTTAGGTATCTAAATCTTTAGAACAATAATATTGGGGCTAGCCCGTAAAAAGCTGATTTAGCTGGCAGCCCACTCTTGTTTAGTTGCTTAGCCCACTCTTACAAATTGTCAATGTTTTATGGAAGTCGCGCCCATTCATGCCAACATACAATATGATACGATTTACTTTGAAAACTGCTTGAGTGGTAATAAAACAAATTTCTTGGTTTATTCATGTTTATTAATTTATAACACAGAGTATATAGTTAAGTACTGGTCGCTGCATTAAGTCCAGTATGGATTTGCTCCGGCTTCCAGATTCTTGCCTTGTCCCGGTCCATCTCGGATAAATGCGATTATGGTTCATCCATAGTCGAATGTTATCGGAGGGGAATGGGATGGTTGGTATTTCTCATGCATGTGTAAACGTTACGCTACACAGCCAACACCGGCCTTTTTAATCTACCCTAGGAAGAAGACAGCGGGAAAAAATTTAAAGACCCACCCTCCTCCCCTCATTTGTTAATTACGGTTGCTGTGCCAGGTTTTCATTATATTTCAGATTCTCTATCCGGAGTTATGGGACCTGAAGACGGATGCATTCATTGGTTCCACCGTTTGAGTCAGAGATGATATCATACAGTCACTGTGGTTCCTGGGCCAGTAACTTACTTACAAGCTTTTAATTAATGAGTACTTAGCCTTACGCAATTATAGACATTTCATGACGAAGTTTTAGGACTTCAAGTACAATAATTCGGCGCGTCTTCCATTATGACATTGGTACACGGGTCGGCGGTCAGCGAACCTTTCGGTCTGGTGTTTATTTGTTGTGATATTTAAATATGTAAATTGGTGTTGCATTTACTCAATATTTTAACCTTCTATTTGAAGCTGCCTACCTCTGAATCCCAGGGTTGGCTGGTTTTCATTCTTGGAGTGTTAGAAATTGACTATGACGATTGCTTATAGAAAATTTGGGGCTAAAGATATTAATTTAGGTATCTAAATCTTTAGAACAATAATATTGGGGCTAGCCCTTAAAAAGCTGATTTAGCTGGCAGCCCACTCTTGTTTAGTTGCTTAGCCCACTCTTACAAATTGTCAATGTTTTATGGAAGTCGCGCCCATTCATGCTAACATACAATATGATACGATTTACTTTGAAAACTGCTTGAGTGGTAATAAAACAAATTTCTTGGTTTATTCATGTTTATTAATTTATAACACAGAGTATATTTCTTGGTTTATTCATGTTTATTAATTTATAAGACAGAGTATATAGTTAAGTACTGGTCGCTGCATTAAGTCGAGTATGGATTTGCTCCGGCTTCCAGATTCTTGCTTTGTCCCGGTCCATCTCGGATAAGTAAATATTATCTTTCTTTATGTTTGGACAGATAATAAATATCATTGCGCTTTCTATAACTAGGCGTCTGGAAATTCCATTGGCGTTCAGGGATACAAAATGCAGAAGTTCAAAAGACGATGCCATATTGTAGCTGTACTGAGGAGGGTATGTGGCAACATTTTTTTTTTCCTTTAAAAATACGAACACTATGTTGTGTTTACAAGTGATAAAACATTTTTACCTCAACCACTATCGATATATGTAAAACAGTGTGGAGACAATCCGTCATATACTAGTGCCAATTTTCGTTGAAAATGTACAGACAGTTTATGGAAACATTGAGAAAATGTCATATTCCTTTACAACAATATCCATCTGTTTTGTCAACGAGATATGAAGACTATTGCAAAGATATATTACAATTATATGTTTCAATCTCATTTAATATAGACAAATTGAAAACATTTGGAAAGAAAAGCAAATGTTTACTGCAGCAATATCTCAACCATTCGTCTACTGGCAATGCAAAATGAGTATACATTAGTATGTATAAAGAGGGAAAGGGACGTTTGGCAAGTTCCATGTTAAGATATAAACCAAACAAAACAACCAATGTCCTCATTTAACCCTTTCCCAAAAACAGCAAATATGTAGCAGACTACTTTGAAATGATCCAGGCAAAGAATAAGGAAATTCTCTATAAATGAAAGTTTAATAATGGAATAGAGTATAATTCATAGTGGCACAAGATTTCAAAGGTTGTCTGCAGCAGAAGCGTCAGAAAGGGTCTCTATGAGAGAAAGGGTTAAACACGTTATGCGTAAGTCGGATCTTGCGCTCGACAGAAAGCACGTGCAGCTACGTACATCCCCGTTTATCAATGAAATGCCTTTGTATACTCTCACAGTGGATACACATCGTTGCACTTCGGCATTATTTTGACATTTTCATAATACTAGAGCTAAGGTTTGTGGATGTAGTAGATACACGGATTAGATGCTACAGGATAATCGAATTATGTGTATGTACATGTTCCGCGTTTTAATTAACGTATCTGTTCATGCAACTCTCTAATCTATATTTTTGACAAATGTACACCAATATCGGCCCGCACATTCGAGGTCTATTTTGGTCGTTCACAATTGATACTGTTGGAAAGTATTACACCATTAAATTGTAAGATTGTTTAAAACACAAACAGCCAATGCAGTAAGTAGCAAGACTCCGCAGGTAACCCCTTTGCCAAGCGTCAAATTGCGTCGAAAGATGTGTACTATTATCGGTCTTTATGTATTCTTATCCTTGATTCGATGTTTAATGTCGACACAATACATATTCCAATGATACCATAGCAAACGTGTGATTGGCCATGACGCCAGTATTTGTGGATTGTCGAAAACTGCCTTGTTTATGAAAACTTCTATCAAGGCAGTTGTGGGCATATTGAAGATCAAACAGGGAACGTATACTCATTAAATCGGACAATGTAAACTACTTTCTTGCCAGTAGGGAGTAAATTAATTGCATTTGGGAATTGTTAATTATTCAAGCTCATATACTACAGAGGTATTATTTCTAATGTGCATATCTACTGTACGTCTGTCCGTGACATGGACTTCAATTACGTTCATAAATAACCGATCTCAATCCATTTAATTGCATATCCTAAACAGACAAGAAGAATGCAAAGTATATCTTATTGGCGCTTCTGGAAAACCAGACACGGAGCACTTCCGACCAGTGTCTATCTAGTCCACCCTGCGCCTCTGAGTAATCTGATCTGCATCTGAACAGTTCACCAATATGTCACAGACGCATTCAAGACGCTTCTGACTTACAATGAAAACATCAATGTACACACATAATTTATTTACACGGCTCTGTTGTTGTAAAGGTACCGTTTTGCAACTTTCATTGGAACTAATCTGTTAACGAAAACTATTGAAACCTGTGCTTAAAGTTAGATCTTTAATCATATACATATTTTGAAATGCAACTCAGTTAAGAAGAAATCATTGATGAACATTTTGTATTCAGTGTGTTTATCAAGTAGATATATTCGAACAAAGTTACAATATATTGGCCGGTTTTGTTATGTGTTTGTGGGAGGTGAAATGTTTCTATTGCAATATCTTATCCATTTTCTTGGACCAGGAGTTTGACTAACACATTATGTCCAGATTCCATTGATAGGAGCACTTTAAGCGACGTACAGTAATGTAAATAACCAATAAGGAATGTCTTGGAGTCCTACCTGTCGTTGTATCAAGACTGAAAGAAGAGCTGGACGCCATTGCCAAATACAGGGTGCTGACGTCATCCGTGTCAACGTCATCATATATCACAGTGAAGACACTCGTGCCAGCAGCCACGTCATTGGCAATGGACACAGTACTTGGTAGATTGCTAAATGACGGGCTGTTATCTGAAATGTTTAACCATTACATTACTTACAACACTAGGATATTGCAATGTTTTTTTCTGTGTTTAATTCAGTTTAAATTGAAACAAAAAGGGAAGAAGACCATTTTTTGGCCTTGACTTTCCATAACAACAATAGTAAGTAATTTTATTTGAAATAAAATGGAATAAATGAGATAATGAAGAAAACTCCCTGTTACTTATAATTGGTAAGCCTCTTTTTGAAGTATCGAGATCCTCTTATCTGAAACTATATTCTTAGCGCCGTTTACATTGAAACACATAGAACATAACAATATCTTTGAAAGTGGAGGTGAAAATGTTATTGCAAAACAAGTTAACGGATTATTGCAAGCAGTACAAAGATACCGTACCGGACAGCCCATTGTGTATTGATTGTGCATTTATGGACATATCATCTTTATAGGGAGACTAATTGCGTACAGTTATATCAAAATCCATTCAAGCACGTGGAAGAGCCCAAACTGTGACCTTGACCTTGGGAGTATGTGGATATGTGATATGCACTAAACATCATCCTGATATGGAGAATAATTGTGTGAAGTCCATTAAAGCATGTGGAAGATACAGCCCGGACACGAAATTGCAGATGGACAATGTTTGAGCCCAAACTGTGACCCTGACGTATGTGAAGTAATATTAAAATCCATTCAAACATGTGGAAGATACAGCCCGGTTACGAAATTTTGGATGGAGAGACGGACGGACAAACAGTGACCTTGACTTTTAAGTAGGTGGCTTGGTGATGTGGTGATTGAGAATAATTGTGTGAAGTAATATCAAAATCCATTTAAGCATGCGGATGATACACTCCGGACATGAAATTGCGGACGGACAATGTTTGAGCCCAAATTGTGACATTGACTTTGGAAGTAGATGGTCTGGTGATGTGCATGACATATCATCTTATTATGGTGAATAATTGTGTGCAGTTATATCAAAATTCAGTTAATCAGGTGGAAGATACAGCCCGGACAAGAAATTATGGACGGACTAACAGACTTGCTAACAGACTGACGGACTGACGGACTCGAGCAAACCGATAGTTCCCAAACCGTTCTCCGACCGGTAAGGGACTTATGGGTTAATTTACCACATTCCAGACATTTGTTTGTGTGTTCCCAAAGCTGAATGCGGCATAAGGCTTTTACCAAGAAAAGGGATTTAACCCTAAGGTCTTTTTGTCTTGATGAAAAAGTAAAACGGTTCGAAATGCAATTTTTAGATTTACTTATACAGCTGGTGTTTGAACGTAGTATTCAGCTACCAACCTCCAATCAACCTTTCTAAAAGGCAATTATCCATACATCCCTGTATTTACATTGAACTCAATATATTGAAATGTAGATGCATCTGTATTGCAATAAGCACACAATATAATTACACGATGTAATTGCACCTTCACTGCATAACACCTAGTAACGAGATATAGTAATACCTGGATTGCGTATATCACATAATCTAGTAAATAAATGTAGTTACAACAGTATTACGTTAAGCACAAACTCTAGTAACCGGAATTGTTAAACCTATATTGCGTTAAGCAGTGTGTTTTAACACCTGTACATGTATTTCGTTAAGCACACCATATGTCTTACTTGCGGTAACATCAACTCTTACTGCATACGAACGATCATTTTTCACTGTAGCCGCGGACCAGTCTTGTGTGTCGCCCACATTCAGGTCAGCCAAAGTCAACAGAAAGTTGTTATCTTCCTCACCTCCTCCAGCTTTATAAGTAATGACGTCATTGCCACTTGTCCACCTATGTGTGAAAAGTATATATAAAGAGTCCCGTGAAGTAAGAACATGATACTTGGTATTTTACGACCAGGAATGAAACACAGACAATCTTTCGAAAACAAGTGAGACGAATATGCAGTAGATGTTATCCAGTACTTGTATCAAAAATTCGTGGCTGTATGGGAATTTTCAGCTGCTCGGATGTTATGAAATGATGTCATATATTACACGTACGTCTCCAACTACACTGCGATACATACTCGCATTAAGAAAGCGCACTAGGCACACCTAAATGTATCTAAACAACAGGTTTTATTCCCCATTAAACTTTTAATACGAGACTTCTTTCCCGAGTGATATTTACGCGCGTGTAGCAAACGAGTGCTACTGCATGAGTTTGTAATTTGCGGGTAAAATCACGAGGAATAAATATGACATAATAGTATACGTTGAATCGAAATCCACGTAGGTGGCGACGCAATGTACCTGACGTCATTTCATTTCATCCCGGCGACTATTAACATCCGATGGGAATTATTTCTCATAAAGAATTATGAATCATTGCATCCCCGGCTATTTCTATATATATGTGCAATATATAATATAAACATTTAGTTGATGTGCATTTGAATCGTATATGAAATGTGTAATTTGTTTTACCACTGGTTTCGTGTATGGTGTGGTTTTACCCGCCACTATCAAAGCCGTACAGGCAAAAATTCAACTTCGCGGTGCTCTGCGAACATTAATCGCTAGGCATTTGCGACCAGTTTAGATACAGATAAGACAACGCTTTAACAATGTTTGGTCTGGTTCTGCACTGTTCATCATTTAGTAATAGAATGTTTTGAGAATTCAGTAGACACGACCTTTTTCCACACGCTAAATTATCACGTTAACATTGTTTGTGCTGAGTACGGCACATTTCTACATAGACTCTATAGTACGTCTTCTCAAATGAAGTTACATCATTCCGGCTCGAATGAACACAGACAGATTGAAATTATTAAGATTCTTAAGGGCTGTTTCGGGGTAATATCTCATATCCATATGCATGAAACCGGGCTCTTTTTAACCCCAACAAAGAGTTTGAAATAAATTGGCTAACCATACATATATCAATACATGTTAACATGTAACGGAACTATTTGTAACCGCAACAAAGATCCGGAAATCAATTCGCTACCTATATATATATTCTCACATGACAATGCTTGTATCCGATCTAATATACCCATTACGTATTTCTTTATATGTTTCACATATAATATAACATGACAGAATCACTATTTTTGGTATTCATCTGCGAATGTTTACACAATGGCTGAGAACGTGTATCCGGTAAACATAAACGTCACGATAGATGGACGACGTAAAGGGACCATTATCGGTCATAAAAATATTGTTGTGTGTAATTAGTTAACAGTTTATTAAGTATTACATGTTTGGACTATTTTCTGACAGCGAAAAACCGATTTAGTTTTTGTGTTTCGTCATGGGATAAAAAATATCTGACATTCGATGTCATTTCATAAATTTGTTATTAAACTCGTCCAAGACATTTGCTATTAAGCTCGCAAGAGGCTCGCTTAATATCAAATGTCTCGAACTCGTTTAATAAAACTTTATATGAATTGACAACTCATGTCAGATCCTATATATATATCAATATGCATATAACGGAACTATTTATAACCACAACAAAGATCCGGAAATCGATTTGCTACCAATATTCCGGTAGTATGTTTGTCGTTTAAATCGAGTTAACTGGTTAAGCAGAAGAAATTTGAGTATATATATACTCGATACTTTTTATTTAATTTGATTTAAACAGTATAGCATGAATAATTATAATTATTCCAAGAACAATGCAAACGGGATATGATAGTTCAGCAGTTTCAACGGAAATCTGCTGAAATTTAAAACGAACGTATTTGTATAATTCGTGAAGTCAGTAAAGTAAACTACATACCATCCCCATCTATCGCCTGACTTTATCGTGATCCTCTCGGATTGGGTAATACTCATAGTCTGTTCTCCATTGGCAGCTTCAAGTAAAAAGTTAAACCTACGGCTTGCGATTTGTGGTCTTATTGCATTTCAAGCTCGATCTCTTGCAGAAGATTCATGTTTGCCTATACGACATATACAGGCGTAAAATGAAAATTCTGCTTAGACTGTGCATATGCACAAACTGATTGGAGTATTTACTGTTCACAATGCAATAAGAAAGACTTACGTCAAATAAGATGATGTGTTTTATTTACAATAACCGTTTATTTCAGAAAACGTCCGGGAGCCCCTCAAGCTCGGTCGATTAGGTGTGAGAAAACCAGGGAACACACACCTTGTAGGAACTGACAGCCGTGAAATAAATGAAAATATGTTGAGATCAGCGTTAAACGCCAATCACTAAATCATTAGATACGCCCGTTTTCAATGTTATCTGGGGGAACACGATATTCGTGGTAAAGCGGGAAAACCATAATTTTGATTAAATTATTTTTTTATCAACATATACAATGTTCCAATTATGAACAATTATGAGAAATTTCTCCTTTTGCAAAAATGTTTTCTAATGTTGTCAGAAAGTGTCTGGTCATGTATGTGAGACAGAGATAAAGTATGATGCGAGTGGCGTAACGTAATCCAGCTTCTTACTGACAGAGAAGTCGTATTCCCCGACAAGCTCGTGTGTACTACCGCTGACAGGCCTCCAGATCTGGAAGTACACGGTCCGGGTCCCGACAACATTGTCGAAATATGCTTCCCATCCGGTTACAATTCCACAACAGTCGATGATGTAGTTAGTTTCCCCCATTAAGTACCCGTAACCTGTAAAAGAAATAACGTTTCGTTAAACACCATTCAATCGCTTCTTTCTAATTGTCTATCCACGAATACTTAATACTTTGGCCATAAAAAAGGATTTATAAGTAATTGACTAGACAATAATAATGTTAATGTCATGTTTCTTGCATTATCAAAACATATTTGGAATTCGTATTGCTGTCGTCTATTATTACGCACAGAAAATAATAAAGAAACGACTTTCAGAAAATCAAGGAATACATTTAAAATGGACCAGGTTAAAACATGAGGGCCAAGATGATCCTTAATCGATCACCTGCATTATGGTAAAGCATCAAATAGATCAGCCGTTTTCTGATGCCACCTGGCGACTGCGTTTTTCAACCAGTCAATATGACTCGAACAAATTATGTAAGGGGTCACATTTCTGCTAAATCCTTTCCCTAATAGAGACGGTTTTTGAGGCCTTTGCAACAGACGATTTAGGAAAAGATTGTCGCCAAAAGAACAATTGCTCCTTATGAGAAAGTTATCCTTTTGCCACAATGTTTGCTAAATAATTATACTTTGAATGAGTGAGTCAATAGCTCGTGTATAGGAATTTGGGGTCTTTCATGTTGATACCACATTTTTTTGCGGGAAACGACATCGCTGCATCGATTTTACGCCAAGATGAAGTGCTACGGAAATGACGTCACGTCCTTCTTTAGCTACGATACAGTCAAAGTTTAGGTCGGGCGTAGAAGGATAATGCTGTCGTTTTTTTGACGAACGGGAAAACATATTTCTTCCAGAGTTCCATTTATTTTTTAACTTTTCGTACAAATGTTAATTCTCACATAACACAGCACTGTTTAATGATCTTAAATATCGATTATAAAAAAACATGATTAAAAAGACGAAAATAATTTTCAATCCGTGTTTTTTCGTCTCATGTTATACATTCCCTAAATATCGATTTAAAAAATATATATATTAAAAAGACGACAATAATTTCTCAATCCGTGTTTTTCGTCTCATTTTATACATACCCAAAATGGCGGGTTATTGAAAAAAAAAATCACACCTGTTACCTATGAACGAAAAAAACCATCTATGTTTTTTTTTTTCGTAAAACCCCTTTCAAAGGTTATTTAATACGAACTTGTCAAAGTCAATTATGTGAATATCAAGATATAACTTTTGATTTTGGCAGCCAACAGTATAGTGTCTTGTAACTCGACGCGCCTGGCTCTATACTGGTGACACACGCTTCACAAAATCGGATTGATTTAGAAGTAAAAGGCATACGACTGGACATTATTTAAAGAAATAGAGATTATTCAACTTATTTTTTGAAAGATAAGAATATAATTCACGAGCCGTCTCGTGAATGGGGGTGACGCTCCTCCCATTCACAAGACGGCGAGTAAATTATATTCTAATCTTTGGTAAAATGAGTTGAATAATCTGTTTATTACATTTCATTGTTATTTATTGTAATACATTACATTTATAAATACGTGTCTTCAACCATTCGTTTATATTTACTGTGGAATATTGTTTATCACATAAATACCCTTATTTTCAAGTTAAGAACAAATCACGGAACAACGTTATCATACACGTGTGATAACAAAAACACGTCATACACGCGACTACTGATGACGTCATTTTGACCTTTATTTTTATTATGTTTATTGTTAAGTTGTTAAATTTTACACATTGAAAAATGCAATATAAATACGTTATTTTGAATAAATAACGAGTCTTAATTGTTTAAAACATTGTTGTTTTTTTCTTCTTATTGAAAAATGATGAGGACTACTTTTTTATGCGGTGAATCACAAGTTCTTATGAAGAATATGTTATTCGGTCTTTGTTTTGATGTTGTCAATATTTTTCATTAAAACATACTGTTTAGGTGATAAAAAGAATCCATCACTCGTTTTTCTTTGGAGAAGATTTCTTAAATTCGTCTCGAAAAAGAGAGTTATTAACCTCGCCAAGAGGCTCGGTTAATAACCGTCTTTTTCTAGACTCATTTAAGAAATCTTGATCTCCAAAGAAAACTCATGATGTATCCTATATTTGTCGTTTTACCTACTTTGCGCATTATTTTTGGATGAGGCGTGGCCATGGAAAAAAGGGAGGGGCACGCATGCTCAATTGTGTAGTAGATTATAAAAATGTAATACACTGGTGTGTAATAACAATAAATCAACGATTATGAATTTTCTTTCACCGAGATATCCTTATCTTTGATGGATAGAAATGTTATAAATTAAATTAGCCTAAAGGAAACATTGTTTATCCTTAAATCTTACGATTCATTGCACATATATGTTGGTAATGTGTTTCAGTATATAATGGGGTAAAATTCAGCCATAGCTAATAATTACTTAAACAATTCTACAATATAAAAGAAAATAAGAATTACAGCCAATTTGCAGCCCTCCCCACCATTAAAATATTGAAGAGTGAAAATAATGAGAGCTCGTCAGATGGCTATATACCAAAAGTTGGGGTTACAGAAAAGCAATAAACAAGAAGAAATACTTTTGTCGTAAGTTTGAATCCCAGCAATTATATAATGTTTTGTCACCGTTCTTCTTCTTATTGTTTCTTTTTACATATATTTGAATGTAAATACACGAGTGTATGCATAATATATATAATCTTAAATTGAACTTCTCGATTTTCTTTTTTCAATACATGTATTAAAACATCGCTAAAGTAAAAATGCTTTTTTTTAATATGATTCTAAATTCCAATCACAACGTTGTTTAGATATTCCATGAAAAACAGTTTTTAAAAATATATGAAACTGTTAAAACTATTAATTTGTTGCGGGTAAACGAATCGACGGCGAATCAGGTTTCCCTTCAATAGGTAATGTGTATGAACTTTGCAAAACTTTGCTATACCGTCTTTCCAAAAATTGTGTCCAGAGTGGATTTTTCGATGGAGTCACGATTCTGCTACGTTTTGATTGGATGAAAAGAAAATATCGAAACAAAACAAACTTCTAGAGGAAATATTTAAATATGATAATACGTACTTGATAAAGGAATGAGCATAAGTAATTTTATGTGTGATACTTTCCGTTTAATAACGCTTGCCGTCTATTTCTAAAACGAGTTCAAATAACAACTCATAAGGGTTTTCTGACTTTCCGGAAGTTATAAAACCAAATTCCTGTAATATGACGTCATAATATGACGTCATTCTATTAGCGTAACGCAAATGATGAATAAATAACCAAAAGGAAAACGACAGAAATTATAGGAAACGTTAGTTTGACTTATTACAAATGTAGTTCCGTACATTATGAAATCGTTTTATTTGAAGTACTTTATTAAAATCTTGGCCATATTTTAAAGTTAAATATAAGCTTAACCTGATGATGATTTTTATATTATTGTATTTGCTTAGGTCGGTAGGACTCGTAATTGACGTAAATAACTGATCGTCCTGCAAGCAAGGGGCTAACTGCAGTTCACGGGGAATTATTTACCGAGCACAAAAGTTAATAAATGTTTACCCGAAATAGGTAGCACATATACTATATTATTTATCGAGGATAAAATATGGTTACAGACAGGGTTGCTAAATTGTGTTTTGAACCTATGCCGATAATTTATTTTCATGTACAATCTCGGTGGTGCTGTGGTAGAGCATCCGCCTCTGGTGTGGGAGATCGGTGGTTCGATCTCCAAATGATTCAGGCCAAAGATTCTAAAAATTGAAGTAATGGCTTTCCCTCCTTGACGCATTAATTACCTCTGAATCATTGGTTTCAGAATAAATAAACCAGTAGTACTGATAACCTACATGTATCAAGGAAACGCTGTTATGGTAATGACGTCGGTCGTAAAACACCAAAAGACAAACATTGTTAATTTCGAAACGACCATGCTATCTCGGCCATTCAGACATGCATGTTTAAGACATGTATGGACATTTATGTATCGAGTATATCCCTTCCTGGACAACCAGTTACTACCACAAAGTAGAATAGTTTCAAAATTTAAAGTACGAGAACCTGACGTGTTTTCGAAAACTATTTTAATACGAACACAACCCATAAATGTGTTTTTTTCGCTCATATTTTTTGATAACCCATGAAGCTTCCTGAAATGAAACTGGCAAAATCAATGGCAGTCGACATTTTGAATATGTTTTAAATGCGGTCGGTCAGACGTAAAACACAGATTGAAACATATTGTCGTCTAGTCAATCATTTTCAATTGTAAATAGATATTTACGGTAATTAAAGAACTGCGTAATTTCGTGTGAACTAGAAATTTTAAGAAAAAGCGAAAGGTGCGTGGAACTGAGAATGAAATAGTTTGTTCCTGTCTAACAAAATAGCCGACTAGTACCGTACTAATCACGGTGAACTAGACGCACCCCATTTACAGAAAGGTACGGAATACCGTTAGGGCCATCGCCTATGAATGTGTTGATCTGAAACGCGATACTCGACAGTGCGATGATGATAACACGACAGTACGATGATGATAACGCGACAGTACGATACTACGATATTACGATGGTGAAAACGCGACAGTACGATGGTGAAAACGCGACAGTACGATGGTGAGAACGCGACAGTACGATGGTGAAAACACAATAATACTACAGTACGATGATGATAATGCGATATACTATCGTGTTTTCACCATCGTACTGTCGCGTTTTCTCCATCGTAATATCGTAGTATCGTACTGTCACGTTATCATCATCGTACTGTCGCGTTATCATCATCGCACTGTCGTGTTATCATCATCGTACTGTCGCGTTATCACCATCGTACCGTCGTGTTATCATCATCGTACTGTCGCGTTATCACCATCGTACCGTCGTGTTATCATCATCGTACTGTCGCGTTATCACCATCGTACCGTCGTGTTATCATCATCGTACTGTCGCGTTATCACCATCGTACCGTCGCGTTATCACCATCGTACCGTCGCGTTATCACCATCGTACCGTCGCGTTATCACCATCGCACCGTCGTGTTATCATCATCGTACCGTCGTGTTGTCATCATCGTACCGTCGTGTTATCACCATCGTACCGTCGCGTTATCACCATCGTACCGTCGCGTTAGCACCATCGTACCGTCGTGTTATCATCATCGCACTGTCGTACTATCGCCTTCCGGTGCGCATGTGCATGCTCAAACATAGAAGATATTCAAGTACAGCAGTACAAATGGACGAGTTTATACAAACTCCGTTTTCTAAGAACATTGCAAATATGTATACACATGTTATTTTGGCTATTTTAAAAATGGACATAAGCGATAAGCGACGATCCTCATCAGTATATTTGACATGGATCTTCTCTGTTCGCTATTTAGACCTGCAAGCATCATAGAAATCATCAAGAAAGGCAAACTATACGAAGTGTTACATTTGACTGTAGTTCATTTATAAACAGCATATATATACGCTGTTTATTTCAAGTTCTAAACTACTGATTTATTTTACATCGATTGCGAAACAAGTTTTTATGTTGTATCATTCCACGAGAAAACTAACATTACGGACTATGTGTATGTATCGACCCAGATCAGCCTGCGCAGTCCGCGCAGGCTAATCCGGGCCGACACATTCCCTCTAAGGGTGATAGATTGTATAAACTCGTCCATTTGTACTGCTGTACTTGAAGATCTTCTATTTTTGAGCATGCAAATGCGCACCGGAAGGCGATAGTACAACAGTGCGATGATGATAACACGACGGTACGATGGTGATAACGCGACGGTACGATGGTGATAACACGACTGTACGATGGTGATAACAAGACAGTACGATGATGATAACACGACGGTACGATGGTGATAACGCGACAGTACGATGATGATAACACGACGGTACGATGGTGATAACGCGACTGTACGATGGTGATAACACGACTGTACGATGGTGATAACGCGACAGTACGATGATGATAACACGACGGTACAATGGTGATAACGCGACAGTACGATGATGATAACACGACGGTACGATGGTGATAACGCGACATTACAATGATGATAACACGACGGTACGATGGTGATAACGCGACGGTACGATGGTGATAACACGACAGTACGATGATTATAACACGACGGTATGACGGTGATAACGCGACAGTACGATGATGATAACACGACAGTGCGATGATGATAACGCGACAGTACGTTGATGATAACGCGACAGTACGATACTACGATATAACGATGGTGAAAACGCGACAGTACGATGGTGAAAACACGATAGTATATCGCATTATCATCATCGTACTGTCGTATTATCGTGTTTTCACCTTCACATTCATAGGCGATGGCCCTAACGGTATTCCGTACCTAACGGTATTCCGTAGTAAGGCGCTTTACAGACACAACGAAACATTACCGTTTGAAGCCTAAAATTTCACTGTTTTCCGAATAATGACGACTAGAGACGTATATGGTGAAATATTTAAATAGAAATAACTCCAATCTATCGTCTGAAGTGTTGGTAAGTAGGCCTAATATTCTATTGTAGAGATGTCGGCAGTCTTCGCGAAAATTTCAATCCTGACTGACAACAAATTCTTCGAACTGACAAATATTCATACACATTCTCATTTTCATCCATGGCCTTCTTTATTCAACCATCCGATTAGTTTTACAACCTGGACTACACTTGTTTTAGAATTATGCAATAAGATATAGAGAAAGAGAGTTGAATACATCTTTTAAAATTAAATCGTGGTACTGTAGCAAATATACAGTGTAGCGTGTCCGACTTGATATAGTTAACCAATGTTTTTTCCCTTTGGTCAATTGGATCCATTTGTATAAACATAGGTCAACAACACAATAGAAAACATTAATTCTGGATAGTACTGGTTTAAATATCCTATAAACTAAAGCATTTTGATTTTTCAGATACATGCATATATGGTCAATGCTCACATTGCATGCCCAGCCTGTAGTTTATTTTGTTTATAATTTACCCTTTACTACATACAATAAATCTGCAGCAGACGACCTTGAAGTTATCAAGTCTTAAAATGATAGTTTGAATATTAAATAGAGTTTAAATCATTGTCACTCATCATGAGCAATTTCTCCATTTGCCACTATGATTTCAAAAGTTGTTTGCTTTAGACGCGTCAGAAAGCGTCTTCATGAGGGAAACGGTTAAAGCCTTACTAAATTACAGTGATCCAGTTAACAAAATCCTAGTGTAAATACCGGTGTATTGCTATTGCGATAGAGAGGGAGTCCCGTGTTATCGTGAAGCTTTTTTTAAAGTGTCTCTTAATAATATATCTATTTAGATTTGAAACTTATTTTCAACAATTAAGTATAGGATCGGTAAATCAACAATTTCTCTCATTCTACATGTTCATGTCACATTCTTTATGTATCAAAATCCATCAAGGGGCTTGTGAATTGTTCCCAACTTCACATGTAATCACATGAGTGTGGTATTTCATAGAGATTATTATTATTCTGATCAAGTTTCAACATGCTCAAGTAAAATAATGTGTCCTCCAGAGTGTTAACAAGATATTCCTTCAATTTGACCTAGTGAGCTAGTTGTTGACCTCAGTTGGCCCAATTTCGAATTTGTCCAAGATTTGATGGCAATAAATGCATGAATATCGGATGCAAAATACAGCCTGTAGCACGCAATTGTTCATGATCCACGACGGACGGACGACGGACAAAATACGATCACAATAGCTCCAAAATGTTTGCAATTTCTTACATTAAGATTTATCATGATTTACTCAAGACTATCATGATTTTAAAGTAATCTCCATCAAATTCCTTTTATAAATGCTTCTGTTATGCCATTGTATCATAACTATTAGGTTATTTGACAACACTTTGTGTGTAAAATACATTCTTTCACAATATCTGTAAGTTGGAATATGGGTCATATTGGGTCAGAAACTAGGTCACTAGGCCAAATTGAAAGTTAATCTTGTTAACACACTGGATGCTGCATTTCAAAAACTAGGTCACTGGGCCAAATTAAAGAAAAAAGTTATGAAAACTCCAGAGGACGCATTTCTACTTTTAGCAAGTTGAAACTCTGTCAGAATGATTGTCTTGATGATATCTATTCCATGTTCGAATATGGGTCATATCAAGTCAAAACGAAAAATTAGGTAATTAGGCCAAATGAAGGAAAATCTTGTTAACACTGGAGGTTGCATATTGAATTGAATCTCAGAATAATTGTCTTGATGTGTGTTGCATTAGAAATCACAATGCATCATTCAGCTGATCGATGTAGGGCCATCATGGCCCTCTTGTTTAAAGATCAATTTCAAGCCGCATGCTAAAGGTGTTCCATTGTGATCACTCACTATACGGCGTACGTCAAACGGTCAAATATTCTCTGAAACTGCTGATGCGATTTTAACCAAACTTGACATGAATGTTACTTTGGTGACCCTCATCAAAGAGCGTTCAACAACTTACATTATACCTATAAATTGATTTGCTGCGGTATCAGAATGGAGTGGAAATTGCAAAACTTTAAAAATTGTTCTCTTGTGAATCCGTTTCTTCAAATTCCGAGATGTTCTTTGGGTGACCCTCTACAAAATCGTTCAAGCCATATTGACTGGGTGAAAAGGGTAGTCACCAGGTGGCACCAGAAAAGGGCTAACAAGAAGAAATTACACTACGACCCCCCGTCTAGTCAAATACTTTTAAAAAGCAACTGTAATTGTCAATTGTTAATTTGTAACATAGGTAGCACCTATAGATATATTAATAATAATTTAATTCAAAGATTTAGGTGAATACAAACAAAGTATTGGTCATGAAAGACCATAGGACCTTGAGTATGAGCCGCGCCATGTGAGTTAGAGTCCTATTGTACTTATTGGACTCAACCCATGTCCAACATACAACAATTCTGCAGCAGACGACTTTGAAATAATCTTAATACAAATATGGAAAAACTATATAAATGAATGTAAACTACTGGATAAAGTTGAAATAATTAAGTGTGTGAAGTTGGCAGAGCATTAGACGTTAGACATTAGACATTCAAAAAAATTATTCGAATGTCTAATTAGACGTTAGACATTCGATTAGACATTGGCTAATTTTGATTATCGAATGTCAAATTAGACATTAGACATTCGATTAGACATTCAGAAAAATCGCAAATGTTAAATATCGAATGTCTAATTCGACATTAGACATTCGATTAGACATTCGCAAATTACAAGATCTATAACCCAAATTCGTCGAAGGTCATTGTACATTCAAAAAACGAATGTCTAATTGGTCAGTTAGACATTAGACATTCGATTAGACATTCGTAAATTAAGGGATTTAAGTACCAAATTCGTCGGAGGTCATTGTACATGCAAAAAACGAATGTCTAATTGGTCAGTTAGACATTAGACATTCGATTAGACATTCGCAAATTAAGGGATTTAGGTACCAAATTCGTCGGAGGTCATTGTACATGCAAACAACGAATGTCTAATTGGTCAGTTAGACATTAGACATTCGATTAGACATTCGCGAATTACGATATTTAGGTTCCAAATTCGTCATAGGTCAACGTACAATCAAAAAACGAATGTCTAATTGGTCAGTTAGACATTAGACATTCGATAAGACATTCGCAAATTAAGAGATTTAGGTACCAAATTCGTCGGAGGTCATTGTACGTGCAAAAAACGAATGTCTAATTGGTCAGTTAGACATTAGACATTCGATTAGACATTCGCAACTTACTATACTTAGGTTCCAAATTCGTCAGAGATTATTGTACATTCAAAAAACGAATGTCTAATTGGTCAGTTAGACATTAGACATTCGATTAGACATTCGCAAATTACCAAACTTAGTTTTCAAATTACTCGGAGGTCATTGTACATTCAAAAAACGAATGTCTAATTGGTCAGTTAGACATTAGACATTCGATTAGACATTCGCAAATTACTATACTTAGGTTCCAAATTCGTCAGAGATCATTGTACATTCAAAAAACGAATGTCTAATTGGTCAGTTAGACATTAGACATTCGATTAGACATTCGCAAATTACCAAACTTAGTTTTCAAATTACTCGGAGGTCATTGTACATTCAAAAAACGAATGTCTAATTGGTCAGTTAGACATTAGACATTCGATTAGACATTCGCAAATTAAGAGATTTAGGTACCAAATTCGTCGGAGGTCATTGTACGTGCAAAAAACGAATGTCTAATTGGTCAGTTAGACATTAGACATTCGATTAGACATTCGCAACTTACTATACTTAGGTTCCAAATTCGTCAGAGATCATTGTACATTCAAAAAACGAATGTCTAATTGGTCAGTTAGACATTAGACATTCGATTAGACATTCGCAACTTACTATACTTAGGTTCCAAATTTGTCAGAGATCATTGTACATTCAAAAAACGAATGTCTAATTGGTCAGTAAGACATTAGACATTCGATTAGACATTCGCAAATTACCAAACTTAGTTTTCAAATTACTCGGAGATCATTGTACGTGCAAAAAACGAATGTCTAATTGGTCAGTTAGACATTACACATTCGATTAGACATTCGCAAATTAAGGGATTTAGGTACCAAATTCGTCGGAGGTCATTGTACATGCAAAAAACGAATGTCTAATTGGTCAGTTAGACATTAGACATTCGATTAGACATTCGCAAATTAAGGGATTTAGGTACCAAATTCGTCGGAGGTCATTGTACATGCAAAAAACGAATGTCTAATTGGTCAGTTAGACATTAGACATTCGATTATACATTCGCGAATTACGATATTTAGGTTCCAAATTCGTCGTAGGTCAACGTACAATCAAAAAACGAATGTCTAATTGGTCAGTTAGACATTAGACATTCGATTAGACATTCGCAAATTACCAAACTTAGTTTTCAAATTACTCGGAGGTCATTGTACATTCAAAAAACGAATGTCTAATTGGTCAGTTAGACATTAGACATTCGATTAGACATTCGCAACTTACTATACTTAGGTTCCAAATTCGTCAGAGATCATTGTACATTCAAAAAACGAATGTCTAATTGGTCAGTTACACATTAGACATTCGATTAGACATTCGCAAATTACCAAACTTAGTTTTCAAATTACTCGAAGGTCATTGTACATTAAAAAAAACGAATGTCTAATTGGTCAGTTAGACATTAGACATTCGATTAGACATTCGCAAATTAAGAGGTTTAGGTACGAAATTTGTCTGAGGTCATTCTACACGCAAAAAACGAATGTCTTATTGGTCAATTAATATCTTGAACATATTGATAACTCGAACATATCGATATCTCGAATACATTGATAAAACGAATGTTTTTAACTTGAACATTTATTGACAAATCGAACATATCGATATCTCGAACCTTTCGATATCACAAACTTTCCAATACCTCGAACTTTCGTTATCTCGAATTGTTCGGTATCTCGAACTTTTCGATTAAAAAAAAAATCGAGATATCGAAAGTTCGAGATATCGAGAAAAAAAAAATCAAGATATCGAAAAGTTCGAGATATCAAGGAAAAAAACTTTCGATATCTCGATTTGTTTTTTTTTCTCGATATCTCGAACTTTTCGAGATACCGAAAAATTCGAGATATCGAAAGTTCGAGATATTGGAAAGTTCGAGATATCGAGAAGAAAAAAAACCTCAAGATATCGAAAAGTTCGAGATGTCGAGAAAAAAAAAAAAAAAAAACATGTTTTTTTTTCTCGATATCTCGAACTTTCGATATCTCTTTTTTTTTTTTTTCGGAAAGTTCGAGATATCGAGAAAAAAATAATCAAGATATCGAAAAGTTCGAGATATCGAGGAAAAAAAAAAATCGAGATATTGAAAAGTTCGAGATATTGAAAGTTCGAGATATTGGAAAGTTCGAGATATCTCGAACTTTTCGATATCTCGATTTTTGTTTGCGTGTACAATGACCTCAGACAAATTTCTTACCTAAACCTCTTAATTTGCGAATGTCTAATCGAATGTCTAATGTCTAACTGACCTATTAGACATTCGTTTTTTTAATGTACATTGATCTCTGATGAATTTGGTACATAAATCTCTTAATTTGCGAATGTCTAATCGAATGTCTAATGTCTAACTGACCAATAAGACATTCGTTTTTTGCATGTATAATGACCTCCGACGAATTTGGTACCTAAATCCCTTAATTTGCGAATGTCTAATCGAATGTCTAATGTCTAACTGACCAATTAGACATTCGTTTTTTTAATGTGCAATGACCTCCGACGAATTTGGGTTATAGATCTTGTAATTTGCGAATGTCTAATCGAATGTCTAATGTCTAACTGACCAATTAGACATTCGTTTTTTGAATGTAAAATGACCTCCGAGGAATTTGGTACCTAAATCTCTTAATTTGCAAATGTCTAATCGAATGTCTAATGTCTAACTGACCAATTAGACATTCGTTTTTTGAATGTACAATGACCTCCGATGAATTTGGGCTATAGATCTTGTAATTTGCGAATGTCTAATCGAATGTCTAATGTCTAACTGACCAATTAGACATTCGTTTTTTGAATGTACAATGACCTACGACGAATTTGGAACCTAAATATCGTAATTCGCGAATGTCTAATCGAATGTCTAATGTCTAACTGACAAATTAGACATTCGTTTTTTGCATGTACAATGACCTCCGACGAATTTGGTACCTAAATCCCTTAATTTGCCAATGTCTAATCGAATGTCTAATGTCTAACTGACCAATTAGACATTCGTTTTTTTAATGTACAATGACCTCCGACGAATTTGGGTTATAGATCTTGTAACTTGCGAATGTCTAATCGAATGTCTAATGTCTAACTGACCAATTAGACATTCGTTTTTTTTAATGTACATTGATCTCTGACGCATTTGGTACCTAAATCTTTTAATTTGCGAATGTCTAATCGAATGTCTAATGTCTAACTGACCAATTAGACATTCCTGTTTTGGATGTACAATGACCTCCGACGAATTTCGTACTTAAATCTGTTAATTTGCGAATGTCTAATCGAATGTCTAATGTCTAACTGACCAATTAGACATTCGTTTTTTAAATGTAAAATGACCTCCGAGGAATTTGGTACCTAAATCTCTTAATTTGCGAATGTCTAATCGAATGTCTAATGTCTAACTGACCAATTAGACATTCGTTTTTTGAATGTACAATGACCTCCGACGAATTTGGGCTATAGATCTTGTAATTTGCGAATGTCTAATCGAATGTCTAATGTCTAACTGACCAATTAGACATTCGTTTTTTGAATGTACAATGACCTACGACGAATTTGGAACCTAAATATCGTAATTCGCGAATGTCTAATCAAATGTCTAATGTCTAACTGACCAATTAGACATTCGTTTTTTGCATGTACAATGACCTCCGACGAATTTGGTACCTAAATCCCTTAATTTGCGAATGTCTAATCGAATGTCTAATGTCTAACTGACCAATTATACATTCGTTTTTTGAATGTACAATGACCTCCGACAAATTTGGGTTATAGATCTTGTAATTTGCGAATGTCTAATCGAATGTCTAATGTCTAACTGACCAATTAGACATTCGTTTTTTGAATGTACAATGATCTCTGACGAATTTGGAACCTAAGTATAGTAAGTTGCGAATGTCTAATCGAATGTCTAATGTCTAACTGACCAATTAGACATTCGTTTTTTGAATGTACAATGATCTCTGACGAATTTGGAACCTAAGTATAGTAATTTGCGAATGTCTAATCGAATGTCTAATGTCTAACTGACCAATTAGACATTCGTTTTTTGAATGTACAATGACCTCCGAGTAATTTGAAAACTAAGTTTGGTAATTTGCGAATGTCTAATCGAATGTCTAATGTCTAACTGACCAATTAGACATTCGTTTTTTGAATGTACAATAATCTCTGACGAATTTGGAACCTAAGTATAGTAAGTTGCGAATGTCTAATCGAATGTCTAATGTCTAACTGACCAATTAGACATTCGTTTTTTGCACGTACAATGACCTCCGACGAATTTGGTACCTAAATCTCTTAATTTGCGAATGTCTAATCGAATGTCTAATGTCTAACTGACCAATTAGACATTCGTTTTTTGATTGTACGTTGACCTATGACGAATTTGGAACCTAAATATCGTAATTCGCGAATGTCTAATCGAATGTCTAATGTCTAACTGACCAATTAGACATTCGTTCTTTGCATGTACAATGACCTCCGACGAATTTGGTACCTAAATCCCTTAATTTGCGAAAGTCTAATCGAATGTCTAATGTCTAACTGACCAATTAGACATTCGTTTTTTGCATGTACAATGACCTCCGACGAATTTGGTACTTAAATCCCTTAATTTGCGAATGTCTAATCGAATGTCTAATGGCTAACTGACCAATTAGACATTCGTTTTTGAATGTACAATGACCTTCGACGAATTTGGGTTATAGATCTTGTAATTTGCGAATGTCTAATCGAATGTCTAATGTCGAATTAGACATTCGATATTTAACATTTGCGATTTTTTTGAATGTCTAATCGAATTCTAATGTCTAATTAGACATTCGATAATCAAAATTAGCGAATGCTTATTGAATGTCTAACGTCTAATTAGACATTCGAATATTTTTTTTGAATGTCTAATGTCTAATGTCTAATGCTCTGCCAACTTCACACACTTGAAATAATTGTGACAAAGGGAGAAATTTTTCATTATGAGCAATTTCTCCTTTTACACAATGTTTTCAAAAGTCGTCTGATACAGAGGAGACAGAAAGCGTCTGTATATGGGGAAAATATCAAATGATTCTGCACAAAATCACAGCCTCACTACACTAATACATGTATGTTATACATACTTTAAATACATTCTCTTATACGAGATAAAATAAATTTAAGTCCAATCTTACTAATTTAAAGCCAATATAACTTTCAACGATGCTAGCAAGGAGGGTAGCAAATACCCTTAAATCGCCAGATTCGCCTCATATGCTTATTATGCCATGCCATACGAAAAGAAAAATTGTTGGGTTCCTGTATTGACATCGCACTCCGGAGTGAGGGGACAACGACAACAGGGCTGCAATTACAGTGATCCCCTCTTCAATCCGTTTCGTATTTAAACAAAATTAATATATTGCTACTAGCACAATGTCAAAGGTATGGCAACCAAAGTCGAAGGTTATCCTAACAATTATAGTTCATTTATTACCGTCTCTTTCAAAAGCAAAGAAAATCGTTTTAAATGTATTGATAAATCATATATGTTAATAACGGTCCAGGACGTTTTCTTTTGTATAGTTAAGCCGTGTTATAAGCAAACAAACCACATACAATTTGCAACCAGATGGTGGAAACATTTGACAACAAAAATACCTACACGTCTAAGGTTGATTGGTTGGTGATCATGGAGTAACACTCATTTATACTTGTGTAAATGCACTAGCAGTAAGATGGGATAGATGTGTATATGTAGTTTTTAAACAGAAAATGCAATTCGTTCCGTAATACATCATGAATACTAGTGAAAGTCCCGGTGATGTTATGCGCATGCGCATCTTTACCCAGGATGTGTCAATGATCGAAATTAATAATTATGAGTCCCCTTTTTGCTTGATGCAGACCATTTCAATGACGTCAATTTATTATGTGAATTTCAAAATGATAGATCTTAAATACATAAAGTCAAATTGAATGTTTTAAAACCATTGTATAATTATTTAAACCTGTTAGACCAGTTATTAGAGTGATATGAAAGGTGGGTTGACCGATCAAAGCGAATGACAAACCATTAATGTCAAACAACAAGTTCAAGTTCCATTTTTTTTTTTAGCATAACAGTTTCAATGTTATTGCAATATATACATTTTAATCAAAACAGTTTGCATGTTATTGCAAGGAGTGGCGGGGTAGTCCAGTGGTTAACACACTGGACTGTTAATCCAGAGGTCTGGGTTTCAAATCCCGGTCCGGGTTCATGAAATTTGAGGGATGCTTTTAAGCGTCCCCCACTCAACTAGATGTTAAGTACTGGTCCTTTCCAGGAAAAATAACCTCGCGTGTATCGGTGCTATACACCGGGCACGTAAAAGAACCAATGGGTCTTTTCGGAAAGAGCTAGGGTATCGCACCCGGACTCCCTTGTATCTAACTTTATCTGCTCGCCAAATAGTTAATTCTGCACAGCGAGGGTAAATAAAAACAAATAATAAATAATCTGAGTATGATGATGTGCTGTTTGAGATTCACAGTTTATTTTGAACTTATGTATATGAGCCGTTCCATGAGACAACCAACTGTATGGACTCTGCGTAAAGTATCGACCCGGATTAGCCTAAGAATGCCGCGCGGGCTAACCCGGATTAGCCTAAGAATGCTGCGCCGGCTAACCCGGACATAAACGTATCGCCTCCTGTGGATTTTCTGTTTCAGGAATAATTACTCTATACCTCCATCCTCCTGAGACGGAATGTGTCAGCCTGGATTAGCCTGCGCTGACTGCGCCGGATAATCTACGTCGAAACATTGCGCAGAGTTCACAAATGTGTTTTTTATCGTGGAACGGCTCATGTATATTTACTAAGTTTTCATTAATTGTTTAAACTTATATTCGGTGGCTAAGTATGCAACTATTTTGAAAGTAAAGATGTTTTAGTTAACCCTTTCCCACATGCAACACATCTGCAGCAGACGACGTTGCACACAATTAGTAAAAGATATGGCACCTTTCCATAAATGTAAGAATACATATTGAAGAAGTTGAAATCATTCCGGTTTAATGAGACATTGCTCATTATGAGCATTTTTCCCCTTTTGCTACAATGTTTTAAAAAGTCGTCTGCTGCAGAGGTGGTAGAAATCGCCAGTATGTGGGAACCGTAGTAGCCGAGTGATTAGTGTTTGGGGATTTGGAACCGGGCGTCCCGGACTCGATCCCAAGTCGCGGCAGTAAATGTTGAGTGCCGTTGGGCAAGGCACATTTCCTAGTCTAGTACAGGTTGGTTAACCCAGGGATCACGAATAAAGTGATCTGTAACAGTGATATAACTGAAATAATATTGAAAACTAAGACTAACAAATAAATGTGAGTCCAAGTAAAATACTGTACCCTTACCTTTATAAGCTAAACTTAACTTTGTAATATACAAATGAGTCGTCTCGCGAGAAAACCAACATTGTCCTGGAACGGTTCATTATATTTAATTAAAGTACGCAAAGACCATTACGATAAGATTGATTGATTGATTGATTGATTGATTGGGGTTTAACGCCGTTTTTAACAATTTCTCAGTTATATCACGGCGGCCAGTTCACCTACTCATGCATTTCCTGGTTTTCTCACACCAGTACTCCACACAACTATCTTCCCAAGCACCTGGCTGCTTTTCCACATAGACTTAGCCCATTGGTAGAAGACGAATGACGCATGTCGCATTGACTTTTGTCAATCGTCGGAAAGAAAGTTGGCCGAGCCGGGATTCGAACTCACAACCCCTGGATTGACAGCCCGCGTCGCTACCGACTGAGCTACCGGGGCTCGGCCATACGATAAGAGACGGTAGTAATTTGCTATAACGAATCTGTTTCGCTGTGCAAGAACCACTATTTACTTAGGTATGAATGTCTCGGATTAGCCTTCGCGTTAATTAATTCTGATCAAGTTCATGTACTCTTGTTATTGATCTTGAACCATCGAACACATATGGTGGATAATAAACAAACTGTATAAACTGTTCTTAATGGGAGACAGTCATCTGTAGCAGATCCAATTGAAAACATCTACGCGGAAATAAGGAAAATCTCTGTAAATGATAGTATAATTATAGAAAAGGGTTGAAAACATTGTGAGAAAAAGAGAAATTGGGCATATTGTAAATTGTAAAAATCTTTCTATGTTTTCAAAAATCGAATGCTAGAGAGGCGTCTAAATATGTTTATTTTTGGGAAAGGGTTAAAACATTTATCTATTATCAATTTTCACCTTTAATTAAAATCTTAAAATGTTCATGTGACTGAATAAATATTGTAATTTTGATAAGAGCACTTTGAGTGTTAGGATCATTTGAATACACACAATATCTCTTCCGCCCCTACCCCTTAACACATAGATGAGCTCAAACGGCGACTTTTATAACTTCAAAATCCGTGAGTAAAACAATTTCTATGTTTAATTCAGTTTTCACACTTTCTCTTTCGTTAAAACACGGATACTAATTAAATTTAGGTCTCTTGAATGTTGGCTATTCTACTGATGTTAACGCCAGAAAATCCAACTATATAATTATATAAATCAGATTTGACCAAGTCCAAGGTGTATTTAGGATTTTATAACACACCAATCTATTAGACGTAAACTAAATCTAATATTCTTCTTTAAATTCGTATATCATAAAGAAGCCTAATACCTATTAGTACGTACACAAGTTCATATTTTAAAAAATCAAACATAAGTTGGAAATATATCTGTTAGCTAAAAGTTTAAATTTAATCTGTGAATTTCATACTGTTTTCTTAGCATGTCGTTCATTTCATTTTTCTTCACTCAGATCCACAGGCTAACTTTAGTTAGGCTAGCCCCGAGCTCCGGTAGCTCAGTCGGTAGAGACACGGGCTATCAATCCCAGCTCGGTCAACATTCTCTCTGTCGTTCGACATAGGTCAATGCGACAAGCGTCACTCGTCTACCACACATCGAGGGCTTGGCGTGAAACGGTTTTAACTAAAATTTGTATTTTATTTTACCAAGTTTAATTATCTCGCCATGAAGTCTTTATAAGGGTTAAATCCTTTTTCTTGGTAAACAATGAAAATTTAGGTGCTATTGCTCGTTCTGAGCAATGGCACCTAAATTTGCATTGTTTACAAAGGGGTCAAAATTGCCACTAAACCCGGGTTTTCAAAATAGATTTTTAGTTACAACCGTTTCACGCCAAGCCATCGAAATGGTCTATAAGTCAAAGTAGAAAAGCAGCCATTTGCCTAGAATGACGGTTGTGTGGAGTAAGTGTGTGAGAAAGCCAGGAAACACGTGGTTATGTAATGGTTATGGTTATGACGTATGGGTTCCAAAAAGAAACGGAATAGTGAGAATAAGCGTAAACACAGCAGTGAGAATGATGACCAATCTAAAAACCCGCGCCATGGGGGTTCACCACAGGGTATCGGTAGCGTAAGTGACACTATTCGTATGGCTAACTCTGTTTTGTTCGATGAGTCTTTATCGGAAATAAACAATTCTGTATATGAACATTCTCAACTTAGGAGTTCTGACAGCACTAAAGTGAACAAAATGGCAGATGCAAAGATAGCCGATTTACAGGACCAGGCTAACCCCGTGTTGGCCTCAGACATTATGAGTTATTTGAAACGTATCGATGAAAAACTGACCAATGTGGACATACGTTTAAATACCCTGGATTTAGTTGAAAAAAAGGTTAGCAAGCTCGAAATCGATATAAGTAAGCTTTGGAGTTTTGTGCATGATAACATCAAAAGCATCGATGAAAAGGTTACCAAAATAGATGACAGGGTTGACAATGTCGAACTTTCATTAGGCATGACGCGAGATAGTATTACACGTTTCGAAAAGGAAAGGGTCAAATTGCAGGACGATTTATTATATGTACAATCACAAAGCATGCGGAACAATCTTGTATTTGCCAACATAACAGAGGATCAACACGAGACTCCCGTACAAACTGAGCGCATATTAAGGCAGTTCATTGTTGACAAATTGAAACTTGCTCAAGACATTGTAGACGGGATTCAATTTGAACGTGTTCACCGTATGGGTCAACGTCCTTATGCTGGTCATATTTCCCGCAAAATCATCGCCAAGTTCACCCTGTTTAAGGATAGGGAAACGGTCAAGAGACAGAAAAGGGTACTCGAAGGCACCAATTTTTTCGTCCATGAGCAGTTCCCTCGTGAGATTGCTGAACGCAGGAAGGCACTGTTACCTAGGCTCAAGACGGCTAAACGCGAGGGAAGGTCTGCGTGGTTAAGCTACGATACTCTGTATGTAGATGGCGCTCCAGTGCGTATCAATCAGGGGTAGGGGTGTTTGGAGGCTGGACTATCTGTTCTGTCATGGAACATACATGGACTTACCCGATCGCTGTTAGAGGATCAGGAATTTATTGATAAACTGTATAAGCATGATATAATTTTCTTATACGAATCATGGGGGAACAGTAGATCGAAATTTGACATTAAGGGATACAAATGTTATAACCTTTTCAGAAAGTTTCAAAATAGAAGAGCACGGCGTTGTAGCGGGGGCATTGTGATTTATATAAAAAACTGTATTAATAAAGGTATTAAAATTGTGAAGAATCATCACGATACAATCATATGGCTGCATTTGGACAAATCGTTCTTTAAAATAGATAATGATATTTTTCTGGCAGGTGTATATTTGTGGGTAGAGAATTCACCAGCATACAATTTTATTAACGATGATCTGTTTACTTTATTACAAAACGATATATATGCGTTTGAGTCACGTGGTACTGTTTTGATTACCGGTGACTGCAACGCACGTGTCGGTAACGGTGATAGGAAGGATTACATTGTGTGTGATAGTTCAATAAATTATATTGATGACGATTCATATTGTCCAGACGTACCGTGTGATAGAGTATCTATGGATACTGTATGCAATCCTCATGGTAATAAACTATTAGACTTATGTAAAGCGAATTCATTTCGCATAGCTAACGGCAGATTAGGCTCTGATCATGGTGTTGGTAACTATACATATACAGGTACATTGGGGTCTAGTGTTATCGATTATTTACTATTGCGGGATTGTGATTACAGTACTATAAACAGGTTTAGTATTGAGCCGTTCTGTGAATGGTCTGATCATGCGCCCGTAGTATTTTCTATTGTATGTAATATTGTTGATAGCATCACTAATAATCAGTACGTCCGTACTGATATTAAATGGAATGCTGACCTACGTGATAATTTTAGACGTGGTCTAATTTCCAAACTATCGGCATTTAATGCAGTTACGGAAAATGTTAACTTTAATAATAGAAATGATGTTAATAATTGTATATCTACGTTTACAGACATTATAAAAAATGTCGCCGAACCGTTATTTTGTAAACATTCTGTTGTATATAGTAAACCACGTGCAACTAGTGCATTATGTAAAAAGGCCGAATGGTTCGATAGCGAGTGTTTAAATGCTAAAAATATTTATTTAGATGCCGTTAATAGATTCAATATGTTTAAAATCGATGTTAATAGAATCGAAATGTGTTCACGTAAAACCACTTATAAAAATTTGATTAAACTCAAGAAACGCAGTTTTGAAAATAGAAAATTGAAAAATATTGAGAGCTTGCGGCATTCTCAGCCTAAAGCATTTTGGAAGCTTTTTTCACATAAAAATAAATCAACAAATGATAACGGCATTACTATACAGGAATTTCAAGAGTATTTTTCAAATTTAAATATTAATTTGCCTACTGCTTCGAATAAAAATGCGGAACAGTTTTGCAATACTCATGATTTTAACGAGAATGACTGTATTTTTGAAGAACTCGACAAACCGATCTCATGTACGGAAGTGGAGTCTGTTATACGATCCTTGAAAAAAAACAAGTCATTTGCAGGCGATCATTTATTGAATGAATATTTTATCGAATCAAGTGATATATTGTTGTCACATATAGTCGATATTTTTAATGGTATTTTGAATAGTGGATTATTTCCTGAGAGCTGGATGGAGGGTATTATTGTTCCCTTATTTAAAAAAAATGACCCCTGCAATGTTGACAACTATAGGGCCATTACATTAGTAAGTTGCTTTTCTAAAATATTTACAGGGGTTCTAAACAAAAGGATAACTGATTGGGTTGCCAATAATGATATTATAAGTGATGCTCAGTTTGGGTTTAAAAAAGGGTGTTCAACTATCGATGCTATTTTTGTTTTAAACTCTGTTATAAGTAAAGTATTATCTGACAAAGGTAGAATAGCGTGTGCCTTTATTGATTTTTCTAAGGCCTTTGATAGCATATATCGAAAAGGGTTGTGGTTTAAAATGTACCAGTTAGGTATTTCAGGTAAACTATTACGAATTATACGTGACATGTATTCAAAGGTTAAATCACGTGTCAGGGGTTGTAGATCGTATTCCGAATTCTTTGAATGTTCGGTGGGTTTGAAACAAGGGGAGGTAATTTCCCCGATATTATTTTCACTCTTTTTAGAGGACTTAGAGTTATCGTTATTAGATGGAATTCACAGTGGTTTGTCCCTGGAAGATTTGTCCCTTATATTGATGTTGTTTGCGGACGATATGGTCATCTTTGGTAAGTCACCAGCTGATTTGCAGCATAGTTTGGATCTATTGAAAACCTATTGTGGTACTTGGGGTTTACAGGTTAACCCTGAGAAAAGTAAGATAATCGTTTTTAGGAAGAGGGGGCCTTTACTGGATACTGAAAAGTGGACCTACGATGATATGCCATTGAATACTGTCGATAATTTTAATTATTTGGGGACAGTGTTTAACTATACGGGTAATTTTTCACTGAATCAGGAAACATTAGCTGGTAAAGGATTGAAAGCTCTTTACACCCTGTTAGCAAATACGCGTGATTTTATGTTGAAGCCTAAAACCATCTGCCAGTTATTCGATGCATTCGTTGGCTCTACTCTAAATTATGCATGTGAAGTATGGGGATTTGGTAAATCAAAAACAATTGAACGTATCCATCTAAAATTTTGCAAAGTGCTACTAAAAGTAAAATCATCTACATGTAATATGGGTATATATGGGGAATTAGGGAGATATCCTCTGTATGTGAATAGGTATGTGCGTATAATTAAATATTGGTGTAAGGTTGTTAATACCAATAATGTTATTGTAAAGTTCTTATACAATGAATTAATAAAAGGTTGTCAGAGAGGTGTAAATAATTGGGCAAGTAATGTTAAATCTCTACTAGATACGTATGGGTTTTCATATATATGGAATAACCAAACAGAATCAAACCTGAAACGTTTTCATTTAGAATTTAAGAAAAGAGCTATTGATGTATTTATACAGTCTTGGTATACCAATATGTACAACAGTGGTACATTGCTCACATATAGAACATTTAAAACTACTTTTATGTATGAACACTATTTGGACATTTTACCCACTAAAATCAGAGTTGAATTTTCACGGATAAGGTTATCTTCTCATCAACTAAGAATAGAAACAGGAAGGTATGGCAATGGTAGAATTGAGCGCAATTTGCGTACTTGTACCTTTTGCAATACTTGTGATATCGAAGATGAGTATCATTTTATAATTGTATGCCCATCTTATATGGATATACGGAAACAATACATTCGTCAGTATTTCTATGTTAGACCGAGTGTATATAAATTCACTGAACTTATGTCTTCTCACAAAAAAACAGTTTTGTGGAATCTTGGTAAATACATGTACCATGCTATCCGATTAAGACAAGCTAATGTCAACACTGTTATATGACTACAATTTTGGTTGTTACCTGAAATAGTGTTCCAGACATATATTTGTTTATGCGTGATGTTTGGTTCACCCTCCAAATATAATGTTGCTTCAGTTAATTGATTGGTTGAGTTGTGCTGTGAAGATTCGCAGCAGGGCTCAATTATCAATATACTTAACTATTATCACTAGGATTTGAATCGAATTATTATCATTTTGACTATATATGTTATACTATTATTATTACTAGCTTAAACATACTGCTGAAATTATGTCACGTTGATATCTAAAATGTATATACACTTATGATGTAACAAGAAACATGTATGTTTACGTTACGAAATAAAGAAATTTGAATCTTGAATCTATGTAAATTGGTCGCCTTAATATGCCTGAAAGTTTTTGAAAACGGCGTTAAACCGCAATCAAACAAGCACCGAACGCTAGATGTGTTTGGTCAATCTGAATGATTTACTCTTTCAGCGCCAAAGGCAATATTGAGGTGTTTACAGATAATACAGATTCAGGTCAGATAGCTTGTTCACTCAAATCCATAGGCTAACTTTAGTTGGGCTAGCCCCGAGCTCCGGTAGCTCAGTCGGTAGAGGCACGGGCTGTCAATCCCAGCTCGGTCAACATTCTCTCTGTCGTTTGACAAAGTTCAAAGCGACAAGTGTCGTTCGTCTATACCACAAAAGGTCTATAAGTCAAAGTAGAAAAGCAGCCAGTTGCCTAGAATGACGGTTAAGTGGAGTAATTGTGTGAGAAAGAGCCGTCTTAATATGCCTCAAAACATATTTAAAACGGCGGTAAACCCTTATCAATCCTGCACCGCTCGCTAGATGCGTTTGACAAATCTTAATATATACGTCTGTTGTTAGATTTTTCAGCGCCAAAGGCAATCTTGAGGATTTAAAAGAACAATACAGAATCAGGTCAGTCAGCTTGTAACGAATTGTCTAACCTAAAATCAGAATTGTTTGCCTTTTAGTTATCAAAATATTCCAAAACTCTTTCATTACATGAGCAATGGAGTCAGTCGATTTTGAACAAGGATAAGCCTTCTTTAGATAAGTAGGTCCTGAAAGAGTTACACAAATATTTACGTTATTATTTTTTAACCATTACTCAGATTTACGCGACCCTAACCCTTTCCCAAAAACTGACGCCCCTGCAGCAGACAACTTTTGAAAATGTAGAAAAAGAAGAAATTGGTAATAACGAGCAATTTCTCTTTTGGCCACAACATTATTAACTTTATTTCATTATCAAACCTTAAGCAATGGAGATTATTCACGTTTGCTTCAGATTTGTTTTATGTGGAAAAGGGTTAAGCACACTTTGCGTTTACTGTTGAACACGAGTTGCATCTACGTTTAAAAAAATAGTAGAATATGATAGGCCTGTACATTCGCTCAGTCAAGTCTTGGTTCAAATTGTTCACTTTTGGTTTATCAATATGAAGCAAAATACATCCATGAATATGTTTGGAATGAACGATGACGGAACCAATTTGCAGGAAGACAACGATTCACGGGTTTATAATAACCCATTTTAAATGTAATCGTTGAATTTGTATTTGGAGTGTAGTGGCATTCTAGTATTACATTTGAAGCTGTTTGTGTCAATATTTCGAGTTAATAAATCAATACATTTGTATTTATGCATTTAAATTTCAAAACTATTACTTCATCGTAGATGCATTTCAAGTTGATTTGGTTGGGACGCAAATTGTATGATATGTAAATAATATGGAATTTATTTCTATTTCAATTTGAGATGATGAATTAATCACCTGATATTTCTTTCGCCTTAATTGCTCTGATGAATTAAACGATTGTGCATGGTTTTCAACAAAAAATCCGCGGCAAACCATTTGGGGTATTAACCCTTTCCCTCATACGACAATTCTGCAGCAGACGACTTTGAACATATTTTGTCAAAACATAGACAATCTCCATAATTAAATGGATAACCTATGACAAAAAGAGGAAAACATTGTGGCAAAAGGAGAAATTGCACGTTTTGTGCAATTTCTTCTTTTGTCACTATGTTTTCAAAACGCCGTCTGCTGCAGGGGCGTCAGAATGCGTCTATATGAGGGAAAGGGTTAGCGAATTTCTAAACTGACCAGTCATTTCCGAGGACATTGATAACTTAAAATGTCATTTTATATTCGCACTTTAAACTTTTGAGACATTTCCACTGTCATTGACAACTTCCAGTGTTGTTTTTGTATTCACATTCGAAACTTATCTGATATTGTTACAAACGTTGGTCACTTGAAAGGTCGTTTTGTATTCACGTTCGAAACATATCAGACATTTCCACGAACGTTAATAACTTGCAAAGTTGTTTTTGTATTCACGCTTTAAAATAATCAGACATTACCACGCACATTGATAACTTTAAATTTTATTTTGTATTGACGTACTTAACGTATCAGACATTTCCAGTGACATTGACAACTTGCAATGTCGTTGTTGTATTCACGTTCGAAACTTATCAGATATTGCTACGAACGTTGATCACTTTCAATGTCGTTTTGTAATCCTGACCGAATCAGACATTTCCACGAACGTTGATAACTTGAAATGTCGTTTTGTATTGACGCTCTTAACTTATCGGAGATTCCCGCCAATGTTTATATAACTTGCAATGTTGTTTTCGTATTGCGTTTGAAACTAACCAGTATCAGACATTTCCAACAAAGTTGATCACTTGCAACGTAGTTTTGTTTTCACTCTAGAAACTTATCAGACATTTCCACGAACGTTGATAACTTAAAATGACGTTTTGTATTCACGCCCTAAACTTATCAGACATTTCCAAGGACATTGATAACTTGAATTGTCGTTTTGTATTCACGCCCTAAACTTATCAGACATTTCCAAGGACATTGATAACTTGAATTGTCGTTTTGTATTCACGCCCTAAACTTATCAGACATTTCCAAGGACATTGATAACTTGAATTGTCGTTTTGTATTCACGCTCTTAACTTATCAGACATTTCCACGAACGTTGATCACTTGCAACGTAGTTTTGTTTTCACCCTAGAAACTTATCAGACATTTCCACGAACGTGGATAACTTAAAATGTCGTTTTGTATTCACGCCCTAAACTTATCAGACATTTCCAAGGACATTGATAACTTGAATTGTCGTTTTGTATTCACGCTCTTAACTTATCAGACATTTCCACGAACGTTGATCACTTGCAACCTAGTTTTGTTTTCACCCTAGAAACTTATCAGACATTTCCACGAACGTGGATAACTTGCAAAGTTGTTTTTGTATTCACGCTTTAAAATAATCAGACATTACCACGCACATTGATAACTTTAAATTTTATTTTGTATTGACGTACTTATCAGACATTTTCATGAACAATGATAACTTGAAATGTTGTTCTGTATTCACGCTCTAAACTCATTTGGCATTTCCGAAGACCTTGAAATCATGTTTGTCGTTTTGACGCTCTAAGATTATCAGACAATTCCACGGACACTGATAGCTTTAAATTAGTTGAAAACATTATGGCAAATGTCGAAATTGCTCATTATGAGGAACTGCCCTTTTTCACATAATGTGGTCAATAGTCGTCTGCTACAGATACGTCAAATTGCGTGGCTTGCGCAGCTCTCGATTATTTACTTGGACAATGTCCGTCCCTTACATTGCGACTTCGTTATTATCCCTTTCCCACATACAACACATCTGTAGCAGACAACTTTGAAAACATAGTGACAAAAACCTGAAAAATCTCCATAAAAGATAGCCAAAGGAGAAATTGATCATTATGAGCAATTTCTCCTTTGGCCACATTTTTCTCAAATGTATTCTGCTGCTATTGCTGCAAAATGCGTCTGCAGGTGGGAAAGGGTTAAAGAAAAAAAAAATTCTCTATTTGAAAAATATCATCCGGAAAAATTTATGGAATATGTGATCATAATAAATATGTTTGTTGTAAAATATATATATGCACGCACCAAGGGACAGACGTTGCGATGCAAAAAGAATCAAGTAACACATATCAAAACAAAACGAGCCGTTCCACATGAAAACCAACACTATTGACGCTGCGTAATGTATCGATCCAGATCAGCCTGCGCAGTCCGCGCAGGCTAATCCGGGCCGACACATTCCGTCTCAGGGCGATAGAGGCATATAGTAATGATTTCTGAAACAAAATATCCACAGGAGGCGAAAAGTGACTGTTCGGGTTAGCCTGCGCGGCTTGCTTATGCTGATCCGGGCAGAGTCCACAATGTTAGTTTTCTCGTGGGACGGCTCAAATCTTGACACTCACCTGTATTAGAATCAATCGAATTGTCCTTGCTCTTGGGGTCAAGCTCTTCAAAACGTCCAGTGGTGCATGCTGAAACAAATAATTAATAATCAGCATTATTGTCAATATCTGCTTTGTTGTCGTCGTCGTAATCATCAGAAACCTTCATCAGCAAGAAGAACAATTTCATAATTATCATCATCGTCATCATCGGCTTCGTTATCATAATAATAATAATAATAATCATCATCACCATCATTATTGTTATAATTAGCATAATCATCGACAATAACAGTTAATATTCATTAACCAATAGACAGTAATAGTATTATAAGCATTGTTTTATCATTAGGATCATACGAATAAAAAAATATAAGTTACTTTGACCATCAATTCCATATATCAAAATCGTTAAAGTCGGAAACACATAGAGCAGCGAAATCTCCATTATTGTGACCGCTTCTTGTGGAGAATCCCACTAGTATAAAGTTAACGGTTCTCTTGAAGTCACTGAAATTCATACAATGTTAAAAATATCTGATGGACCACGTCATGACTAAGAAACACCAACCCTTTGGAGTTTGCGACCAGCGAAGATCCAGATAAGCCAGCGCCTCCTCGTATTCTGATCTGGCTCTAGCCGCAATATAGTAGTACACGTATTTTTTAAGGTCTTCGACAGCTTTAGACAGTTCGTTTGAAGTGTTATCGCAACTGCACTTAATTAAAATATACTGCGCGGGGTGGTTTTCGTATGACCCGGACCAAACGATGTTTGTTTTCCAAATAAAATAATTGTTAATATGAGACTGTGCATTTCAAAAGGGTCTTCTGAGTTCACATAGAGTCACTGAAATTTTAATTGACTCGAGTTTGATTGACTGGAGTTTGATGCCGCTTTCAACAGTAAATCACTTATATCACGGCGACTAATATACCTTGTATTTTCTTGCTTTCTAACATCAGAACTCAACTAAACTTGTATTTAAGACAACTGGCTAACTTCGCAATTCGTGCATTGAAGGACGAGTTATAATACTGAGCGCAATATATATTTGTCAATCTCAACAGAAAACATTTTGGTCAAGCCTGGTTTCGAACGCAATACTTCTAGATCGACAGTTTTTGCTGTTAACAATTGCTCTACGCTGGCTCTACCGGAATGACGTCAGTATGAGAGGAGATTTTTCTCGTTCAAAAAAAGTTCCGGCGATTGAATTGTAACAATAGTAAGTTTGTGCATATCGTTTCCTAGTTTTATAACGTTTTATGAAATCTACAAAATATCAAGAAGTCGCTCTGAACATTATAAATAATTGGTCTTTACAAAAGACAGAGATAGAATAGACTGGTATTGCTTATTGTAATACAACTTTTACATTAGGTTACAACACTGTGTCACTGAGCGTAGGGAATGTTTGTCCAAAGAATTGAGGTACAATTGAAAGTCAATATCTTTATTCACCACATCCCTCAGCATGAGAATATCGCTTATCTATTGTTGATTCTATGCTGTATTTATAATCAAACAAGTGTTTACGTCTATTTGTACTTGACTCTGTACCGTTTGTTAAAGTATTGTTACAACAACTATCTGCAATGAATTTGTGACCTTTTCATAAAGTAGCTTTCCATAACTAAACATCAGGGTTTATTTCAGTGTCAGGGATGGGTTTTGATGTCTGTTAATTTTGTCAAATGTTTACGCAAATATCTTTGACATATTTGAATGTTATACCTTAATTGAAGGAACAAACAGTCGCTATATTCATGTATATGGCAATGATCTTCAGGGACACAGCCCTCACTTTGTTTTCTTTCTTTTTTCCAAACGAAAACCTCATTCAACATTAATTATATGAATAAATCTGAACCCTTCCCCTACTACAGACACTTTGTGTCGCATTTGCAGCACACGACTTTTAAAAACATTGTGACAAAAAGGAAAATGGCTCATTATTCGCAATATCTCTTTTTGCCACTGTGTGTTCAGCTCTATTCAATTATCATAATTTCATTTACAGAGATTTTCTAAATTTCTATCAAAATATTTTTAAAGTCGTCTGCTCCAGATTTGTCGTTTGTGGAAAAGGGTTAAATTATTATGATTTGGACACATTCAAATACCATTCAATGATACATAATACACATTTACAAAGTGCTTCGCCGCCTCGGTAAATACGTAGGACGTCGTGTAAGTGGTTGTTATTAACAATCAACCTGTATAAGTAGGCTTCCATGTTTGTTCTTTGTATCTTGAAAATGGGTTGACACTTATACAATTTTGGACCATTATACCTTTTCCACATACACGAAATATACAGAAGACCACTTTAAATACATATTGGCCAAAGTATTGTAGCCTTTATATATGAAAGAACAATCTCTTAAAAATGTTGAAAACATTGTGGCAATTTTCCCCCTTTGTCATAATGTTTTCAAACGCTTTCTGTTGAGGGTGCTTCATATAATTGGGGGAGTGTTAATGACAGAGTGAAATTAACTGTATTTCGTTTTAATTTTCTGAGCTTTAACCGCAGAGTTGTTTACTTTGCCGATTGTTGTGAACGTCAACAAAGACAAATGTGAGTTTTAATTATTCTTTGTCACAGTTTTTCGGGTTTGTTTCCCTTTGCTGAACATGGAAGAAATGTTGCGATAAAGTGACTTCAAATCTTAAATTATTCTCTCTACAAGACTATCATGTCAGAATTTAATGAAATATTCGAAATCACTCCAAAAGAAACTAGTGTAACATATGCAGATCAAATGCGACGAAGTAACACTAGATGCGGCGATGGAAATACGACGTCCAGCAGTCCGTACTATTTGCGGATTTGATAAACAATGGTTACCCTCGATCATTCACCAGAGTTATGCAATGTGAATTGTCATGCCAACCACACTAACTGATGTTGCGGTCAGGTAAGCTGAAACAAGAGGCCCAGTTTAGTTCCACTGCCACAATGCGAAATAACTCAAATCCTATGTTGCCTATATTTAGTCAAATTCCTATTACTAAGAACTTTACAAAAGAAATGTTTATTAACCAGTTAGCATTTCAAAATCAGACGTTTATTTTCTTCAAAATAAAATTATTTTCTTAATCTTACATGTGGGCATGAAGGCTAAACCAGACTACATAATATTTGAAAATCAATCTGATAAATTCGAAAGAGAACATTTTAAAAAGTTCACTATAGTCATATGAGGCAAAACAGACCCGCCCCTTGAGGCCATTCTTTTGATCAGTCGACATGAAGTAATCTTGAAAAGGGTCGCTGAGGAAACATTTCTACAAAAGAACTCATAAATTGTCCAGATACTTTGGGAAAAGAAGACTTTTAAAGTTTTCACTATAGCCATGTAAAGCAAAACAGCCCCGCCCGCAGACGGCCATGATTTTTGACCAATCAATATGGCTTGAAGGGTCATCCAATGCACATTTCTAGAAAACTGTTCGGAAATCGGCCAGATGCTTACGCAGGAGAATATGTTCATTGTTTTAACTATAGCCATATAAGGCAAAACAGCACCGCTTCCTGGCCGCCACGTTTCAACCAATCAATATCGCTTGCAGAAAGCTAATAAAAGGTCACCAAAGGATCATTTATACAAAATTATTTGGAAATCGGCCGGAAACTTTCGGGTTTCTTTTTTTTTTAAAGATTCACTATAGCCTTATTAACAGCCCCGACCTTGGTGACATACTCAAATCTACAATTACATAGATATATGAGCAAATTCAAGATTTGTTTTATTTAAGCGTGATGTGTGTTTTCGTTGGGAAAGCACATTATTATTAAAGCTATAAACATGATAATTTTGAATTTGAGGGTCATAGAGGGTTCCGATTACCATGGAAAACAGAATTATGTATGGATAATAAACACGTAAGAACTTTGGTGAGAACATTGAGTGGATGTTTTCTATGAATCTTCATCCTAATTTACCCACTTGTTAAGCTACAGTCATACCGAAGCCGGACCCAACACGGAGCACCCCGGATTAACACGGAACACCCCTGATCAAGAGATATATTGATCCGGGATGATCCGGGATGAAATTTAGTCGCAAAACATCGTCACCCCGGACCAGCCCGGACCAGCTCGGACCCAACACGGCACCCCAACGGATGAACACGGATCGACACGAAGCCAACACGGAGCCAAAACGGATCTGACCCCGGTACCACCACGGCAGCGCCTCGGACCGTTCTGGAATTACCGTGACCATCCTAGATCAGCTACGGAATGTCCCGAATGCAACTCGGACCGCCCCGGACCCAACACGACTTGCCGGATCGCCCAGAATCTACACGGTGCAACTACGGACCTTCCCGGAGCCAACACGGTCGCTATACGGACCGTTCCTGACTACCCCGGACTAATAAATCCTCCAGGACGGTCCCGGATGACCACGGCAATTTTAAACAGTTTAAAATTGCCGGGGTGGTGTCCCGGACCATCCAGGATCATCCCGGAATGTCCCGGACAATCCCGGATAAGCCCGGACCCAACGCGGATCCAACACGGATCCGACCCAGGATCGGCCAACTTTCAGTCCGGGACGCTCCAGGACAGTCCGGGGTGTCAGTGGGACCGGGGCTTTAAAGACGAGAAATTGTTGATGGACGCACGACGGACAAGAAGCGATCAAAATGAGTTAAAAACTATCTCGCGTCACTGACAAGAATATCAGAAATATTTATGTTTATGTATTTATTGTTAAGAAGTTGAAAGATCATCTCAAAAATAGTAAATATTATGAAACTGTCAATTTGAAAACAGGAGGAACGTGTTGGCACTATATCGCTCACCTGAGTGCAAGAGCTTACACGTATACACATTTAAGACATGAAGAATCAAAGGAAAAGTTGACAGCAGGTTTAGGCAGAATATTTTGAAGTTTCTGCCTTATTATATTGAAAAATATGTCAATGTTAAATCAACTCCCATTAAGTAGAACTAATTCTCTAAACCATGTACTAGACTGGGAGAAAGTGTTTAAACAATGCTAAACTCATCAAGACAATTATTCTGACAAAGAATCAAAATGCAACCTCCAGAGTGTTATAACGATTTTCCTTCATTTGGCCTAGTGACCTAGTTTAGTTTACCCGATATAATATAATCATTACAAACACTCTGACAAAGTTTCCAGCTGCTGAAGCAAAAAATGCGGCCTCAAGAGTATTTAGAAGATTTTCCTTCAATTTGGCCTAGTGACCTAGTTTTTAACCCGGATTGACTCATATTCGAACTTGGTCTAGATATCATGAAGATAAAATTTTGACCCAATTTTAAAAAACGTGGCTTCTACAGTGTTGACAAGATCTTCCATCAATTTGGCCTAGTGACCTAGTTATTGAACAGATATGACCAATATTCAAACTTGGCCTTAATATCATGAAGCTAAATATTCTGATACAGTTTCGACTCTCAAGTTAAAAATGCAGCATCCAGAGTGTTAACAAGATTTCACTTCAATTCGGCCGAGTGACCTTGTTTCTGACCAAATATGACCCATATTCGTTCTTGAATTAGATACCATTAAGACAAACATTCTTACGAGAATGCCGTTGATACCACCACAGCGGTTGCGGCGACTGCACAGCGCGATCAGGTCTCCCGGTTGAGGGAGAGGTTGGCGATTGCACGCTACCGCTACAACTTAGTTATTGGTGCATTAATGACTGAAGAGAAGAGGCATGCTCTCGTTCACTTCACTGCCACTCTCCCTCTCTTGTGGGTACTGTCCTCTACTTCCCATTCAGTACTCCCTTCTTTTCTAAGGCATCGTGTAGTATTGTTACTCTGACACTTTTGTGATAAACTGTGTGTTACATTGTTACCTTCTGAGAGCCGGCTTTTATAACCTGCGAGCCACAGTGGGTGGTCGGCCAGACGCTGGCCTGTTCCGGTCAATGTCTGTCTGATTTCCTGCCGGGCTCTGAGCGGCAAATTTGGCCCGGTGCTCGCCCGATATATGTGATGCCCGGCCAAACATCGGCCAGGCATCAACCGTTTAATGTGCGATCAGTTTGCAATAAGGTTTTAAGTCCGAGTTTAAAGTAATTCGATGCCCGCGAAGAGTCCCAAAGGGTTTCGGTCGAAAATGTCTAGAAATCCGCTGCAAACTACTCGCAAACCTATCGAAGGTAATTATGACTGGGGTTTAAGTGTTACTAGGTACGTTTACATTTCTAATTCATAAATATTCTTTTGAAAATAATATTAATCTGCAGCAGAAAGACTTTTGAAATCAGGCCCTCGTTAAATCCGCCACTGTATTTGTCAAGCGACTTCTTTGTTTACCATTAATTTTTCGTTCAACTTCGCGAATGTTAATAAGCTTCCATATTTGACACGATAACAGTAACAGCCAAAGGATATTCAGGTATAGCACATTGTAGTTCCACCAATCATTACAGATATACCAGGATATACCAGGTCACTTCACTCATGATCTAGTAATAGGTCAGTATAAAGAAGTCAAGCGTGCCCTAGTTTCGACTGGCCCTTAGTGACCCTTAGGAAAATTAGCATATTCTGAAATGCTGTCCAGTTTGAAAAATATGTTTAATAACAAAAGCCCAGGAAATGATGGCTTCACAGTAGAATTTCTTAAATTGTTTAGAATGATTTATGATTTTTATAAGTTAGATACTTACATTATGCCTATTACACTGGACAACTTTCCGTAAGTCAGAAGCAACGGGTATTACATGTATATCAACAGGAAATAAAGAATCTTATTTAAACAAGAATTACGCGTCCAATTCTCAAAATCTACCAAAAATCATGTTTTTACCACAAAAAGAAGGTCACACTTAGCATACATTGTGAAGGGTTTCAGATGTAATTTAAATATGAAAAGTGTGTGCATAATTTGAAAAAATCATGTTTTTTACCCTGTACATTTGAATACCAGCTTTCGGGTCCAAGATTGCTTGAACAGAAGCCGGGATTGTCCTATAGTTGACTGGACTCACACATTGCCTATTGTTTTGATAATGAAAGAAGCTCTTCAATTTAAGACTTAACTCTTGAGTTTTTATTGGATGAAGTTTGGTTTTAGGGTAACATTTTTCTATTTACCCTGCTTTTACACTCTGTTTCAGACCACTTCTGTGGCCACTTTCCCCCATAAAATTGACTGAGAATGTAAATTCTAGTTACGTTCTAATCATTCTGGCTCTACTTGATATACAGATAAACTCTTATAATAGTTCCAGAAAAAATATTTTGATAATTAGTGAGAGAATACAAGTTTGGGTTCCCCAGGTTTAACAGAAAATCAGCTTCAAACTCACTGTGTATTGCCACTTAGTGGTTATTAAGATATGATAATAGTAAATAATACTAATTATAACAATAATAATAATAATAAAGGCTTTATTCAGAGAGAAAACTAATTTGACATAGTACATGTATGCAAGCCAATCTTCCATGAGGACCTCAAACATAACATGAACAAGCGTGTGTTACATATGAACAAATCAGTATTACGTGTATACATACATTTATAAATATGAAATTAAAAAGATTATGCAGACTGTCTTTTATTGTATCGTAGAACTGCCACAGATCCAAATACTTTGTTAAGATTCATGAAATACAATTATCATACAGTTGTCATCGAATAAAGATTGGTTTATCCAACGTAAATACTGGGAAATACTTGGTTTCCGTTTAAGATCACTGTGCCAAAAGGAGAGCATATTCATTATGAAAGCCTTAAAACATAAAAAATCATTATCTGACTATATTTAGGCACCATTGATCTAGGGTGTAATCAATCATGTGTAAGTGAGGCAACAACTACATCGATATAATTGCTTTGAGTTGATAGTATTATGTCGTCAGCAACTGAATGTGAACGAATTAAGGGCAAATCCCTTCCCTGTGAGTTGATTGTTCTCCAAAGATAAATGTCATTTGAATTCTAGAATTAAGATAGGATTTAAATCAGTATATAGTGTAATTATGCAACCCATACAAATGGAAGTTGTTGTAGTAAAAAATCATGGTTAACTAAATGAAAGTCCTGGCTAGGTCAAATAATTAAAGAATTAATAGAATATAGATTGGCCTGTAATTATTTTTATCTCCTCTTTTGTATATTGGGATAAGCTTTGCTAATTTAAGAGCTTTTGGAAATGTATTTGAATCGAAACTATAATTATAATTATATAACTATAGTGCTGAAATATATTGACTAACATTACAAATAAGAATGAATTCAATATTCTCAAGTGAGCTTTTTGCAAATACATATAAATACGATGCATGACGGACACATGAAGATTACAAAAGCTCACTTGAACACTTTGTTTTCGGTTTAGCTAAAACTTGAAAATGATCTCAACGTGTTCAATATCGTTTATACTTACAAATTCCTCAAATTCAATTGACTTAAGATAACGTAATTAAAAAGGTATTGTGGTTTTATTGTTACGTGCCACACGTCTGGCCTGTCTGTTGGTGGAGTTAATAGGGTTAAGCCACTCTGTGGAAATAAATAAAACGAGAGGCAAAGATCGACGTTACAGTTTTCCTTTAATTCTGGTAATACATTGAAAAAGGGGGAACAAAGGGGAGTAAATGTGCATGTATCATTCACATGCCGGACCGTAGTTACTTCCCTTGTATAAAACCCTTTTTCATTTAAAGCCAACATTAAGTTAATAGGTCACACAGTTCGGGAGCCTGATCACAATGGCATATCTGTCACATCTGTGACCAGAAATTGTCCATCGTGACCCAATCGGTCACATGTCAGCAATATTCTGTCCACAGAGAAACCGGAAAAGCTCTGAAAACATGTCCACTCTAAAAGGAAAGGGGTTTCTCTTTAGGGCGGTTTTCGAGTGATATTGCGGGATGGCTGTTCTGGGTCGATGACTCAGCAGAAACATTACCACAATGCACCGGAACAATTGCGACTCACTTAAGCGTACACATTAAAGCGTGGACGATGTTTTCGTAATTCCAGTGCTAAGGAACACAATCGGACTGCACATACTGGAAAAAGGTATTGCTCAGATTGAATTTTACCTTAAGGTCATACTAGATAGTAGTCCCTAGAACACGACTAGTATTAACAAGAAAGCAATGAGAATTCGCGGAAGCATGTGACTCGACCTCATTTCACCAATATCCAAGCAAACAACGTTGGAACTGGATACAGTCAACGTTCAATGATTAGCTGCCTACATTGGAGACATATATCGACATATATCATATGTTACTGTATATGTCAGATGGCCCGTGATTTAAACTGGATCATCTGGACATTAGAAATGTGGTGTCTGTCAAATGCAACAACGACTAAAGGCTGCACATGTAAATGGAATAATCCACGGACTGTCGCAACAACGGATAAGTACCATTAACAATAACATGATTAATAAAAGCAATTACACACATTAAACAACTCACACAATAGCATACCGATGACTGGCAAATATAAACAGGAAAACAGAGTGGAACAGGCACTACCTACCAGCTTTTCCCACACCGATACACTTATTGTACTGTACCATTTAAGCTTCCAGACTTAAGATGATAACTGTAAATCAATGGGGTGACAGTTCTCATCACTCCTGAGTGGTGGCTACTGTTTCCGCAATGCTTTACCATGCAAATAATATTGATTTGACTTGGTGCAAGTTAGCCGCCTGCCAAGAGGGGGCGTATCATTATTTTATCATAAAACACCATTGGTCAGTTTCAACGATCCAAAAATAGACTTATAAGCTACATCTCTCTCAGGTCAGTGGAATTCAAAGTAAACATGTCTAATACTATCGAAGGTCAATCGTGATTTTAGTTACCAACATGTTACTGAGACAGTTTAGAGTGACTTATAGCAGAAATAAAATTTTATTTTATTATTCAGTTCCTTTATTGTGACAACGTTTAACGCATCTACAGCAGACGACTTTTGAAAACAGTGTGGCAGAATTTTTTTACTATAATAAATTTCTCTTTTTACCTAAATATTTTCATTTCTAGTCAAAACATACATTATCGTTTATACATTCGCTTACGGAGATTTCAATATATTGCCTTGATAATTTGTAAGTTGTGTTCGGCTTGTGTGTTGTATGCGGTTAATGGTTCCATATCAAGTATCACTATAGGAGGCCATATTTTACAACCAGAGTCAATGATGCAACCTTCAATAGGCTCTGATCAATACAACTGCAGCATGCCGAGTAATGCTTTTTCCTTATATGTAATAACTTTATGTATATTTTCCAGAACGGCTGTGTTTAACTTTAGATTTAACTCCTAACTAAATCCGTTTTAAAGCGTCCTGTGTTAAAAGCAAGCAATGAAGTTCGGTATGTAATCTAATCATGATATATGTGTAATTGATACACCATCAATTATGAAAACTAATTAACCGTGTACCACATACAGACGTTTGTTAATGCATCTACAGTGGAGAACTTGCTCATGATAAGCAATTTCTTATATTGCCTCAATGTTTTCAACTCTATTTAATAATTAAACTTTATAATTTGTAGAAGTTTTCTGTATGTTTTGCTATATTTACGTCATCTGCTGTATTATTGTTTACATGCGGGTGAAAGCTATGTGAATAGCTCTACATAAAAGAGGAATTGATCATTTGGTAGGCTCAACATTTTATTTATTTATTTCTATACGACGTACATAGAAAAACGATTTGTAAAGCGAATACCTGTCAATCATTTTGGATGGTCGACAATGAAAAGTTATCTCATACTCATGTTTATGAAAAATAAGTAGAACAACTATTGAAGATACATTTGTTTAGTTTACTCCTGCTGAAGAATCCACAACTCTATGAAAATAAATAGAAAGTCAGTTTCGTCTCTATAAATTAATATAAATAAACATAGCACTTTACCATGACAGTTCATGGTGCCTTTTAAGTATATGAGCTACGTCGTGCTAAAAGTGATCTCGTTCCATTTGTGAACGACAAGTACTCAGTACTCAGTGGTGAACGCGAGTACTACGATTGTAGAAGATTCCTAGTCATTAGCCTTCACTTAGGAGAGTCAAATATTACGTTACTTTTTGAACCGCCAGTTTTATAGCCCCACTGAATCTAGTAAATAACCCGTTAATCGAAAATAAACATCGCTATTCTTTCTTAACCAGATATCTTACTCATCTGAATTTATGGGTAGACAAATATTAAAGTTAGAAAAGGTTTCTTTGATAAATATGGGTATACGAACTCACCGTTATACAAGATTATCACACCTGTTGATACATCACGATTACATATGCAACAACTCGATTACCTGACGATATATTTCTAACCCGCGGTCGATGAATTTTTAAGAAAAAACTCGAAAAGAGCATGGTTAATTTTCAACATTTTAATTATTTGCATGGAAAGTTGTTTTCCTTCAAAGTTGTCACATAACTATCTATCTAATTCCAATAAAGCAAAGAGTTCCCTCTTTATAGAGATATCTAACTACCTTGGTAAAATATTGACGTGTGGCTCAAACGTTCAAACGCATATGAAATATATCTCACATACCTTGAACAAAATCTATATAAGTTTTAAAAAGGTGTCTTTCAATGTTAAAGATATCCGCCAAAGTGTAAGAGAGATTCATACAATTTGGGGGAAATCCCTCTAGCTTTAAGTAAAATAATTTTATAGAAAGACATCTCCCCGTTTTAAGCAGTTATTATAATTTTCAACATATAAACATGTTATTTTTATTCAACAAATCACAGAAATGTATTTCTAACTCTGAAGAATATATCTTTATAGAGAGATATCTCCCTTTTAAGAGTGATTCTCATTAGGGATATCTTTCTAACAAATAGACGTGTTGTTTTTAGATTGCCCCGCTGAAGAAATTTAACTTTTTAAAGAATTAAAGATCAATATCGCATTCACATTTTTATTAGTCGCCGGGCAGAAGCCCGCGACTTCTATTTTTAATAGGTTTTCGGAAATGACATGGGAGGGGTGATTATTATTATTAGAAAGAAACACATTTAGATGTCTTGAACATATTACAATTGTGTTTGTTTAAAAACACTAAGTAATGACACATCTAAAATGAAATAAATATTCCGATGTTTTAGGTATTTTCAGTTTCTTTATTTTGACTCGCATTTATGTTTTTTTTGTTTTATTTACGAAGACAAAACAGTCCCTATTTGCTAGAATGAAATACTGTATTTTACACTATATACTACATGTAATCAAAAGGCTATAACTACAAACCTTTACGTCGCACAGTCTAATGTTGTTTACATACGCGCACCTGCTGGTGAAAATGACGTCGAATATTCTCCTTCTAATGCCAATTTTAACTTACTGAATGTTATTTTCATGTTCAAAGAGATGTCTTGATTTGTGAAGAAGGCATTTTATAATGTTTATCCATGTATATCTACAATATGAACTGTTTCTAAGCTAAAACTGTTGATCGCGTGACTCGCGAATACCAACTGCGTAGATCAATCTCCTTTGCAGAGAGCCGCTCTTTACACTCACTTACAAATAGTGAATCATATGCGATTTAAAACGTTTATTTGGTTCGAAACAAATGAAGAAAAGAACAAACCGAGATAAAACTGGTTTTAATAGAAAAATTACTTTGAACGAACACTCTGCCTATGAAGAGAGTTTCAAGAACGACGCCTCTGCGAATAAGAAAGAATCGGGTCTTTCGTACAAAATTATTTCGTCCTTGACAATTTTAAATGTGTCATTTTCCCTAAAGCAGAGACATATAAACACATGTGTTTATATGTCTCTGCCTAAAGGCATATTGCTTCCGATCTGCATATTGTTATGCATCATTGACACAAGGGCGCTCATCATAATATCATTTTAAAACATGAGTAGTTTGTTATTTTCATTATGAAAAAGGAAGGAAAGAATTAAAATAAATTAACATGTTGTAGGGCTCAGTTTATGTTCGAAATTAAGTTTAAATTATACAACAATTTCAATGAGATTTAACTGTTTAGTTGATATTATATTTCGAAGGTGGTCTAATTTATAAATATTGAACTACATTTCAACATTTGTTAAAGTATGATATAATTAGGATGCCAAGCTAATATCATCTTGAGAAAAAGAGAAAACTCATGTCTTCAGCGATTTAACCCTTATATCATTGTTTTAAAGTAGATTGCTGCAAAGGTGTCCACTGTTGACTTTAATAGAGGAAAGGTAAAATGACGTGCTATTGCATGCAAATCCTAAACTGTCTGTTTTGTGGTTTTATTGAAAAATAATAAAATTCAAATATTCTGACAAACATCTTGAAAAGTGTATGTGGAATTCACAAATCTTATAATTATTCCTTAATGAAAGCACTGTATACATACTAAGACTAATGATTGGCAAGATTACTCATTTCCATTACTGTTTATGATCAATAATTAGTTGGTTGTGTGTATGGTCAACCTACTTTGGAATGGAGATTGATCATAAACAATGAAAGGCTTCAATTATCATTCACTTCGTTGACAAAACAATGCAAGTTATGATACATTTTCACTTGACCCCCACCCCTGATGTTCCAGTATGCCCCTCAGTTGATAACTGTTTATTCAACTACTATAATGTTAGTGTTATGCATAACTGCAGTATGGATTTCCGGCGACATTGATGCGTTGCATCAACTTTCTCTTGTGCATAATTATATAAGTCGCGTCTGGCGATACGGGGACTCACTATATTGACCCTCTACAACGGAATAATATTGGGATAAATTGTGGTAGATCCTAGGTGGATACAGTGGTAGTGTTTTGTCAAATGATGGCATATTTGTTCAACTTACATGTAGACAGATATGTTAGGCTCTGGTTAGTCTGTGAATCATCACTGTAGGTAGATGCACTATGCACCATAATCGGTAAAAGCGGCTCATATACGAGTTTATACATCGACCATTGTAAAAACCGTTCACAGGATCTTCAGGATATGCATCATCATAAGTGAGTTTAAACAAGGACATAACAATGTGTCCTTTTAAATAAGCAAACAACGACACATGACAATGCGTCCTTATAAATGAGCAAAACACGATACATGACAATGCGTTCTTTTAAATAAGCCATTAAAGAGACAATACAATGTGTCCTTATAAATGAGCAAAAGAACGACACATGACAATGCGTCCTTTGAAATAAGGATAAAAGGAGAGAAAAGACAATTCGTACTTATAAATGAGCAAACAAGAGACATGACAATGTGTCCTTTTAAATAAGCAAACAAGAGATATGACAATGTGTCCTTTTAAATCAGCAAAAAACGAGACATGACAATGCGCCCTTATAAATAAGCAAAAAACGAGACATGACAATGTGTCCTTACAAATGAGCATACAAGAGACATGCCATTGCGTCCTTTTAAATACGCAAAACAACGAGACATGACAATGTGTCTTTATAAATGAGCAAACGACGAGGCATGACAATGTGTCCTTTAAATGAGCAAAAAACGAGACATGACAATGTGTCCTTATGAATAAGCAAACAAAAGACATGACAATGCGTCATTATAAATGAGCAATTTATTCGTTCGTACAATAAACGTCAACCTCATAAAGGTTTATTCATAAGCGAGGGAAAACACCTTATCCTCAATGAAAATCCAAAGTGTCCGTAATACAAAAATGACCCTATAACAGTTCGCAATGTTATTTTAGTCAGTCGAAACGCTAAAACCGCAATAAAGAGTCCCGATGAGGGAAAACAATAAATTATCATGTGTTAAGTCTTTTTGAAATTCGTTTACTAGTTAATTTTGCGTAAAAGCATTGAGCATTGGGAATTGAGTACAGTCACCGCTCATGTTTAGAAGTGTAAGGCCTCTCAAAACCGACCTAAACATTAATCTTGGAAGGTGTGTTAATCGGCATTGTTAGCAAAGCAAAATAAATTGAATGGAAATCATGTATACACTGCTACGAAAATTTGCGAGGTTTCTTAAAGAAATATCTCACGGACTGTTAAAATACTCGAATTTGGCTTAAGATGTGATGTAATATATGTTATAATGTGTTGGCCCCTAAAAAGTTTTGGCATATATAATGCTATCTTAAATAACGCGTTTCTTTTTTCGCATGCACACTATGTTACTCTCTGTTACTTTTACATTTAAAACTCAAACTTTTAATGAGGTATGCGTTATCCTCTCCTGTTTGGGTTTCTACACTTATAATATCATTTCGTAAGCAGGTAAAAGAGTCCGAAATATGGCAACGACGGGCTTGTAATTGCGAGTCCTTCACTACATCAAGACATATTTCAGCTTGAAAGGAATACGTTCTACCGGAGCATAGACGATACGGTGTATTTAATGTTATCGTGGACGGACTGTCACCTGATATCTGGGTATATTTTCCAGGAATCAACACGTCATCTACTTTAAAAGATACGGCGAGAGGTGCTTGTTGTAACGATACTACACTAGATGCATCGACCAACATGTATACATGATTATATACTGAGTGTGGATGATTAGCAGATGTGAAATTTGTCAACATTATGTTTGACAGGTACACATCATCTTGTACACATAAGCTGATGGATTCCGAAACAATGTTTTTCTTAGGTATCATTTCTTTATTGGCTCCCTCTGAACGTGTAATTACCAGTTCTTTTGCATAACGTTTCCGGTTGTAGTTACAATCGATTTCAACTTTACAAGTTATTAAATGATCAAGAGAATCCATGAGATCTTCAAATTCCTCAAGGCTGTAGAACCCCTTTCTCTTCGTACAGGCGCTTAACTCGGAAATGGTCATGTTTGGAGTTCGAAGGAAGTAAAATGCGTCGCCAAGTGTTTTCCGAAGAACTTGGCCATCCGTAGATCCACATCTTCGCTTCGCCCATTCAATTGTTTTGTTGAATATATCCCCTTCTTTAGCATGTAGTGTATCCCCTTTCAATAAATGTGTGAGACATCTTAAAGACATTTGTAAATAGCCTTCTGTCATCAAAACTTTTTCTGCATTTCTGTCGATAAAATCGCTCACATGGTCAATCAAATATTGATTGTCATACAGCAATGCTTTGTCTAACAACCCGCACGAGTTTTCAACAGTAATCTTCTCTACCAACTTCCGACAACACACATCAAAGAGGAATTGGCATTGGTACTTATGGGACATTTCTAAAGAATCTACAAGTTCGCTGAATTCATTTACAAGGTCAGCATTGTCGGTGTAAAGTAATCTGAAATTAAACATAGATGAAGGCATCCTTATTTCTGGTATATAGGTCATGTCCCATAATACAATATACATGACACATTAAGTACCCTTTTAATATTATACGTATATAAAACTGTTCACGCCTTTGCAGCACGTAACTTTTGAAGATAGGTTTTCTTACTTTTCTTTGCCTGCTTTGTCTTTAACTATATATACAAATACGGAGTTTAAGCAGACGATTCTAAGCAAGACTACGAAAAGCTATCATTGGTATATTGGGTAATTTTGATAAGAGTTACGATTGAAGTCTAACTTAAGTCATTAACCAAAGTTTTTCTTAGCTCAAATGATTCCAAAAGGTATCTGATACTTTATAAATCATTTTGTTACGTTATGACATATGTGTGGAAATATGTACTTACTATTCTGTATTTTAGACAATTCATTGCTACCAATGAATCAGAAAACAAATCAAAGGTGCCGTAAAGGTATGAGAGTGAAAATATTAATATGTATGCGTATGTACATGTATTGTGCATCTTTTTGAATCCTTACATTTGGAATAAAACGAAACTTTAAACTTTTAAAAAATCAAAAATTAGTCCAGATAAAGCCTTTTACGCACACCCTTTTCAAATCTACCCGTGTTCGTGTGTATTCAAAACATAAAAATACAATTTAACAATAAATAACATGTAGCGATATAGCCGTATTTCTTGTGAAACCAAATTTTCAAAAATTCTTTTGGCTAAAGTTATTAAATTGAATTCGGAAATAACTACCAATAATTTAGAAACTGTATTTAAAGTGCAAGCTACTAAAGTAAGAAGTATAATGTGGAAAATATATGCAGAGATAAGCAATTGGAAATAACAATGCAACATATTTTTTATTAACACGACGGTTTTGCCCTTATTGTGATGCTTCAAACGTTGGTAGTAACACCGTGGGTAACGTCATTGCAAAACGGAAATACGTGAAAATGAGTTAAACTGACCTAAGAAACGTTTTAAACTGACCGCCTTCTGCATCTTGAATATTAATTTCTTCGCTGATGTCCTTAAGTGTTCCAAAAAACATGGCTTGGAACACTGGGCTGCGGGTAGCAAGTATTATTTTATGCGCATGTACTCTATCGTCAAGGTTTTCTTCACTTTGGTCTGCACATCGAAAAGTAACGTCTGTCCAAAGTTGAGCATTCAAGATTAGCATAATAAACAATCTAACGCAGAGCCGATTCAAGGAAATAACAAGTTCGAAAAATGGGGATGAAACACGTAACACATGTATACGATCACTGCAATGTGTACACATCAAGTTCATTTCATATTAATGTACGGGTATACGTCGGATTAGAGGCAAACACACATACTTCCAGGACGCAAACTGAAAAATCAAACATTGACAAGAAGAATAAAAAAATATGATAACTACAAATTAAATTGATTCTTATAAAATGTACGGGTATACGTTGGGGTAGAGACAAACATACATATAAATCTGGGATACGTTCTAAGTCATTTCAAATCCTCTTTCTGAATTCTTTGGCTTGAATTATACTTGAGCGACCTGATGACCACCAAGGAACATCCCTGCGTAGAGATATATGGTAACCTTGATCTTAATTGGAGGCAAACAGTTATGGGTTGTGTGATGAGACCCATTGAAGGGTATATTATTATTTGAAAATCAAACTGTTTGGACATATATAAATATTAAAAAGAAATAGGTCATATTACTCCAAATACACCCAATAGTATGTCACCAAATAGTCACCAGAATGCATTGAATATATGACATTGAGTTTAAATTAAATGTAAATGTGTAAAGGATGCACTGGAAATGATTGATTCGATCAATTTTAGTATTTTGACTTTGTTTGAAAGAGCAAGTAGTGAAAGTGCAATATCGGTTTTGTGCGGGCCAGGTTTAGTCCGAAATAATGGTGACCATTTACGTCTGGTGAATAATTTCATGCATAATGCATGATATGTGTGATACTTAACATCAAGATAAAATATTATAGTAAATGTAAACACACGAAATACGTAGAAAATAAGTAGTATAATGAATAATCAACTAGAATGGAGTGCTCCCCGGAGCACGTGTGTCACCTGCCGGGGCCTTGTCAGAAAATTTTAATTTTTGACAGAAAATGGACAATAACTCTGATATAAAAAATCTTTGGATTATCCCCCTTTTGTGAATCTATCACAAAGATTGATATAAACATTTGTCAGAAGTTTCAATCCAATCATTTGAGTAGAAAAAAAGTAATTTGAAAATTTAAATATTTGACAGAAAAGGGGCAATAACTATGATATAAAAATATTTGGATTATCCCACTTTTGTGAACCAATCACACACATTGATATAAACATTTGTCAGAAGTTTCAATGTAATCCTTTGAGTAAAAAAATAAATATTTGAAAACGTGACTTAAAAGTGTGACGACAGAGAGACAGACATACCGACAGACATACAGACAGACAGACGCCGGACAAAAAAAAAGTAATCCCTAAGTGCCTACCATGCTACGCAGGTGACACAAAAGCAAGTTAGGGAATGTCACGTTATACAACTATCAGGACGCAAACACAAGTAAGTTTAATATATAGTTCAATAGTTTTAAAAATATTAAAAAGAAAATCAATATTAATACCGATTTGACTTTGTATTTAGATAAATGTTTCACATTAACAATGCTTATAAGTAGTTATAATCTTAAATGACACTTGCAAACGTGCTCTGACCAAAACAACTGTATCAAATTAGTCATGGACTTCTTTTAATCATAACCTTTTGGAATGTATTTAAAACAATTGTGTTTACATTTAAAGTTATCACTTCTCTTAGCCCAAACGAACAGTTTTAACCCTCTACCGTTTATAACAAATCGGCAGAAGACGTTTTCGAAAACGAATTGGTAAAAAATCTCCATAAACAAGACATTAAATAATAAAAAAACACATTTAGTTTAAAACAATGTGGCAAGGGAAGAAATTGCTGATATTGAGCGATTTCTCAATTTTCCACAATTTTTTCAAATGTCGTCTGCAAGCATCTTTATGTGGAAAGGATTTAAGCAGAAACATATATGTCTCTGATTTAAGTCAAGCAATATAGGTCACTTTGTTATATCTAATCAGAAAATTGACACATGTACATGTACATCATAACTGATAAAAACATTTAACCGTTCACCAGATACAGTAGCGTTTTATCATATCTGCATTGGGCGAACTATGAAATATTGTGGTAAAAGGAGAAATGGCTTATGATGAGCAATATCTACTTTTGTCACAATATTTTCAAATATATTCAATAATTATATTATAAAGATTTACCGAATTCGTTTGCTATATTCATGTGGTTTACTGCAGTTTAGTTTATGTAGGAAAGCATTAACAAAATAAGGCCAGTTTGTGAAAGCGTTACACAAGTTTTAACCTCATATTATTTCAGATATTTGGAATTTGTGTTAGATTTCTCTTTGAAAAACAATACAAGCTGCTGATAAATAGATCAATTGTAGATAATGCTTTTCAAAATGTTCCACTAAATATTTATATAAAATGATTGAGGCAATTGGTGCCATGCTATGAGATAAAAAGAGCAATAGGTCAATGTAAGGTCACCATACAATAAACACATTTCTTTTCAAATAATGTACAAACAACATGCAACGGATTTATCGACAATACAATAAACATATTCATTTTACAATAATGTACAAACAAAGAATATACGTGATTTTTTTAGGTTTCAATTCGTCAGAGAGTGTTCAGAAGATTTGTTATTAAATGATGTAACAATTCATATGACTATAAGTATACATATTGTGTGCATGAAATACGCTAAATTGTTTAAATATTATAATACCTCTAGTACTTATTAATTATGTATTTATGTTCTGAATATCATAACTGCACTTATGATTTATCTGTGATAATATCAATTCTTCTTTATTAGTATAACATATCAGGCGAATTACGAGAACACCACCCTTGTTGACTCTGCGTTAAGTATCGACCCAGATCAGCCTAAGAATGCAGTGTAGGCTAACACGGACAGAAACATTTCACCTCCTGTCAATTTTCTTTTTCAGGAATTAATGCTCTATACCGCTATTCCCCTGAGACGGAATGTGTCGGCCACAATTAGCCTGCGCGGACTTCGCAGGCTGATCTGAGTCGATACAATACGTAGAGTCGATAATGTTTATTTGTTCGTGGTATGGCTCATATATATTTAGCAACAATTAAGATTTCCTTCTTATTTGTAGAAAACTGATGGCTTACCCAACAACATTATAAATAACACTAATGGGTTGACAACATGAACTGAAGTAAATGAATCAATGAAGTTAATTGTAATTTATACTCTTTGATTTGGAATTTATTCTCTATTGTATTCAAATGAATCAGGCGTGGCCGAGTAGTAAGTTGCATGGATTTGAAACTGGGTTTAATTCCCAGTCGCGCCAATTATGGTTTAGTATTCTTAGACAAGTCGTATTTCCTAGCCTATTACTGTTTTGTTTAAGGAATCATGAATAACCACCTGTCTCCATGATATAACTGAAATAATGTTGAAAAAGGTGTTAAACCGAAATGAAACAAACAATTCATTATTGTACACATTAAACTAATAAATTGATATGTGACTTACTGCAAACATGTATGTTTCAAGGTCATGGTTTAAACAAATATCTCTTGTCAGAGAGATAACATCTGTTTTTAAATGCAGCTGGTTACATGGATAAACAGGCCTAATTAGTAACAGTAAATAAAGGTAACCTTTCAAATATGTTTTTCTGACATAGTTGTCATATCTTGTCGTGTTCTGTGCTCGTTTTGAGAATGCGCCTTTTTCCATATTAGCCATAGTAAACTAGCGTATTGTCAATGCAAATTATACCTGCCACACGGTGAATACATAATAAGGTCAGTTTACTAATTATTTATATGTAAGCTGACCTTGTTTTGTATACACGAATATGTAATATACCTGTATAACTTTCAGTGAATTGAACAAATAAAAGAGAATGCAGCTATTCTAAACGTATATCTAAAAGTCATTAAAAGAATAAGGCAAGATAAATTAAAAAACTCAAAAAAGTATCTACTCACATATCGAACTGTATAACTCTACATAGATATTCTATATTAAAGACGTACACCTCTGATAACTACACGTATTCAAATTCCTATCCTTTTAAGATAACGTTCTAATTTTAGAAATTAATGCAATTTTTATTTTCCGAAAATCGTGTGCGTGTGTGTGTGTGTGTAAACACACGATAAATACCATATCTTGTAATATAGCATATAGCCATTTACCCTTATGTTTGCTCCCGGATATGATTGAAACCATTAACAGTCAGCTATCTGGACAACTAGAAGTAGAGTTTAAATTACGACACATATTGTTAACTCTTTCAGCGCAGAATTGTTTAAAGTAGACTCTTCCATGTTCAAAAAAGGGCGTCTCCATTTCTCATGTAATAACAGTTTGGACTATGTTGATAACTAAAAGGCAAACAATGCTGATTTCAGGTGAGACAGCTCGTTACGAGCTGACTCACGTGAATCAGTATTGTTTGCAGAAACCTCAATATTGCCTTTGGCGCTGAAAGAGTTAAGTAGAAAACGAACAAATGCTTAACATGGGGCATTCCCATTTTCTTGATGAGTTTCACACAGTGGTGGAGGTTTCCAAACTCGGTTCTATTACGGAAAGAGTAAAGTGTATGTGACGCTGAATCAAGTGTATGTAACAATGAATACACACGCGGCCTAACATGTCTCAAACAAAAAAAAGGCGTTTGTGCATCGAAATAAACTTGTGCATGAAATGAATAAAATGAGTTGAGTAATATGCGTAAAGTCAGGGTACCAAAATGGGCCCAGTTCTCGTGGGATCTTTAGAAAGGGTTTCACTTGTATGCAATATGATGATGTGATCATGGTGAAGAAGGAGAAGAAGAAGATGATGGAGAAATGACAAATAAGATTTTGATAAAGAAAAAAATAAAGAAGACGCACATTAACGAATAAAAGATATCTGCATCAAAATTTACATATAATCTTTATATAGGTGCATGTGTACACCTTACCATTATATGAAAATGAAGCTTTCAAAACATAAAGATATTGTTCAGGAATTGTAGTTGTTTACGGTGAACAATAATTGGCCTCAAACATATGTAGCACTTAGCACCGAAGTCGAAAAAATGCTCGGCCCTGTAACTTCGTGAATATCAGTCATTGCAGATCAATTGTAGCAACAGCTCAAATGGCGATACGTTGCACTATATTATAACAATGTATTCAAAGAATGATAATGAGGTTTGGACATACGGATACTTTAGCCAATACATTGCCATACAAAGATTATAAAACCTTCAATTGGTTTAAACCATATTTTATTTATAATCTTAATAACAATACATATCACATATATCAACAGATTGAGGCATAAAGGTTATTTAGCAAGCTAGCTCCAATTATGATTACGTGACGAGTTGCCCTAGTAATTTGGGGGTATTGTTATACATTCGATTTTGTATCATGTGGAAAAGTCGAAAAACGTACTTTTGAAAAAATAGTTAGTATGAGATTTTACCATATCAACAATTTTGTAAATCATTAAAATGTAAGGAAAATAACTATAAATATCGCATAGTGCTGATGTTATGTGATTGCTTCCCTTCTGTTGTCCTTCGTGAAGTTATCCCCTATATGCCCCTATATCTCTAGTCGGGCTGAAGTTCAGTCACGGACGTATGATTCCTTTAAAAATGTATAATTAATATAATTGAATAGGGGCACAAGTAAAACACAAATGAGAGGTACACCAGAAACCCAAAAATCGTTATAACAGTTACATGTATAATATCTTCTTGCTCATCGGATATAAAATATACCATTTTCGGACATTTCTTGAAGCCTTCTATAACCAATTGGCAAACAATGCAGAGCCTTAAAGTTCTGCGCGGATCTGTAGGTTCATCAGGCTCGAAACTTGTTGGAAATGTCCTACGAGTGACTTATGCGTAACTACGCTCACATTTATGTACCATACGGCTGTGGTAGGAACAGTCAATAACTGAACCCCGACTGAAACTTACCGATCTGGTGAAACAAAATGTGTTTTTTCTAGTCGGTGACTTCAACCCACGTAAACATGAGTATAGTTCATGTTTAACAGTTCCATTAAATGCATAAGCCATGTGAAAGGTTCACTTTTATTAAAGTTATACTCATTGTTGCGGCTAGAGAATAGAACAGTGCCAAAGGTTCACTAAAGATAACTCCGGACTCGTGATTAAATAGTTAGATTCCCATGTGAGCGAGTCATCATTTGGGATCTTCCCGGACGGTGTATCCTGAAGCATACATCGCGAGTTGTTAATATAGTTATAGGAACTTGCGGCAAATAGGATTAAATATTAAAAGCATTTCAAATGGACTGTCTCTCACGAAAGTGTGGGCCATGATATTCAATCCAATTATAACCTAAGTTTAATAGTTAGCAGAACAACATCGGATTGATTATTCACTATATATCACTATATACCTGGATCGAGCAGCAGGTACTCTACCAGGTTAGCATACCATGTACTTAGTCTGGAGTTACTTCCCCTTATTACTATGTAAAGGGTCAGGCACAAACCAAATAATGGCGGACGCGAAGGAATATCAGGATATATCTAAATTTACTATTTTGTTGACCATCGGGATAATAATTCATTTATCTTATTAAAATAAGGTCATAAATTGATTCCATGTTTTCATTTTATGATGCTTTGTTCTGTTTGGAAGAAAATGATTTGTTATCGAGTATTATATTTCGGATAGATGAAAATGTATTTGAAATTCGGATACAAAGGATCTTATTAGAAATAAATGTTTTTATCTTTATGGGATGTATATCATTTTTAAAAATGTTCAAATGTTTCCTTTATTATAAGTTTTAGTAGTCCCCGATTTAGGCAATACAGGCTCTATTTTGAACAATTTACTATAAAAGATGTAGCACTCTGGCCAGCTACATCCAATTGTCCACGAGGAAACACAGGTAAATAAACGAGATCGTATAGTGATACATTTATTTATTTAAATATGTAAACTAGAGTCTCATGACTCTCTCTCTCTCTCTCTCATGCCGACATATCATTATCTCTCTCCCTAGAGCCCATGCCTCTCCTCCCTCTATCTCTTCGTGTCTCTCTATCTATCCAATGTCTCTCCCCCGCTTCCTCAAAAACATACATTTATATACTACAGGGCTGGCACCGTATACACGTGATATCACGTATATAGTTATACCCTCATGGATTTAATATCTCACATGTATACCTCTATATCTCTACCCTCATTGTGTTACAAATATTTAAATGTTTTAAAACTGTTTATATGATTCCTCAAGTCAAATGATTTCTGAGTTTCTATTGTCAATTAGATCCAGATCACCCTGCAAAGATAATGCTGATCAAGATCTAGATTGTTCACTTCACACATTCCAACATAAAACAAATATGCAGAAGACATGACAGTATAATTACTGTAAAAGTTGAAAACATTGTGACAAAATGAGAAATTGCTTTTCAAAAGTCGTCTGCTACAGAGTAGACACAGATGTGCAATCTGATTTGCAATTATAATCAAAGACAAACGTGTATTCATTAAGTGAAGGTGAAACATGTATTCATTAAGTGAAGGTTTAATCTGTATGGGAAAGGGTTAAAATATGGTTAACTTAACACTTTTCCACATACTGCAAATATGCAGTGGACGACTTTGAAAACAGTTTGGCAAATATCTCTGTAAATGAAAATTTAATAATTGAATAGAGTTGACAACATTGTGACAAAAGGAGAATTATAAGTAATTTCTCCATTTATCACATTGTTTTTAAAGGTTGACGGCTGCATATGCATCAGAATGTGTCTACAAGTAGGAAAGGGTTAAAAGGAAAGCATTCTATAAATAGCAATATAACAGTCGGTTCAATTTGGCTGTTTTTTTTTTTAAAAAATGTATCGTTTTGTTTACAGGGTTACAAAGTCTCCTATGCCCTATCAGAGTACTGCAATTAATACCGTATGACACTTCCATAATTAATATGCTAACAAGCTAGTGTAAGTAATATGTTAACAGTGTACATCTTGATCAGACTGTGTAGATGCACATTCTAATCTAAATCTTTAAAACTGTTCTCAAAAGCCAACTTGTACATTTTGTCATGCACAGGCTCATATCATGTATAAAACATGTACAATAAAATGTGTGGCACTCAGAAACATCATATATTTTGAAAAGTTAAAGAATAGATTATGGAATTTCAATCTGCCTAAACTGAACACAAATAGAAGGTGAGGAAGGATGGAGTTAATGGTTTAAGCATTTACATGTATCCTGATACTATTAATAATTTCTGACTGTGTACTAAACTAGAGTTATAGCATGTTTTATAGGACATGTGAAACAAGTTTAGGTCAAGATCACATATGTGTATTCTGATCATGATCTGTATTGGTGGCTAATATATATATATATATATTTATTTTTTTCAAGTGAACAATAAAGATCCTTATTCGGATGAATGGACTAGTTGCAGTAACATTTAGTTATGTCCATGCAGAACGTTATTAAAGTTGTTTCTATTCTTTCACAGCATATGTCCAAGAGGTAGGGATGACTGGCAGTTCAAATGGTGAAGCTGATGCCATTTTATACTACAACAAAGCTGACGTTGGGCTTCCTAGTATGAACAAAGATATGAAGGAATATTGTCTTAATAATGATACATGCCGGCGGAGAACAATAAATAGTTACCTTGGTTTTGAAACGGTTAAAACACCACATAACTGCTGTGCACACAACACTTTGGAATTGAATGGGATTTCAATAATTTGGCTAAGAAGTAGAATGTCTCACTTCACATAGTTAGAAAACACCTGTCTTAAACCTTTCCCTCATTTAGACGCTCCCTGGCAACTTTTGAAAACATTGTGACAAAAGATGAAATTGTTCATTATGAATTATTTCTCCTTTTGTCACAATGTTTAAACTTTCTTCATTAATTAAACAAAACTAATTGTAGAAGGGGAAGGGTTAAACAGAATATTTGCTTATTTAGTATTTTAAGCTTATTTAAGCTTAAAAGTAACAGAAAATGTGCTGGTTTTGGTGTAAGATTGAATTTAATTTCACCCAGTGATCTCAGAAACCTAGACTATATGTTCACCTTTAAGTGGCTACTTGTGAAAATATAGCCTAAGTGTCTTTTATCATGATTGAAAAATTCAATCTTGCACTGAAATTAAAAAAATCTATTGTCATGCTTAAATTCAATTTAAATATCAAGATGGTGTTTATTGAAAATAATGTGACACCATCATCATCTTTATGTCATTATATAATTGGACCAGGCATATCAATGTTGGGTATTTTTTAAAACACACATGGGATCCACCATCAAAAGCAGTGAAATTGTTATAAAATAAATGGATTGAAAATAGTATTATAATAATATTAATAAGACAGCTACTTAATTTCAAAAAAATTGAAACTCTTTAAATGATACCAGTAATAATGTTTTCAAAATTAATTTTGTCCAGGATTTTTTCCAAATTGGTCAGCTGTATATTTCTTGTTTGTGTTTCTTAACCCTTTCCCTTATAAAGACGCTTTCTTGTGCCTCTGCAGCAGACGGCTTTTTTGAAAACATAGTGACAAAAGAAGCAATTTCTCCGGATTTTTCGGAGGTTCGTTTACATAACTGTGGTCTGGTGCCACAACATATTAGTAGTTTCATCACAAATATGAAATGTCAAAGTAAACCTAACAGGACATGCAAACAAACTTTTTTGTTTTATAAAGTATCCGAAATAATTTAACTGTCCGAACACCACTCCATTTCTAGTTTGTCCAAAACCAACTTCACATCTTCTTACAAAGAGCAATCATCACCCGTTAATATTTATGATAAGTCTATTATATTAATGACTAAAGGAATAAAACGATTTTATCCAGATGGTCAGCTTATTAAAATAATTACATTCAAATTGTACATCGGAGGTATATATTCGCAGGCTGCCATTCATTCGGTTGTGCCAGACTTGCTATGATAGGAAGTCGGGAACCAGACTAACCATGTACTATGATTACAATGAAACAAATGATGTAGAGACACCTTTACAATAGATGGATATACTTTCGAGTTTAAACCTAAGGTTTTGCAGATATTCAAATTAGCTTACACTAGAAGTCATGAGACGTTTTTTTTAACTAATGCATGTACTGATTCCACAATATGGTGAAATAATAGTTATGTAAACACATCGTTTCTACTTCCGGAATCCTCTTCGCTACATCACCCGTCTCTCTTTTCGAAGTGACGAATAACGTGAACATCCTTTTGAATAACCAATCGAATGAAGATGATTCACGCCCTGTGATGTTAACCAGTTTCTAGCGGCAAAGAGCTTTGTTAAATTAATACTGATAAGGGGTGAATACGATTCATCAGGATGCCGCCATTGATTAAATAAATCTTGTAAACAGCATTTACCGTGCAACAAAATATCACAAGGATGACAAACAGAATTGTATTATAAAAAAGCTATTTACAGAAAAGTTCGAAAGGCTCTCGATTATTATCTGTCCGTCACACTTTTTCGTCACACTTTCAATGAGCAGGTGCAGGTGACACACGTGCTCTGCGGAGCACTCCATTCTAGTTAATAATAATCATGATAAGTATTTCACAGATGTTAAAATTTATCCGCAAATGTTTAAAAAGTAGACCACAATTGAAACACCATATCAGCTATATTGAGTATCTAAATCATTGATGCATACAATATATGTTTGGCGCAAGAGAAATGCCAGTTGCGAGTCCCATTACTATTTATAAGGTGGCAAGTATGAAATCAATTTGGTGCGAAAGACCAAATTTTCTTTATTTCTAAAATTATTGTTTATTAAAGTTTGTTCTTTTCTTATTTTGTTTCAAGCCAAATAACCATTTAATATCACATATATTTTATCATTTAAGTGTGTAATATTAGGTGTTTGAGTATTCTTTCGAAATATTGACCTCGTGTCAAGATCGAGTCGTTGTGACATCGAAGAAAATGAATAAAAATCAGGCATATATATATAGTATGCTCTGAAAAATGTTGATCGTGACCTAGTTTCATATTGCCAAAATATAAAGGGAAGTAACCGGAAGTAAAATGTAAACTTAGAAAAGCGCTTCCATGACATAGACGAGTTATGCAGACAAAAAATGTAGGAGAAAGAATGATAATATAGAAATGCTTTTTCTCTCTCGAATGCATTGGAATAAAACATGCAATATTTAACTTAGAAAGAGTTCATATTTTAGATATACATAGATTAACATTAATAAATGAATTCTACACAATTCAAGACATCTCTTTGAACATGAAAATAACATTCAGTAAGTTAAAATTGCTATTAAAAGGAGAATTCGACGTGATTTTCATCTCGATATTGGCACACAACAGTCTGCAGCAACAATAGCAGGGACTCTTTTGTATTCGTAAATAAGACAAAAAAACATAAATGCGATCAAAATAAATAAACTGCAAATACTTAAAACATCGGAGTATTTGTTTCCTTTTAGATGTGTTATTCTGCTTTCGTCGGCGATATAAATTGATATAACTTTTACCAAACACAATTGTAATATGTTCAAGACATTTAAATTTGTTTTTTTCTAATAATAACTCGGCCTCCCATGTCATTTCCGAAAAGCTATTAAAAAGATAAGTCGCTGATTCTGACAGGCGACTAATAAATGTTTGTGTTGCAATCATTTATTGTTTTCAAGATCACTCAGATAGACACATTCCTTGCATTTAAAAATTATAACACTACTTGGCACAAGTGTCAAACATTACAAAACAAGTCAAAGGTCAAGCGGAAACTTTGACATGCATTGGAGGATTTTATGAAAGGAAATCAGACTAATAAACTTCTTGATGTTTCGCAGACAATATAAGCCCCCCACCCCCCCCCCCCCCCCCCCCCCCGAGCGGAATTTAAAACTCCTTTTTTCTTTCGGTTTTGCCATGACATTTGTTGCGCATTTTCCCATATATGAAGACTTTAAAAACAAATCGCGCAAATTCTGCTTTCGTCGGCGATAGAAATAGATGTAACTGTTACCAAAATAAATAAACTGCAAATACTTAAAACATCGGAGTATTTGTTTCCTTTTAGATGTGTTATTCTGCTTTCGTCGGCGATAGAAATTGATATAACTTTTACCAAACACAATTGTAATATGTTCAAGACATTTAAATTGGTTTTTTTTCTAATAATAACTCGGCCTCCCATGTCATTTCCGAAAAGCTATTAAAAAGATAAGTCGCGGATTTCTGCCGGGCGACTGATAAATGTTTATGTTGCAATTGCTTATTGTTTTCAAGATCATTTAGATAGACACAAGTGTCCAACATAAAAACACAAGTCAAAGGTCAAGCGGAAACTTTGACATGCATTGAAGGATTTTATGAAAGGAAATCAGACTAATAAACTTCTTGATGTTTCGCAGACAATGTGAGCCCCCTCCCCCTCCCCCGAAACTCCGCCACCCCCACCCCACACTTTGTGCGCATGTTTCCATATAGCAAGAGTTGGTGATAGAAATAGATGTAACTGTTACCAAGAAAACACACACAAATCATGTAATAAAATATTTAGCTTCTTATTATTGCATAAAACTCGACAAAAGGCATGCCATTTTAACGTAACATATACTACATATCTTGTGTCCAAGCCGGGTGACAACATCTTGGTGCTTTGTAAACCGCCCGACACTGTTAAATGTGCCAGAGCTGCTGATCGTTGTTAAATCAAAATGTGATCCTACCGTGACGGAAATTCAATTTTTATGTATTCTTTCTGTCAAGAAAAAATATGAATATTTTGATTTTCGTTTATAAAGAACGTTCGTGTTACGCTTCGCTACATGGCATGGCGACGTTTAAACTAAATACGGCTACAATATCAAAATGAAATGTTTAAATCTGCCCGGCCATTTGTTGCGCATTTTTCCATATATCATCACTTTAATAAATGGTACAATTTCTGTTTTCGTCCGCGCTAACTTCACGCTGCCAGACTGCCAGACAGCTAACTTCACGCTGCCAGACTGCCAGACAGATAACTTCACGCTGCCAGACTGCCATACTGCTAACTTCACGCTGCCAGACTGCCATACTGCTAACTTCACGCTGCCAGACTGCTAACTTCACGCTGCCATACTGCTAACTTCACGCTGCCAGACTGCTAACTTCACGCTGCCAGACTACCAGACTGCCAGACTGCTAACTTCACGCTGCCAGACTGCCAGACTGCCAACTTCACGCTGCCAGACTATCAGACTGCTAACTTCACGCTGCCAGACTATCAGACTGATAACTTCACGCTGCCAGACTATAAGACTGCTAACTTCACGCTGCCAGACTGCCAACTTCACGGACATGCATACGTTGATATAACATACCACTTACATATAAGACACTTTTTTTAATAAGGTTAAATAGCCGAGTTATGAACAAAGGGAGATAATATATGTTTAAAAGCAACAACAAACAACTAGAATCAAAGAAAAGAAAGATGTATTTTGAAAAAAGTAACTCTTCTCGACGAACGAAATTATGCTTATAATTTATTTACTTACCACTTAAGCATGCATCTGAGTGTAAAAACGAACTTGCATATATATGGACGGTGCTCTGCTAAAACTAACTTAGATGGTTGGCCAATTAGTCAAAATAGGTCAGCAACCATTTGAATCCCTTTTGCCCCATGCTCAGTGTTCCGGATTGGCGCCCCGGTACGTCCCGGATAATGTTTCGGGGGAAACCTTGTCAAATCTAGACGACAACCGCCACGGCACCGTAGAAGTTCGGAATGATCCGTAATGAACCCAGTCGTTCCGGCTCGATTCGGCAGACCGTCCCGGATGTTTTACAATGTTTAATACAACCGGGTGACACCGGGAAAAATATCAAGAAACGTCGTGATCCGGCACAATGCCGGTGCAGTGCCGGATCTCTACCGAGGCTCTACAGTAATTGTGGTAATCTGCGACAGACCCGGTTTATATACAATCCAGTTACCAACGGGGTCCACCGGGATGCCACTAGGACACCACCGGCGCATGACCGGTGCAGTACCGGTGGTCACAGGGACAATACCTGGATCGGACTGGGTTATACAAGGATTGACCAAGAAACACGATAGTTATCAAATTATTTAATATCTATAATAATCTACAATTGCAGCAAAAAAGAAACAAAAATAGAAAAGATAATTTTCGTAAATAGCCGATCGGTATCCGTTTACAGGCTTCATTGCTGTTTCGAAATGTAAGCATATCTGGCATGGATATATAAAAGGAAAACACGTGAGTTTGAACATAAAGGTTAGTGGCCAGGCGTTTGTGTTTAGTAAAAATACGATGTTTACAGAAACGCATTTATATCAGATGTAAATACACTGACCAGTATAAACATTTTGCAGCTTTCTATTGTGATAAAAACGACTAACGCATACTATAAAAAATACCATTCGTCTCAGTTTTCAGAATATTTTAACTAACCCCCACCCACTTCTGAACATTAAATTTATCCCAAAAGCTAATTCGTTCTTTATTAAACAATGTTATTAACAGATAGTGCTTCCTGTCAATACATTCGTGGTCAGTTCTGAACATACTTGATAGATACAATCCGTTATATTATACAGCGCAAGCATTATTCTCTGTTACTTTTGCAGTTGAAACTCAAACTTTGAATGAGCTCTGCGTTATCCGTAATAGTTTGTGTTTTAGCACTTATAATATCATACCGTAAGCAGGTGAAAGAGTCTGAAATGTCGCAAAGACGGGCTTGTAGCTGCAATTCCTTAACTGTATGAAACTGTATTTTAGCTTGTAACGTATACGTTCTACCTGAGCATAAAAGATACGGTGTATTTAATGTTATGGTGGACGGAGTGTCGCCTGATATCTGGGTATATTTCCCAGGTATCAATACACCATCTATTTCGAAAGCTATGACAAGCGGTGCGTATTGTAACGATACTACACGAGACGCATCGATAGTCTTCGTAGTTGCAGACGTAATTGCAAAACCGCCCCTAGTATGTTTGGTGTGATAATGATGAGCAAATGTGAAATTTGTCAACTTTATTTCTGACAGGTACACATTATCATGTACGAATAAGCTGATTTTTTCTGAAATTAGTTTGCTCTGAACAGTGCCATTACTTAATCTCACTGGACGTGACATAATCAGTTGTGATGCATAACGTTTCCGGTTGTAGTTACAATCAATTTTAACTTTACTTGTTTCTAAACGATTTATAATATCCGTGAAATCTTCATATTCCTCAATACTGTAAAGCCCCTTTCTCTTCGTGCAAGCGCTAAACTCAGAAATGGTCAGGTTTGGAGTTCGAAGGAAGTAAAATGCGTCACCAAGTGTTTTCCGAAGATCTTGGTCATCCGTAGATCCACATCTTTGCCTCGCCCATTCAATTGTTTTGTTAAATATATCAACTTCGTTAGCATGAAATGTGTCCCCTTTCAATATGTAAGTGAGACATCTTAAAGACATTTGTAAATAGCCATCGGTCAATAAAACCTTCTCTGCATTTCTGTCGATAAAATCGATAGCATGATCAATCAAATATTGATTGTCATACAGCAGTGCTCTGTCTAACAGCTCGCACGAGTTTTCAATAGAAATCTTCTTTACCAACCTTCGACAACATCCATCAACGAGGAAATGGACTTGGTACTTATGGGAAATTTCTAAAGAATCTGCAAGTTCGTTGAATTCATTGACAAGGTCAACATTGTCGCTGTACAGTAATCTGAAATAAAACAGTTTCCTTAATTGACCATTTCAAAAATGACAGGGAAGATGCTTAGCTGGTGTAATGTTCAGGCTATGTTGAAGGACAATTCTCGGCGTACTCATCTACATTATATATTATATATTTTTTGGTAACGTCTTGCGAAAACAAAGTGTAGGTCGCAACATACAGGCCTATATGTAGCAACACTCATGAGAAACCATTCCAGTTTAAGATAAGTTTATTAATGTTTCTTGCATTTCCGAAACTCGATTTAGACTCGTTAAGAAAGGTGCATTGGTGCCCTAAATAATCAGTTAAGTTACAATGTAAATGTCATACCAATAAGGAACATTTCGTGAATAAAGACTACAATTTGTTTTTACTCATATAACTGTTAGTAATTTAGAGTTGGAGTGTAAATAAACTACAACAATAATGGTAAAATAATGATAAATTATGTTGATAAAAATAATAATCATTAGAAATGATGATAATAATATTTATCATAAAAGTTATAGTAATTATAATAGTTGATGAGACAAATGGTATAATCGTTATTATTATCATTGTTATTCTATTAAATGCACACAACATAAGTAAATATATGTTTTCAATGTAAGTATCATGTAAAAGCGGCAATTGATAAAAGCGAATTAAACTAACCTAAGAAATGTTTTGAATTTGCCGCCTTCTTCATCTTGTATAATAATTTCTTCGCTGCTGTCTTTTAGTGGTCCGAAAAACATGGCTTGGAACACTGGACTTCGGGCAGCAAGAACTATTTTATGTGCGTGGACTCTATCGTCAAGGTTTTCTTCACTTTGATCTGCACATCTAAAAGTGACGTCCGTCCAAAGTTCAGCATCAAACATATGCACCATGCATTCTCCAAGCTTTTTGTCTATCTGCCATCCGTCAGTAATTTCTGTGGTGGCGCCTTCAGTACTTACAACAGATGTTTTCATGGCATCATCGTCTGATATTGGTACTGATTGTATTGTATTTTCATCAGTAAGATGCTGCTTTTCAATGTTCGAATCTGTTTCGCCTGTTGCCATTTTGTTTGTTTTTCTGAAAGATTTCAAATATTACCAGCAAGAATAATAAAATAGACCATCTATCGCAGAACCGTCGCTTCATCGTTGAAAAGGAATAACAAGTTCGACAGTTGGGGATAAAATACGTAATATACGATCACTGCAATGTGTACAAATCAAATTCATTTCACATGAAATAAACGGGTTTGCGTCAGATTAGAAGCAATGGAACATACATGTATACTTCCGAGACACATTCTGAGCAATATTAATTCCAGACTCTGAATAGAATGTGTTTGCCTAACACATTATCACCACAAATCCTAATTAAAGACACGAAATTATCACTCACCGTTACTAAGGTAAGAGACTACTAACGAGTTCATTCTGCGTTTCAATGTGAATAAATAAACTACAGCCCTAAAGTATAAAACTTTAATCCCGTTAACCATGTTGGCACATCACTGCAAAGGGTAACCTATCATTTACAGAAAAATCCAAAAAGGGCCTTCCAAAGAAAATGTATAAGTGACAATTACGATTAAATATAACTTGAGTAGTATGTTTTTTCCTCGATACAGTTCTCTTAAGGTTTTAATTAGGAAATATATGAGCACTAAAGAATATGCAATAAAATTTAACAATATATATGCTATATTCATGTTTATACATTGTTTTATTTATGATGAAAGATGAAGCTGGTTTTCAACATAGTGTAATACATATAGTTTTACCATATCAGTGGTGGCATCATGGGGTCCTGTTTAAATTGAACTGTCGCATGATGGATACATTTAACATGAACTGTGTTAGTTATTATATGACACAATAGTAACACAAACGTATAGATTTCCAAAAGCAGTATCTTATAAAGCTAGAAATAAACAAGCAGTATAGTTTCAGTGAGCTGTGTTGATCTAAAAGACATTGTAAAGTAACCTACTGTCTATGTAAACTAACCTGCCGCATGGTGAATAGATAACAAGGTCTGTTTATTAAATATGTATAAGTAAAATGACCATGTTGTGTATCCATCATGCCAGTTCAATTTAAACAGGACCCCATAAACGAATATTTAACATACCAGTATAACTATTAATTAATTGAACAAATTAAAGACAAGAAATAACAGGATGCACATATTTTAAATCTATATCTAAAAGTCATATTACAAATAATACACAATAAATTGAATAAACAAAAATACTCACAAATAAGATCAAACTACTGATTAATTCACGAATTCAAATACAAATCCTTTTTAAGTATAGTTCTTTTTAAATTTTAGAAGTTGACACCCTTTATATTTTCCGAAAATCCTGTATGTGTATTGACACACGATCAATACTACATTCATTGAATAATTATATCCGTTAACACTTATTTGAGAACCCAGTTAAATCGAAAACATTGAAGATAAACTACTTGAACAAAAAGAAGTAAAGTTTAAATTATAATACGTGTTGATAAATGAGAAAACGATAAATGCTTAACATCAGGTATTCGACCTCTCTTGATTGTTTTCACAAAGTGGTAGAGGTTTCCAAATTCGGTTCTATTACGGAACGAATCAAGGGTATGTGACACTGTATACATGTACAAGCGCGGCCGTACATGTCTTAAGGGGAGACAGGCGTTTTGCGGATCGAAAATACCTGTGTGTGAATGAAATAATTTGAGTATAACATGTTTGCTCAGTTCTGTTGGTTTCTCCATTAAGGTATTCTACTTTTATACAATATTATTAAGAATGAAAGAAGAAGAAGAAAAAGAAGACTAAGAAGAAGAAGAAGAAGAAGAAGAAGAAGAAGAAGAAGAAGAAGAAGAAGAAGAAGAAGAAGAAGAAGAAGAAGAAGAAGAACAAGAAGAACAAGAAGAAGAACAAGAAGAAGAAGAACAAGAACAAGAAAAGGAAGAAGAAGAAGAAGAAGAAGAAGAAGAAGAAGAAGAAGAAGAAGAAGAAGAAGAAGAAGAAGAAGAAGAAGAAGAAGAAGAAGAAGAGAAGAAGAAGAAGAAGAAGAAGAAGAAGAAGAAGAAGAAGAAGAAGAAGGGGAAGAAGAAGACGAAGAAGACAACGACGACAAAAACGGTGATGAAAAAGAAGAAAACAATAACGAGACAAATACCAACACGTAGAAGAACTCGGAAGAAAACGAAAAGAAGAACCGATAATAATTGATGTATTTGCAGAACTCAAAATCGCATTGAATGTGAAGAAGAAAAAGAAAAAGAAAAAGAAAAAGAAGAAGAAGAAGAAGAAGAAGAAGAAGAAGAAGAAGAAGAAGAAGAAAGAAGAAGAAGAAGAAGAAGAAGAAGAAGAAGAAGAAGAAGAAGAAGAAGAAAAAGAAGAAGAAGAAAAGGAGGAAGAAGAAGAAGAAGTAGAAGAAGAAGAAGAATAAGAAGAAGAAGAAGAAGAAGAAGAAGAAGAAGAAGAAGAAGAAGAAGAAGAAGAAGAAGAAGAAGAAGAAGAAAAAGAAGAAGAAGAAGAAGAAGAAGAAGAAGAAGAAGAAGAAGAAGAAGGAGAAGAAGGAGAAGAAGAAGAAGAAAGAAGAAGAAGAAGAAGAAGATGAAGAAAAAGAAGAAGAAGAAGACAACGACGACAAAAACGGTGATGAAAAAAAAGAAAAAGAAGAAAACAATAACGAGACAAATACCAACACGTAGAAGAACTCGGAAGAAAACGAAAAGAAGAACCGATAATAATTGATGTATTTGCACAACTCAAAATCGCATTGAATGTGTTAAACACACAGTTTAATGTTAAGAAATATAGCTTTTTACATTTCCAAAATATAAACTATGTACACATAAGGGGTTTCAAAAGTGGTTCTATCTGATAAAGAGTTAAACCAACGTCAAAGGCGTTGAATATCATAATATATATTATGATATATCGGACATTCATTCATACGACACTAACGAAACGATACACGAGTATTCAATGTGATCGAATGGTAAGCGTCGGGGATTTGTAATTTGATGTCCCAGGTGGTCATGGGGCAGGGCTGTTTGGCAAGGCACATTTCTGAGCCTAGTACTGATGTGTATATCGTGGGATCATAGACAAGTATTCTGTTGCCAGGATTTAACTAAATCAATGATGAAAGTGACGTTAATCTTGATCAAATGTATTCAACAGATCAAATGCAAGAGATAGCAGAATATACATATTATTAAATTATATGATTGGGTATAACGCTGTTTTCAATTAATGTTTAGTAATCACGGCGGCCTGTACACCTATTCATATGTTTCCTGGCTTTCTAAAACCCGGACTCTACACATCAGACTTTCCAGGCAACTGGCTGCTTTCAACTTAGACTGTTAGCCTATTGGTGAAAGACGAATGACGTATGCCACGGTGACTTTTGTAAAACGTCGGAAAGAATATAAGCCGAGTTAGTGGACTTCGAACTCATAACCCCTGGATTTACAGCCAGCGTCTGCTACCCCCGACTTAGCTACTTAGCACATATAATTAGAACACGCACGTTTATCTAAATATTCTTACATTTTTTTCCAACTGTAAAATCTACTCAGACATTATTTGATTAGTTGTGCACCTATCAATATAAGCAATCGAATGACAATAACTTTTAGTTGAAGATTGTTTAAATTACTATTTTTTAGAAATTGGCAGACTTTACATTTTCCGAAAATCAAACAAAGAATGTGTATACATAAACGCTATAGCCTGTATCGGTTTTATGAGCCGGACCATGGGAAAAGGGGTACAAGTTGTTATTTCTGAACAACAGTGGTTCGGATCAACCTGTACGTCTGGTCCGCAGACACAAGTTGACAGAACATTCTAACACACATTTTGTAATTATTATTTAAACATCATATATATTGTTCAGACTGTGTGGATGGTACAGGTTATTCTGGTTCTACAATGTTTTAAAGAACACAGTTGTATTGGCTTGAATATAATAACCGTTCACACTTAATTGACATGACAAACTTTAATGATTAACACGAGGAATTACCCCCCCCCCCCCCCCCCCCCCCCCCCCCCCCCCCCCCCTTCTCTCTATGATGTATTTTGAATTTGTTAGAGGTTTCAATATTTTCGTTATTATTTGGTTAGTATAGACTGTGTGGATGTTAGTCGCTATTCTGGATCTACAATGCTTTAATAAACAAATTGTAAATTATCCCAGTGAAGGGCTCGTATATAATAACCGTTTTTTAAACTTTGATTGACATAACAAACATTAATGATTAACACGAGGAATTGTCCCCCTTCTCTCCATGATATATTTTAAATTTGTCAGAGGTTTCAATATTTTCGTTATTACGAAAAAAGCCCATAAATGGGTTTTTTCGCTTATAGGTAACAGGTGTGAGATTTTTTTTTTTTTTTTTTTTTCCAATAACCCATGAAGCTTTCTGAAATGAAACTGGAAAAATCCATGGGGGCCGCCATTTTGGATATGTATAAAAAGCAGACGTAAAACACAGATTGAAAATTATTGTCGGCTTTTTAATCATTTTTTATAAAATCGTTTTTGTGGGTATGTATAAAATGAGCAGAAAAACACGGATTGAAAATTATTGTCGTCTTTTTAATCATATTTAAGATCATTAAAGTGCTGTGTTATGTGGTAATTAACATTTGTACGAAAAGTTAAAAATAAATGGAAATCTGTAAGAAATATGTTTTCCCGTTCGTCAAAAAAACGACAGCATTAGCCTTCTACGCCCGAAACTAAATTTTGACTATCGTAGCCAAAGAAGGACATGACGTCATTTCCGTTACACTTCATCTTGGCGTAACGTCAATGGAGCGATGTCGTTTCCCGCAAAAAAGTGGTATCAACATGAAAGACCCCAAATTCCTATACATGAACTATTGACTCACTCATTCAAAGTATAATTATTTATCAAACATTGTGGCAAAAGGATAACTTTCTCATAAGGAGCAACTGTTCTTGTGGCGACAATCTTTTCCTAAATGGTCTGTTGCATAGGCCCCAGAAACCGTCTCTAATAGGGAAAGGGTTTAGCAGAAATGTGAACCCTTACATAATTTGTTCCAGTCATATTGACTGGTTGAAAAAGGCAGTCGCAAGGTGGCATCAGAAAAGGGGCTGATCTAGTTGCTTCTTTACCATAATGCAGGTGATCGATTAAGGATCATCTTGGCCCTCATGTTTTAACCTCGTTCATTATAAATGTATTCCTTGATTTTCTGAAAGTCTTTCTGTTCAAATAATAGACAACAGCAATACGAATTCCAAATATGTTTTGATAATGCAAGAATGAATGAATGAATGTATATTGTTTTATGGCGCATCGACAGCTAAGGTCATTTAGCGCGCAATTAATTTTAATTATTCATGATCCCTGGGTAAACAAACCAGTACTAGGCTAGAAAATGTGCCTTGCCCAAGGGCACTCCACCATGACCGTAGTGCCGCGACTGGGGATCGAACCCGGGACACCCGGTTTCGAAATCCCCGACGCTAACCACTCAACCACAGCGGATTCCGATAATGCAAGAAACATGACATTAACATTATTATTGTCTAGTCAATTTCTTATAAATCATTTTTTATGGCCAAAGTATGCTCTTTAATTTTTGCTTATAATTATCTTGCGTTTTTTTCGTAAATAGGTAGCACCTATAGATATATTATTTGGTTAGTTTAGACTGTGTGGATGTTAGTCGCTATTCTGGTTCTACAATGTTTTAATAACTGTCCGCCCTTAATTGAGATGACACACTATATTGACTAACACGAGGAACAACCCCTACCTCTGCATGATATATTTTGTTTTCAAATGTGTTAGAGATTTCAATAGTTCGGTTCTAGAGCGTAAATAGTCAAGGGTATGAACATGTAAAACATACGCTGTCAAACATGTCGTACGAAAACAAACGTGTTTGTGAATCGAAACAATTCAATGAATAAACTTTATTGAGCCTGAGTGCATGTAATTTTGATATAACCAAGCTGTTTGAATTGATTGATTGTTTGGTGTTTTACGCCGCTTTCAACAATCTTTCAGTTGTATCACTGCGTTCCCTGTGTAAGTTACAAGTACTACTGGCCCATTTGACCTTATACCAGAAAGTCAGCCGCAATGCTAACCCAGCAACCCTGAGCGCCAAGGAGGGTAGCCATTACTACCATTATGACTCGGCCGGGATTGAACCCGCGACCTCCTGTATCCTAGGCGGACGCTCTACCACTACACCATAGAGGCGTTCGATCTTTTTTGAGATTTTCATTTAATATTGCGCTACAAGAAAATGGAAGGTTTCTTTAATGTACTACCATAACATCGCTTACAATATTGCAATAATATCTGTAAATATTTTATCATGAAATGAAAGCTAATGTTACGGCCCGCTTGAATGACGGACAAATGTAATGTAATGGTGTTCTGCCTTCGTTAAACGATATTTTAATATACACTCATCATCGAACTGTGTATATATTACAAATACGTTTTGTATTATTAAATACATCGTCGGACACCCACGGTTGTTGATTTCCATTTTCTCCAACATCACACATGGGATTTCCCACTGTCGTTTCGCCGTAATGACACATAGCCAATAGTGTTTCTGATTGGTTGCAGTAATGCTGTACTGCACCAAACAGCCAATTAGACCTCTCGTACTAAGATTATTATTTGTTTTACTTTAAAAAAGGTGACATCATCTGATTAATGACTTAACCTTGGCGTGTGAAATGTTTCAAATTGACAAGTTGCGTGATGTCCGTAAATATACCGTTCATGCATTAAAAAGAGGACGAAATGCGCTTTAACAGTGAAGATAGGCAGTTGGAAAAGTTGTGTTACGTCAATCGGTAGAGAACATGCACACTGCAAACGAGAGCTCCCAATTTCAATCCCCGGCCTTGCAGCAAGTGTTCTGTCCCTGTCATATGGCGCTACTTCATTTCTGATATTAAGATGCGTAATTATGATATCGCTCTACCCCTTTGCTGGTAAAACAGGTAGACACGGTACATTCGTGAATGCTCGTATTACACAGTCTCTCTATGTTAACCAACCACCGCACATTAACGATAGTACCGTGTTTATATATCTTACTAGTGCAGTAGATTCCAATGGACAATATTGGATATGACAACAACGCATAAAAGGTTGGCTTGAACTGAACCCTTACATTCAAATACATTCAAATATGCTATACAAACGGCACATACGGCAATCCCCACTTTTGCTAAGCGTATATATATATAAAGACAGTGGCAACAGTGAAAGTGTTTTGTCAAATGCTGGCATAATTGGCTAATTTTAATGTAGACAGACATGGTAGGCTCTGGATAGCCTGTAATTCTTCACTGTAGGTATATGCATTAAGACACCATAATCAGTAAAAGCGGCTCATATACGAGTTTATACATCGACCATTGTAAGAACCGTACACAGGGTCTTCAGGATATGCATCATGCCGGACGTAAAGATATATTGTAACGTTTGAAAACAGTGAAAAGGAAGTCACACGAGTGCTTCAGCTAGTTATTAATATGACCTTAGAAGAGACAAAGTGTCCTTATAAATTAGCTTAAAAAGGGACATGACAATGTGTCCTTACAAAAGAGCAAAACAGAGATATAACAATGCGTCCTTTTAAATGAATAATGTCTTCGTGCAATAAAACGTCAACCTCATATAGATGTATTAATGAGCGAGAGCGCACAACTTATCCTCAACGAAAACTCAAATTGTCCGTAATAGGAAAATGTCCCTATAATAATTCGCAATATTAATTAGTCGTAACGTAACGTTAACTCCGCAGTTATTAATGCCACTGAGTGGAAACAATTATTATCATGTTTTAAGTCTTCGTATATTTTAATTTGCGTAAAAGCCTAGTGGGAATTGAATACAGTCTCCGCTCATGTTTAGAAGTGTAAGTCTACTTGACAACGACATGTTGGAAAGTTTGTTAAGCGGCGTTTTTAGCAAAGCAAAAGTAAATTAGTGGAATACATTTAGACGCTGTACGAACATTTGCGAGATTTCTTAATTAACAAATCCAAGGCAAGAGATAACAGAATGCACATATTGCACACAACAGTCATTTAAAGAATAATGCAAAATAAATTAAAACGCTCAAAATAGAATCTACTCACAGATAATATCTAACTGTATAAATATCTACTGAGATACTATTTGGTTAGTCGTACACCTCTGGTTAATAGACGAATTTGATTCCAATCCTTATAAGGTTAAGTTCTTTTAAATTTTCAGAAGTTGAGACACTTTATATTTTCCGAAAATGCTGTGTGTGTATTAACATACGATAAATATCGCATTCATTGAATAAGTATAACCGCTCACCCTCGTGTTAGAACCAAGTTAAATAGAACACATTGCAAATACGATTTCCAGACAAATATAAGTAAAGTTTTAATCACGATACACATTGAAAAATGAGAATACGATAAATGATATACATCAGACATTCCCCTTTTCTTGATTGTTTTCACAAAGTGATACAATGTAGAGGTTTTCAAATGCTGTTAGATTACGGAAAGAATCAAGGGTATGTGACACTGAATACAAGCGAGGCCTACACTATCTTAGGGTAGACAGGAGTTGTGGATCGATAATACCTGTGCATTTCTTAAGTGAGGAATTCCACTAAATGCAAAATGATGAAGAACAAGAAGAAAGAAGAAAGAAGAAGAAGAAGAAGAAGAAGAAGAAGAAGAAGAAGAAGAAGAAGAAGAAGAAGAAGAAGAAGAAGAAGAAGAAGAAGAAGAAGAAGAAGAAGAAGAAAAAGAAGAAAAAGAAGAAGAAAAAGAAAAAAGAAGAAGAAGAAGAAGAAGAAGTCCTAAACTTTTGCATATGTTACTCTTAGCACTGAACTCGAAAAATAGGTCGGGTTCCTTCGTGAATATCAGTCATTGCAGACAGGGAAACTGTTGTATATTCGATTTTGTACCATGTAAACATGTCTGAAAACGTATTTTAGAAAACGAAAATTCTACCATAATTGAACAAATTAAACTGAAAGTGATATAACTCGAACTATCTCATTGTGCTGATGTAATGTGATTGCTTCCCTTCTATTGTCCTTCATGAAATATAACAATCCATTTCATGCTGGAGTAATAAAATACCTTCCCGCGCATCAGAAGTTCCCTTAAGCCTTCTTAAACTAACTAGCGAATAATGCAGAACCTGAGCAAGCGGTGCGGATTCGCAGGTTGATCTGGATCCTCACTTGTCGCCTTTGCCCTACGAGTGACTTATGCGTAACACCGCTTAAATATCGTACCACAATGATGTGGTAAGAACCTTCAATAACTGAACCTTGACTGAAACTGTCTGATCTAGCGAAATAAAATGTGTTTTTCTACATAGTCGGTGACTTTAACCCACGTAAATATGAGTATAGTTCATAATCCTCATATTGAATTAAATGCATTTTCCATGTGTTACGATAAAAATTTACGGAATGTTTACTCATAGTTGGTTAGAGAGTAGCACTGTGCTTAACATTCACTAACATAGCTTTCCTATTATTAATGTTATAAGATATTTTCAATCCATTGGTTTCCCTGTCATGTTTAACTAACTAAGCACAACATTTTTTTTTGTTTTTAGTCCATTTTAACCTAAATGTGAATTCACATTTGATAAACTTGATCTATATGATTTAATAATGTAACATTATGAAACAGGAAAATGCATATTTTCATTGAAGTTACACGAGTTTGTTAAACAAATCCGTTTACATCATAGGGTAAATGGTATTTCGTGTATATGGAAACGTTCACCGAAACTTAAAAAAACTTAATAATTAAAAGTCATGAAAAGATGATAATAATGTTTTCGTCACGTCTTAAAAAACATGACTTGACTTTTTTGCGACCAGCAACTATTCATATCAGTCTGGTCAGGATATACTAACAAACATGAAGCCTATGAAGACGTGGTATGACCCGAACTCTGACCAACACACGCAGTTCGGTTATACTTGCCTTACATTTCCAACACCTACACAAGGTCGGACTTCGTGTAACGTGGTTCAAAGAATACTTTATTTGGACGTATCAGTACTAGTCTACATATCGATATTCAGTGGACTCACGATAACTCGAACATGCGAAAAATCCAATTTGTATTTTTAGCTCGAACCTTTTCTGGTACGTAATTGTCTTTTGACGAGTAGGCAAATCTGAAAACGTATTTTAAAAAACATCTGGATATCTCATTGTGCTGATGTAATGTGATTGTCCTACGTGAAGTCTAACGTTCAAGGTAATACTGGAGTAATATAATATCATCCTGCGAATTGGATATAAAAATACCAATTTTCAGACGTTCCCTGTGGCCTTGAATGATTATTTGGCGAACAGTACATAAATTGATCGGAAGGTTGATCTGGATGTACTTGTCGCCAATGTTCTACGGGTTTCTTATGCATAACGCCATTCAAATATCTGCACCATACGGCTGTTGTGAAAACTGTCAATAACTGGACCTCCAAATAAACTTACCGATTTAGATAAATGACGGTTGCTCTCTATAGTCGATGGATTAACTCCATTAAGTACAAATGCCATGTTTAGAGTTAAAACTTTATGAAAGTTATGCTCACGGTTGGTTCGAGAGTAGCAACAATCTTAATTTGCTTAACACAAACTCGGTTTTTCTTTCAAGTCTGGTTCAGAAATCGGACAATATGGCAGGTTATCTTCTTCAGTCCAGAGCGGACAATACAGTGAAAAAGTATCAAAATTCTTTTCTTCAATTCCAAAAGTTCTGTGAAATTCATAATTCAGTACCGAAACCTGCTCTTCCTATTAGTGTTGCTATGTATTTCACATTTTTACTGGACCAGGGAAAATCGGACAATGTCATATCCGCAGCATTCTACGGGATAAAATGGGCCCATAATCTCAACCATCTTCCGGATCCAACGGACAGCAATATTGTTAAGCGGTTATTGGAATGTGCCAGACGTATTTCTCATAAGCCAATTCAAAAGAAAGACGTTCTTAGTTCCGAAATGTTACATGCACTGTGTGCTATGTATGATTCTAGCGAAGATATAATTGACTTGAGTGATTTGTCTATGATTATGCTGGCGTACGCTGGTTTTATGCGCATAAATGAAGTTAGTAATTTGCGTTGCAATGACTTAAAGTTTCATGAAGATCATATATTTATATTGCTTAGAAAAAGTAAAACTGATGTTTACAGAGATGGTTCAGAAATTGTCATAGCTAAGGGCCAGTCGTGTGCTTGTCTTTATGCAATACTGCAAAGATATTTGGCGGCAGCAAATTTATCCGTCATGTCCGATGATTACTTGTTCAGACCGGCATTTCGGTCTAAACAAGTTGCATGTTTAGTTAAGAAGAATAAACAAATTAGTTATACTAGAGCTAAGGAATGTATTGTTGGAAAATTAAAGCTAGTTGCTCCCAATATGAAACTTGGTACACACTCTTTGAGAGCGAGTGAGGCTACATCCGTAGCAAACGCTTTTAGCGTGTCTGATAGATGTTTAAAGCGACATGGTCGGTGGAAGTCCGATTTAGCTAAAGATGGGTATGTAAAAGATTCTTTAGACAGTAGATTGTCTGTCACTAGATTACTACATCTTTAAGAGAATATTAGTGGATCTTGGTAACATCGATTTGAATTGCCGACACCTTATATACTTTGTATTATCTATGCAAGCGTCTCGCAAATCGCACAACAGGATGTGTTGTTTTTTGTATTTTGTGTGAGAGAAAGATAGGACTTTCTGGTACCCCGCGGTACATCGTATAGCGGGGTACCTTTGTCCTGACGTTCTCTGAATACAAACCGGTTTGTATACGCACGAGTGCGTTGAGCTATTTATAAGTGGATTTGGGCGGTTATCAAATCAGTTCTAGCGAGATTCTCTCTGCGACGACATCGTTACAATTCAAATTCGATGTATCGTTTAGTATCAATACGAACAAAACTGGAATGAGTTCGAGTGAAAGTTTGTCATTCAAATATATGCATTTGTGTAATAAGATATACAAGAGTAGTTCCTTTTGCAAGAGTTCATCAATGAGGCCCAACATTCGGTGGTACAAGACAATTCGACAAATGGGCACAGGTTTCCAGAGTGTTTGGCCTTATTGGTTTTATCTCTGGTCGTTCCTGGGCGAGTCGACCACGATTAGCAAAAGATTAATATTATATGTAAGTTTTTAAATGCGTAATATACTTACTCTACACGTATTACCTACTTAAGTACTTCTGGATACTTTGCACATATTAAATATGTATCTGTCATAAATAAATGCTAGCGTCTCGCAAATCGCACAACAGAATGTGTGTTTTTTTAGTATTTTGTGTGAGAGAAAGATAGGACTACTTTATTTGGACGTATCAGTACTAGTCTACATATTGATATACAGTGGACTCACGATAACTCGAACATGCAAAAATTCATATTTATATTTTTAACTCAAACCTTTTTCTGTAACGCATCTGCCTTTTGACGAGTGGGCAAATCTGAAAACGTATTTAGGAAAACGAGACTTCTACCATATCAAAACTTGTTTAATCAACAAATTAAACTGTATATGCTGATGTAATGTGATTTCTTCCCTGCTATTCTAACGTTCAAGGTTATGCTGGAGTGAATATAATATCACACTGCGAATTGGATATAAGTAGAGAATTTTTCAGACGTTCCCTGTGGCCTTGTTTGATTTAATGACGAACAGTACAGAACCTGAACAATCTGAGCGGATCGACAGGTTCATCTGAATGTAAACTTGTCGCAAATGTCCTACGGGTGTCTTATGCATAACACCGCTCAAATATCTGCACCATACGGATGTTGTGAGAACGGTCAATAACTGAACCTTCACTGAAACTTACCGGTTTAGATAAATGACAGTTGTTCTATATAGTCGATTAATTAACTTCATTAAGTGCTAAGGCCATGTTTAAAGTTAAAACTTTATGGAAGTTAAACTCACGGTTAGTTGGAGAGTAGCGCTGTGCCAAAGTAAAATCGCTTCCGTATTATTGTTTTCAAAAAATATTTGAAATAAATGTATGGGTTTCCCTATCATGCTTAACTAGCTAAACACAAAATTATGTTTGATAAAAGTCCATTTCATTTTCTAAAAACGAACAAATTCAAGGTATAATTAAGCATACTGAAACAGGACTAAGCAGAACACACATTAGTTCACTTAGTCCGTTTAACGTTAAAATGGAAATGAGTATTTCGTGTATATGGAAACGTTCATGGAAATTTAAAAAAATGTAATAAGTATAGGTCATCAATAGAGAAGTTTATATTTTCTCATATAGGCATTGATATTGTTGCTGCTTAATTCCTATGTGAGCAAGTCAACATTTAGGATAATTTGGGTGCACCTGTATGTCTGTTTTGGGTCGTATACCGCTTTCAACAGTTAAGTTTCATATCGCAGACAGGAAATATGATATTGGTCCGACACCGGTATTTTTACATCTAGAAAAAAAACAATACCATCCCACCTGCTGCCGCATAAGAGGTGTTTTGAATCCAATCGTGCAGACCCGTAAATACAATGTTAGATAAAACATTTCAAAGGAACTTCTGACGTCATTATCCATTTATTACCTAAGTTAAACAGTAAGTAGAACAACATCGGTACAGAGCGTTGTTCATAACGAATCAGGATAAGGCGTGAATACGATTCATCAGTATGCCGCAATAAGCAAAATAAAACCAATAAGTAGCCCAAACCATCAACAATAAATCAACAAGTCACAACGTTTACAGATAGAGTTATTATTATACAACAACTATTTACAGAGTTAGACAAACACCTAAATTCACAATCAGAAACCGCAGTATCAAGAGTTATTTTTGTAACTAGAAGATAGGTAACCGTTTAGTCTTCACTGTTGTTTCGAGATGTAGACATACTCGACGCAGACATATAAGTACACACGTGAGTTTGAACTTAACCGTGTATGGCCCGCCGATTGAGCGTAGTGGAGAAACGTCGTTTTCAGAAAGGCCTTTATATCAGATTAAACTACACTTTCCAGTAAAAACACATTTAGCGACTTTCTATGGTTATAAAATCAACGAACGTTAAAAATGAACGTACATGCCTGTTCAGAATATTCATGCGATCTCTCCAAACTGGACATTGGTCCCTTGAGCATATTGTAATATCATACAGTGGAGCTATTACTCTCTGTTACTTTTGCAGTTGAAACACAAACTTTGAATGAGCTCTGCGTTATCTCTTATTTTGTGTGTTTGTGCACGTATACTATCACTTCGTAAGCAGGTGAAATGACCTGAATAGTCGCAACGACGGGCTTGTAACAGCAATTCCTCAACTACATCAATCTGTATTTCAGCTTTTAATTTATACGTTCTACCAGAGTATAAAGGGTACGGTGTCTTTAATGTTATCGTGTACGGAGTGCCACCTGATATCTGGATATATTTCAATACATCATCTATTTTTAAAGAAACGACGAGCGGTGCGTTTTGTAACGAGAATGCACTAGACGTCAAGATATTATCTTCATCATCAGAATCATATGTTGGATAATTAGTAGATGTGAAGTTTGTCAACATTATTTTTGACAGGTAAACATTATCTTGTGCGAATAAGCTGATAGATTCCGAAATATTTTTCTGCGTTAATATTTCTTTACTGGCTCCCTTTGGACGTGTACCAGTCAGTTCTGTTGAATAACGTTTCCGATTGTAGTTACATTCAATTTCAACTTCAGATGTTTCGAAATGATCTACAATATCTGTAAAATCTTCTTGTTCCTCAGTACTGTAGAACCCCTTTCTCTTCGTACAGGCGCTAAACTCCGAAATGGTCATCACTGGAGTTCGAAGGAAGTAAAATGCGTCGCCAAGTGTTTTCCGAAGATCTTGGCCATCCGTAGATCCACATCTTCGCTTCGCCCATTCAATTGTTTTGTTAAATATATTAGCTTCGTTAGCATGAAATGTGTCTCCTTTCAAGATGTAAGTGAGACATCTTAAAGACATTTGTAAATATCCATCGGTCAATAAAACCTTCTCTGCATTTATGTCGATAAAATCGCTCGCATGGTTAATCAAATATTGATTGCCATACAGAAGTGCCCTGTCTAACAGCTCGCACGAGTTTTCAACAGAAATCTTCTTTACCAACCTTCGACAACATCCATCAACGAGGAATTGGACTTGGTACTTATTGGAAATTTCTAATGAATCTGCAAGTTCGTTGAATTCATTAACATGGTCAACATTGTCGCTGTACAGTAATCTGAAATAAAACAGTTTCCTTAAATCACCATTTCAAAAATGACAGGGACGATGCTTAGCTGCGGTTACGTCCAGACTATTTTTATGGAGAATCCTTCGCCATACTCATCTACATTATAGTTTTGAATTTTTTATTGTAACGTCTTGCGAAAACAAAGTGTAGGCCGCAACATACAAGCCTTTAGGGAACAACACTCATGAGGTACCATTCCAGTTTAAGATAAGTTTATTAATGTTTCTTGCATTTCCGAAACTCGATTAAGTCTCGATAAGCTATCTTTAGAAAAGTGCATTAGTGCCCTAAATAATCAGTTACAAGGTAATTGTCATACCAGTAAGGAACTTTTCGCGAATAAAGACTATAGTTTGTTTTTACTCATATAAATGATAGTTATTTAGATTGAGGTGTAAATAACCTACAACAATAATGGTAACATAATAATAAATTATGATGATAATAATAATTATCATTAAAAATGATGATAATGATATTTATCATAAAAGTAATAGTAATTATAATAGTTAATGAGACAAATAGTATAATCGTTATTATTATCATTGTTATTCTATTAAATGCACACAACATAATTAAATTTATGTTTTCAATGTAACTATCATGTAAAAGCGGCAATTGATTAAAACGAATTAAACTAACCTAAGAAATGTTTTGAATTTGCCGCCTTCTGCATCTTGTATAATAATTTCTTCGCTGCTGTCTTTAAGAGGTCCGAAAAACATGGCTTGGAACACTGGACTTCGGGCAGCAAGAACTATTTTATGTGCGTGGACTCTATCGTCAAGGCTTTCTTCACTTTGATCTGCACATCTAAAAGTGACGTCCGTCCAAAGTTGAGCATTAAACATCTGCACCATGCATTCACCAAGCTTTTTATATATCTGCCATCCGTCAATTAGTTCTTGAATCGTGGCGCCTTCAGAACTTACAACATATGTATTAATGGCATTAGTTTCTGCTCTTTGTTCTGTTTTTAGTGCATTTTCATCAGCATGATGTTGCATTTCACTGTTCGAATCTGTTTCGCATGTTGCCATTTTGCTTCCTTTCTGAAATATCAAATATTGCAAACAAGAATAACACAATAAACCATCTAACGCCGACTCGTCGCTTCATCGTTAAAAGACAATAACAAGTTCGACAGTTGGGGACGTAATATGTTATATACGATCACTGCAATGTTTAGAAATCAAATTAATTTCATATGAAATATACGGATGATTTGTATCCGTTTAGAAGCAATGAAAAATTCACATCCGAGACACATTTTAAGCAATTTTATTTCCCGTGTCTGAATATAATTTGGCTTAACAGATTATCACAAATCCTAATTAAAGTAAATGTAACGATATTATCACTCATTATTTCTAAGGTAAGAGACTAGCAAAAGAGTTCATTCTGCTTTTCAATGTAAATAAATAAAATACAGCCCTATAGTAAAACACTTTTATACATTTGTCCATGTTGGCACATCACTTCAACGGGTTACCTGTCATTTAAAGAAATATACAAAAAGGACCTTCCAAAGAAAATTTTAAGTGACAATTACGATTAAATATAACTTGAGTAATTTTTATTTGTCTCGATACCGTTCTCTAAAGGCTTTAATAAGGGAATAGATGACCACTAAAGAACATGCTATGAAATTTAACTATATTTGCTAGATTCATGTTTATACAATGTTTTATTAATAATGAAAATTGAAGCTGGGTTCAACCTAGTGTGATGCATATACTTTTACCATATGATTGATGGCATGAGGTTTCACATGAACTGTATTAGTTATTCTATAAAACAATAGTACCATTAACGTTTAGGTTTCCAAATGAAGAACTACATGTGTATCATATAAAGTTAGAAATAGACCGGCAATAAAGTTTCAGTGAACATCATGAGCTGTGTTGATCTAATAGTCATTGTAAACTTACCCACTGTCTATGTAAAATAACCTGCCGCAAGATGAATACATAACAAGGTCAGTTTACAAAGAATATGTATACGATAAATTAAATAAACGAAAATACTCACAAATAAAATCGAACTTCAACAATGTATAAAGATTTCTCCGGTGTTAACACACGAATTCAAAAACAAATCCTTTTAACGTAAAGTTCTTTTTCAATTTTTAGAAGTTGACACACTTTATATTTTTCGAATATCCCCTATGTGTATTAACACACGATCAATACCGCATTCATTGTATAATTATATCCGTTAACCCTTTCTTGAGAACCCAGTTAAATCGAAAACATTGACAATAAACTACTTGAACAAAAAGAAGTAAAGTTTAAATCATAATTTACGTATTGATAAATGGGAAAACGATAAATGCTTAACATCAGGCATTGCCCTTTTCTTGATTGTTTAGATTGTTATGATTGATAGAAGGTTTTCAAATTCGGTTCTATTACGGAAAGAATCAAGGGTACGTGACACTGTATACATGTACAAGCGCGACCTTACATGTCTTAAGGGGAGACATGCGTTTGCGGATCGAAAATACCTGTGTGTGAATGAAATAAGTTGAGTATAATATGTTTGCGCGAAACGATGGTTTCTCCATTAAGGAATTCTACTTTTATGCAATATGATTAAGAATGAAAGAAAGAGGAAGAAGAAACAAAAAGAAAAATAGAAGAAGAAGAAAAAAAGAAGAAGAAGAAGAAGACGACGAAGAAGAAGAAGAAGAATGAAAGAAAAAGAGAAGAAGAAGAAGAAAAAGAAGAAGAGAATAATAAGAAGAAGACGAATGAAAGAAAAAGAGAAGAAGAAAAAGAAAAAGAAGAAGAGAATAAGAAGAAGAAGAAGAAGAAAAAGAAGAAGAAGAAGAAGAAGAAGAAGAAGAAGTAGGAGAACAAAGATGAAGAACAACAACAACAAATCCAAAGAAGAAGAAATGGAAGAAGACGCACGTTAAGAAGTTAAATAGATCTGCTTTAAAATGTACTGATACCCTTTAAATATTTGCATGTGTACACCTAACCATTATATGAAAAGAATACGTTTAAAATATTATATTGATATTGTTCAAGATTAGCCTTTATTTACTGTGAACAATAATTGGTCCCAAACATTTGCATATGTTACTCTTAGCACTGAACGCGAACATATGTAGGTCCGGTACCTGCATTGTTCTATGTGATAATGATGAGCAAATGTGAAATTTGCCAACTTTATTGTTAATAATAATTAAATGTCATCAATAGATGATAATACGTCACGTCTTATATAACAGGCCTTCAGATTTTTGCAACCAGCAACTATTCATATCAGCCTGCATGTCTGATCAGGATATACAAAAACACACATGAAGCCTATGAAGAAGAAGTGACTCGAACTATGACCACCAACAAACGCAATTCGGTCATAATTACCTTAAATTTCCTATACATACACAAGGTCGGAATCAGTTTGACGTGGCTCAATAGAATACTTTATTTGAAAGTATGATAACAAGGTTCCATATTGATATACACTGGGCCGAGTCCCAGTAGCTCAGTCTGTAGCGACGCGGGATGTCAATCCAGGGGTTGTGAGTTCGAACCCAGCTCGGCCAACATTTTGTTTGAAAAAGTCTATGTGGAAAGGCAGCCAGTTGCTCGGAAAGAATGTTTTATGAAGTACTGGAAAACGGCTTTAAACCCCAATCAATCAATCAATGATAAACACGAGCGGGCAAATCTGAAAATGTATTTAAAACAAGAGGCCCATGAGGGCCTATGCTCTACTGGTATGGTTCTTTTGTCATTTTCAATCCAGAGCATGTATGTATGGTGAAGATCGGATAGTAAATGGAGGCTCTTTTGTTTTCACAAGCTGTATCATAGTAATTTTTACAATTTCATGGGCCATAATCCAGTCTTGCATGGGCGGATCTGGCTGGTTTTCAAAAGGAACCAAGCTCTAATCAGTATTTAACTACTATCTAAGTTTGGAGAAGATCAGATAGTAAATGGAGCCTCTATTGTGTTCACATGCTCAATTATAGCAATTTGGACAATTTCAAGGGCAGTAATCCAGTCTTGCATGGGCGGATCTGGCTGGTTTACAGAAGGAACCGTGCTCTCATAGATATCTAACTACTGTATAAGTTTGGTTGAGATACAATCAAAAGTGAAGACTGTATCTTTTTAACAAGCTCTTTTATAGCAATTTTGACCATTTCAAGGGTCATAATACAGTCATACATGGGCCGATCTGGCTGGTTTTCGAAAGGAATTAAAACACAAATTTTGAATGAGTTCTGAGTTATCCTCTCCTGTTTGTGTACTTCTAATATCATTTCGTAAGCAGGGGAAAGAGTCTGAAAAGGTGCAACGTCGGGCTTGTAGATGTAATTCATCAACTACATCAAGATGTATCTTTGCTTGTAATGTATACGTTCTACCTGAGCATAAACGATACGGTGTCTTTAATGTTATGGCGGACGGAGTGTCGACTGATATCTGGGTATATTTCCCAGGTATCAATACATCATCTATTTTGAAAGCTATGACAAGCGGTGCGTATTGTAACTATACTACACTAGACGCATCGATAGTTCTCGTAGTTGTTGACTGTCCTCCAAAATTAAAACCGCCCTTATTATAACTACTAGTATGATCACTGCATTGTTCTATGTGATAATGATGAGCAAATGTGAAATTTGCCAACTTTATTGTTAACAGGTACACTTTATCATGTACGAATAAGCTGATTGTTTCTGAAACCAGTTTGCTCTTAACAGTGCCATAACTTAATCTCACTTGACGCGACATAATCAGTTGTGATGCATAACGTTTCCGGTTGTAGTTACAATCAATTTTGACTTTACTTGTTTCTAAACGTTCTATAATATCCGAGATATCTTCTTGTTCCTCAAGAACCCCTTTCTCTTCGTACAGGTGCTAAACTCAGAAATGGTCATAGTTGGAGTTCGAAGGAAGTAAATCGCATTGCCAAGTGTTTTCCGAAGATCTTTGCCATCCATAAATCCGCAGCTTCGCTTCGCCCATTCAATTGTTTCGTTAAATATATCAGCTTCGTTAGCATGCAATGTGTCTCCTTTCAAAATGTAAGTGAGACATCTTAAAGACATTTGTAAATAACCATCGGTCATTAAAACTTGCTCTGCATTTCTGTAGATGAAATCGCTCGCATGGTCAATCAAATATTGATTGTCATACAGTAATGCTCTGTCTAACAGACCGCACGAGTTTTCACGAGTTTTCAACAGAAACCTTCTCTGCCAACTCAGGCAACTAGTACTATTTAGGAAAATCGTTTCTATTGTTTGTATCGTACACCTAGAGTCAAATTTAATAAAAACCCGCAAACAAAGATTATGTTGTTATTTTTCTGCCACAAAACATTGGAAATTTAATTTGATAATGTTGTTAAGTTGGACCTACGTTTAAGCATACTTTCTAGGGGCGTGGCCTAAGTATTAGAGTAAATATTCATCCGCCCTCATCTTTTCATTTCACGATAACAAAATTGTTTTCCCCAAAAAATATATTGAATCTGTATATTTGTTAGGTTTTTCGCTCTTGATAGATCGTAGGTATACAACAAAAGGAATATTACGTTGCGGGAGCGATAAATTTGTTGGTATTGCACGACTCGTAGCGCGGGAAAATCAATATCTTACTCGACCTTCATTCTCGTAAGATATCGATTTTACCACGCTACTTGTCGTTCAATACGAACCCATTTATCGCTCCCGCAACGTCATATTCCGTATGTACGGCCTCAGAAAGAATACGTCAAATACGAGCACTGCAACGTGAATACTTGAAAATGCGTATTTATTTCCTGTACAAATTATATACAATTTCAAAAACCACTATATAAATCATTTTTGGTCGACTGACAATGGTTTAATATTTAATGATAAATAGTAATTATTGGGTATATTTTGGGTAAATGGTTGGTTTTAGATTATAAATGTGAAAAAAAATCTCACATTTCAATTTTTGCGATTGAACCCATTTCTCCTTATGATCCATTTGTTAGGAACAAGTACCTGACAATACTTTTTGCGGAGCTAGACGTGAATTAAGAGGTTTTGAATACCAGCTTTCGACTCCAAGATTGCATGAAAATGAGCTATTTCTGGCTTCATCAACATATTACCGCCTGATTTGTGAATCTAAGCAGTTGTTCAGTTTAATATTTAATCCCTGCATTTGTGTTGGATAACATTTGTAGTAAAGGGTAAATTTGGTATTTTTGTCCCTCTTTTTCACCCTGTTGCGACCGCTATTGCTCGTTATTTAAAGGTTGTGTGGTTAAATAATCTTATAAAACGGCAGTTGTGAGCTTCTTCGCTAATATAAACAAAAGACGTATAAGTACCCTAATTCAAAGTAAACATTTCAAAAACTATCCTAATTCAATAAAGATGTATTCATATTTCAAGGAATGTATTAATACACATAATATTATCAGTAATTTCTTACTCTACTCAGTTTCTCTTTTTTCCTCAATATTTTCATTTCTTGTCAAACACTACATTATCGTTTATACTTTCACTAACGTAGATTTATATATATTGCCATGCTGTTTTCTTAACTTCTGCTTCTACTTATGTGTTGTATGTAGAAAAGGGTTCAACATAAGTTATGATTATAAGTGTCTTTTCTTGCAGCCAGAGTATATGATGACACCTGCAAATCATCGTTGCACACCCACGGTTGTTGAATCCGCTATCCTCAAACATCACGCGCGGGATTTCACACTGCTGATTGGCCGTTTTGACTGGTAGGCAAGTTGTTCCTGATTGGATGCAGTACAAATGTGTACTGCCCAAAACTGCCAATCAGATCCCTCGTAATACAAATATTGTTGGTTTGTCTTTTAATATGGCGACCTCATCTGAATATTGACTTTATCTTGGCATGATGTGAAATGTTTAAAATTGACAACATGCGTGCGTTCCAGAAAGATACAGTTCGTGATTAATAAGAGAAAGAGATACATTTAATCAGTGAATACAGGCGGTATGAAAAGTTTATGTTACGAGACATGTAATGCTCTCTGCACACCCACGGAAATATAACATGTAAGACGCGCGGTTAGCTAAGTCGGTAGAGGATTGGCTCTGAAACCGAGAATTTCCGAGTTGGAGACCCGGTCTGACTGCATGTTTTTCTCTCCCTGTGACATGATGCTCCTTCACTTCTGATATAAAGATCTGTACATACGACATATTCCTTTTCCTTGATGCACGTTGCTTCCTGTTCCTTGTTCCATTTTGATTCAAAACATCAGTAATTGTTTTGATTTTAAAGTCGATAAACAGAACTCACATTTACGAAATGTAGGCGCTGCCATTAGTCTATGCGTCCGACGATGCCTGCAAGTACACCTGCAGTATGCAATGCTATATGTACTCTTAATGTGATGCTTTTTCCTTCAAGCAGAACTATTTGTATGTTATCTTTAGATTTAACACTTTTTCTAAATATAGGGATCCAGTTTTAAAATCATGCATTATAGTACGGTCTGTTATCTAAAAATGATAACTGAAACACAATAAATGATGCAAATTATTAACCGTGTACCGCACACAGTCGTTTGTTAATTCATCTACAGCGGATAACTTATAAAACTATTCAGGCAAATGCAGACCTTGCTCATGATAAGCAATTTCTCATTTCTCATCAACATTTTTAACTCTTTCAATAATTAAACTAATTAACTTCATTTGTAGAAGTTCTCTATATGTGTGGCTATATTTACGTCGTCTGCTGCATATTTGTTGCATGTGGATAATACACAATGTGTAAGATCTACACAAAGGAGGAACTGATTATTTAGTTAACTCAACTTTGTATTTATCTATTCATTTCTACACGGCGTACAAAGAAAACGGATTTGTAAAGCGAAAACACAAACTCCAATTATTTTGAATGGTTGACAATGTGTAACTACCTCATACTATACTTTTTAAAGCGTGAATTTTCAAACTGGAACTATTCCTAAAATGGGGGAAACAGTGGAAAGTGTGGTTTTGGGACCGGGACGGACACATCGTGGAAAAAAGAGAACACCATATGCAGATATATTTGTTAGGTTTTCTCCTGCTGAAAAATCCTCAGCTCTTTAAATAAACAACTAAAAGTCATTCTTCTCTCTATACATTCATATAAATGAACATAGCACTTAAACATGACAGTTAATGGTGCCATTGGAGTATATGAGTTACGTCGTGCTAAAAGGGATCTTGTTCCATTCGTGAACGACGAGTACTCAGTGGTGAATGTGAGTACTACGATTGTAGAAGATTCTTAGTCATTCACCTTCATGTACTGTAGAGTCATAGATTTAACCTTTGACTAAAAACATGGAATTACAGTCCCACTTTTTTCGATTAATTATCCGTTAATTGATAACCAAACGCGAGGCATTGAAATCGGATTTTGTTCAAACGTGAATACTCCGTGTTGACTGCTAATACGTACGGTTATAGGTTATTATAGTCATGCGTCTAAATTTAGAAGGGTCGTATACGTAACTTCTGTAACCGCTAGTTTCATGGCACCACTGAACTATTTAATTACCCGTTAATCGAACTCAAACATTGTTATTCTTTCTTGACCATATATCTTACTTTTCGGAATTTAGGGGTAGACAATTACAAGTTAACATCGGTTTCTCTGATAAATACGTGTATACGAATTAACCGTTATACAAGCATTTCATAATGGATTCGCTTTGACTTAATTAATATAAAGGTGAACGTCTTGACATCCTATAACCTAACAGTAATACATTTGAAATAAGAAGTCATTAAGAGAAGCCGAATTATTTTGTGAGGCACGTAGACATCCTTTGCAGAATGTTCGGTTGAAGAAGAAAAAGAAAAAGAAGAAGAAGAAGAAGAAGAAGAAGAAGAAGAAGAAGAAGAAGAAGAAGAAGAAGAAGAAGAATGTTCGGTTGAAGAAGAAGAAGAAGAAGAAGAAGAAGAAGAAGAAGAAGAAGAAGAAGAAGAAGAAGAAGAAGAAGAAGAAGAAGAAGAAGAAGAAGAAGAAGGAGAACAACAAGAAGAAGAAGGAGAACAACAAGAACAAGAAGAAGAAGAAAAAGGAGACGAATAAGAAGAGGAAGAAGAAGATGAAGAAGAAGAAGAAGAAGAAGAAGAAGAAGGAGAAGAAGAAGAAGAAGAAGAAGAAGAAAAAGATGGAGACGAATAAGAAGAAGAAGAAGGAAAAATGGAAGAAGAAGGTGAAGAAGAGGAAGAAGAAGAAGTAGAAGAAGAAGAAGTAGTAGAAGAAGGAGAATAAGTAAAAGAAGAATAAGAAGAAGAAGAAGAAGAAGAAGAAGAAGAAGAAGAAGAAGAAGACAACGACAACAAAAACGATGATGAAAAAGAAGAAGAAGAAAAAGAAGACGACACTTACGAAACGATACACGAGTATTCAATGTGGTCAAATGGTAAGCATCGGGGAGTTAAGAAGAAGAAGAAGAAGAAGAAGAAGAAGAAGAAGAAGAAGAAGAAGAAGAAGAAGAAGAAGAAGAAGAAGAAGAAGAAGAAGAAGAAGAAGAAGAAGAAGAAGAAGAAGAAGACAACGACAACAAAAACCTATGACGAAAAAGAAGAAGAAGAAAAAGAAGACGACACTTACGAAACGATACACGAGTATTCAATGTAGTCAAATGGTAAGCATCGGGGAGTTAAGGTTAAATAGCCGACTTATGGACAAAGGGAGATAATATATGTTTAAAAACAACAACAAACAACTAGAATCAAAGAAAAGAAAGATGTATTCTGAAAAGAAGTAACTCTTCTCGACTGAACTAAAATATGCTTATAATTGATTAACTTACCACTTAACCATGCATCAATCTCATTAAAATCATCTCCTATTAACGCTACGCATATTTAGTCAGATCGTGTACTTTAGTAAGATTGACCATGAATATGAGTGTAGTATTAACAAACTTGCTTATAGATGGACGGTGCTCTGCTAAAACTAACTTAGATGGTTTGCCAATTAGTCAAAGTAAGTCGCAACCATTTGAATCCCTTTTGCCCCATTCTCAGTGTTCCGAATTGGCGCCCCGGTACGTACCGGATAATATGTCGGGAGAAACCTTGTCAAATCTAGACGAAAACCGCCGCAGTACCGAAGAAGTTCGGGATGATCCGTAATAAACCCGGCTCGATTCGGCAGACCGTCCCAGATGTTTTACAATGTTTAATATAACAGGGTGACACCGGGAGAAATATCCAGAAACGGTGTGATCCGGCACAATGGCCCCCGGGATACCACTTGGACTACACCGGCGCATGGATCGGACCGGGTCATATAAGGATTGACCAGGAAACACGACGGCAAGACATCGTAAATGAACCCTGCCAAAACCGGAAACTAACCTAGGCACAAACGTTGAAATCCGGCTTTTAAATCGGGGGCTCTCCGGAACAACGACAGGAATGTCAGAATGCAAAAATGTTCCGGGCCATACCGGTTTACCGGCTATTTTTCACCGGGAGATACCTTTACCAGAACCGGGACAGTTTGAATGGTGCTTAGCACAGCTAGATATTTTTTTCCGAATACATATAATGACGTTAAGGGTTGTATTCACAGAGCACCACTCATACTTGTACCCGTAAGTGTATCCCGACGTTGGACGCAAACAATTTATCTCCGTTTTCACCGTTTTTAACATTAATTTAGTTATATCACGGCAACAGATTATTTATTATGATACCTGGGTAAACAAACCAGCCTAGGAAATGTGCCTTGCCCAATGGTACTCTACCATGATTACAGCGACGCGACTGTGGATCAAACCCGGGACTCTCGATTTCAAATCGCCGACGCTTACCACTAGGCCACGGCGGATTCCTAATATATCAGTTAAGGCATAGAACCTAATACAAATAAGCAGTACCTAGTTACACTTGGTATTGTTTCCTTAATGCACAGTGACGAGTGTTGTGAGTCAGGTATAGACTAAAATGTAATTTCTGAGGTCCGCTTTAATACATTAAAGTAATGTAAGACATTTTTTTATAATGAGAGACTTTAGCATGTTTACTTCCCGCAATTAAGATTTTGTGCAAAACAACAAACATGCAGGCATTCGGTACCATTATTTAACTTAGACACCGATACAACAATCCCATTGAGATATATGTATACTTTCACAAACTTGAAGAACCATTGACGATATTTATACTTTTAAAAGATATATCCTGGTACATTCAGGGACATCTCTGTCACTTGTGAAGAGATGTCTCTCAATGTAACAGCTATCCGTCAATATCTCACATATTCCTAGAAACGGAGAAAGAATTCCATTTCTCAGAGGGATATATCTTTAGATTTATAGAGATATCTATCGTATTAGTCTTAGATTAGCCTGGTAAACATCGTCTACAAATATATACCGTTCCTTCAGAGTATGAATCACGGCGAGCGAAAAGTAATATTATTGCATTTAACTCAGAAAAAAGTAACGACGCGTTAGAGCTTGTGTATACGCACGTTAATAACAGGATCGTAAACAGGCATGACAAGTGTCCTTTTTAAAGGCGTTTCCGGGGGTTAATCATGCGCAACTTTATGCGCATTCCTTTTCGCTCAATTGTATACAAAACTGTAGTTTTCTGTGATTTTTTCTCGTGGGGTTAATTTAATCGAATAGAAGTCGGACGATCGAACACTGTCAATACAATTGTCATAAGATTATAAGTAAACACTGTTTCTACGAATGTAAGCGTGGAAGACATGTATATCTGGGCCATTTTTATCAAAGAATCGATCGAAAAGTCTTGATAATATCAAGTTGTTCAACAAGCGTCAAATAAATGGTAATGATTGCAGCATTGAAGTGAAGGCTGAATCGAACACTTCTTTGTCTGCCAGAGAAAGTTTTGTTATTGAATAAAGTTGAAAACATTGTGACAAAAGGAGAAATTGCCACTACATTCATATACGATAAGTCACCTGTTGCAGAGGCATCAGAAAGCATCTACTTGTTGGAAAAGGTTAAGGTTATCTTATTTTGTAACTGTATATCGAGGGCTTGGCGTGAAACGGTTGTAACTTAAAACCTATTTTGAAAACCCTGGTTTAGGGGCAAATTTTGACCCTTTTGTAAACAATGCAAATTTAGGTGCCATTGCTCAGAACGAGCAATGGCACCTAAATTTACATTGTTTTACCAAGAAAAGTGATTTAACGCTTATAAAGACTTTATGGCGAGGTAAATTAACCTCTGGTAAAAAAATACCAATTTTAGATACAACTGTTTCACGCCAAGCCCTCGATATGTATTGTTAATCATAGGCAAACCATCAATCAACTACAAACAAATTTTTTTTTTTTAATTAAAAGTAGTCACAGTAACATATGTTGTTATTAAAACAAAAGTGTTTTTCAGGTAATATGATTGTTCTAAATGTCTGTAAATATACATATTAATTGTCCATAGTAAAATTGTTAGTATTTTCTTAATAAGGGGAGGTAATAAATGTAATATTTCTCAAAAACAAGCGTGGTAAGGTGTACATTTTTGTATTTATTTATTTAAAACATATAATAATCTACAATTGAAGCAAAAAGGAAACAAATCTCAGCACTAGTATTTTATTCATAGATAAAAATGTTTGAATTTCGCCATATTTCGGTCAATGCAGCCATTATACAAACTATGACTTATATCATATCATTTTATATAAATGTAAAGATAATTTGTCTTGTTATATTGTCTATTACATATATCTGAACAAAGAATTTATGAATTTGTTGTTGATTTAATGATGACAGACATTTAAACGTCATTTAAAAAAAATCAAATACACTGACCAGTATAAACATTTTGCAGCTTTCTTTTGTGATAAAAACGACTAACGCATACTATAAAAATTACCATTCGTCTCAGTTTTCAAAATATTTGAACTAACCCCCGCCCACCGCCCCCTCCGAAAATTTATCACAAAAGCTATTTCGTTCTTTATTAATCAACGTTCTGGTGCTTCCTGTCAATACATTCTTCGTCAGATCTGAACATTCTTGATATATACAATCTGTTATATTATACAGGGCAAGCATTATTCTCTGTTACTTTTGCAGTTGAAACTCAAACCTTGAATGAGCTCTGCGTTATCCGTAATAGTTTGTGTTTTAGCACTTATAATATCATTTCGTAAGCAGGTGAAAGAGTCTAAAATGTCGCAAAGACGGGCATGTAGCTGCAATTCCTTAACTGCATCAAATTGTATTTCAGCTTGTAACGTATACGTTCTACCCGAGCATAAACGATACGGTGTCTTTAATGTTATGGTGGACGGAGTGTCGCCTGATATCTGGATATATTTCCCAGGTATCAATACCTCATCTATTTTGAAAGCTGTGACAAGCGGTGCGTATTGTAACGATGCTACACTTGAAGCATCGATAGTCCTAGTATCGGGTTTTGTAGTTGTTGTCGGATATCCAAAACCACATCTGATAGTATGATCACTGCATTGTACGGTCTGACGATGATGAGCAAATGTGAAATTTGTCAACTTTATTTCTGACAGGTACACATTTTCGTGTACGAATAAGCTGATTGTTTCTGAAAGTAGTTTGCTCTTAACAGTGCTATTACTTAATCTCACTGGACGCGACATAATCAGTTGTGATGCATAACGTTTCCGGTTGTAGTTACAATAAATTTTAACTTTACTTGTTTCTAAACGATCTATAATATCCGTGAAATCTTCTTGTTCCTCGATACTGTAAAGCCCCTTTCTCTTCGTACAGGCGCTAAACTCAGAAATGGTCATAGTTGGTGTTCGAAGGAAGTAAACTGCGTCACCAAGTGTTTTCCGAAGATCTTGGCCATCCGTAGATCCGCATCTTTGCCTCGCCCATTCAATTGTTTTGTTAAATATATTAGCTTCTTTAGCATGAAATGTGTCTCCTTTCAAGATGTAAGTGAGACATCTTAAAGACATTTGTAAATAGCCATCGGTCAATAAAACCTTCTCTGCATTTCTGTCGATCAAATCGATAGCATGATCAATTAAATATTGATTGTCATACAGAAGTGCTCTGTCTAACAGCTCGCACGAGTTTTCAATAGAAATCTTCTTTACCAACCTTCGACAACATCCATCAACGAGGAATTGGACTTGGTACTTATGTGAAATTTCTAAAGAATCTACAAGTTTGTTGAATTCATTGACAAGGTCAACATTGTCGCTGTACAGTAATCTGAAATAAAACAGTTTCCTTAATTGACCATTTCAAAAATGACAGGGAAGATGCTTAGCTGGTGTGATGTTCAGGCTATGTTCAAGCAGATTCCTTCTGCTTACTCATCTACATTACATATTTGGCATTTTGTTTTGTAACGTCTTGTGAAAACAAAGTGTAGGCCGCAACATACAGGCCTATATGTAGCAACACTCTTGAGGTACCATTCCAGTTTAAGATAAGTTTATTAATGTTTCTTGCATTTCCTAAACTCGATTTAGACTCGTTAAGAAAGGTGCATTGGTGCCTTAAATAATCAGTTAAGTTACAAAGTAAATGTCATGCCAATAAGGAACATTTCGTGAATAAAGACTACAATTTGTTTTTACTCATAGAAATGTTAGTAATTTAGAGTTGGGTTGTAAATAAACTACAACAATAATGGTAAAATAATGATAAATTATATTGATAAAAATAATAATCATTAGATTTGATGACAATGTTATTTATCATCAAAGTTATAGTAAATATAATAGTTAATGAGACAAATGGTATAATCGTTATTATTATCATTGTTATTCTATTAAATGCACACAACATAAGTACATCTATTTTTTCAATGTAACTATCATGTAAAAGCGGCAATTGATTAAAACGAATTACACTAACCTAAGAAATGTTTTGAATTTGCCGCCTTCTGCATCTTGTATAATAATTTCTTCGCTGCTGTCTTTTAGTGGTCCGAAAAACATGGCTTGAAACACTGGACTTCGGGCAGCAAGAACTATTTTATGTGCACGGACTCTATCGTCAAGGTTTTCTTCACTTTGATCTGCACATCTAAAAGTGACGTCCGTCCAAAGTTCAGCATCAAACATCTGCACCATGCATTCTCCAAGCTTTTTGTCTATCTGCCATCCGTCAGTAATTTCTATCGTGGCGCCTTCAGTACTTACAACAGATTTATTTATGGCACCATCGTCTGATATTGGTACTGATTGTATTGTGTTTTCATCAGTAAGATGCTGCTTTTCAATGTTCGAATCTGTTTCGCCTGTTGCCATTTTGTTTGTTTTTCTGAAAGATTTCAAATATTGCCAGCAAGAATAATAAAATAGATCATCTATCGCAGAACCGTCGCTTCATCGTTAAAAAGGAATAACAAGTTCGACAGTTGGGGATAAAATGCGTAATATACGATCACTGCAATGTGTACAAATCAAATTAATTTCACATGAAATATACGGGTTTGCGTCAGATTAGAAGCAATGGAACATACATGTATACTTCCGGGACACATTCTGAGCAATATTAATTCCAGACTCTGAATAGAATGTGGTTGCCTAACAGATTACCAGCACAAATCCTAATTAAAGACACGAACTTATCACTCACCGTTACTAAGGTAAGAGACTACTAAACGAGTTCATTCTGCCTTTCAATGTAAATAAATAAACTACAGCCCTAAAGTATAACACTTTTATCCAGTTATCCATGTTGGCACATTACTGCAAAGGGTAACCTATTATTTATAGATTTCCAAATGCAGTATCTTATAAAGTTAGAAATAAACTAGCAGTAAAGTTTCAGTGAAAATCATAAGCTGTGTTGATCTAAAAGACATTGTAAACTAACCTACTTTCTACGTAAAAAATACTGCCGCATGGTGAATACATAACAAGGACAATTTACTAAATATGTATCAGTAAAATGACCATGTTGTGTATCCATCATGCGACAGTTCAATTTAAAAAGGACCCCATAAACGAATATTTAACATACCCGTATAACTTTCAATTAATTGAACAAATTAAAGACAAGAAATAACAGAATGCACATATTTTAAATCTATAACTAAAAGTAATATTACAAATAATACACGATAAATTAAATAAACAAAAATACTCACAAATAAGATCAAACTACTGATTAATTCAAGAATTCAAATACAAATCCGTTTTATGTATAGTCCTTTTTTAATTTTTAGAAGTTGACACACTTTATATTTTCCGAAAATCCTGTATGTGTAATGACACACGATCAATACTACATTCAATGAATAATTATTTCCGTTAACCCTTATTTGAGAACCCAGTTAAATCGAAAACATTGAAAATAAACAACTTGAACAAAAAGAAGTAAAGTTTAAATTATAATACGTATTGATAAATGAGAAAACGATAAATGCTTAACATCAGGCATTCGCCTTTTCTTGATTGTTTTCACAAAGTGGTAGAGGTTTCCAAATTCAGTTCTATTACGGAAAGAATCAAGGGTATGTGACACTGTATACATGTTCATGTCTTAACGGAGACAGGCCTTTGCAAAAAACGGAACTCATGAGCTCAGTTCTGGTGGTTTCTCCATTTAGGAATTCTACTTTTATACAATATGATTAAGAATGAAAGAAGAAGAAGAAGAAGAAGAAGGAGAAGGAGAAGAAGAAGAAGAAGATGAAGAAGAAGAAGAAGAAGAAGAAGAAGAAGAAGAAGAAGAAGAAGAAGAAGAAGAAGAAGAAGAAGAAGAAGAAGAAGAAGAAGAAGAAGAAGAAGAAGAAGAAGGAGGAGAAGAAAAAGAAGAAGAAGGAGAAGAAGAATATGTACTGATAATTTTTAAATATGTGCATGTGTACACCTAACCATTATATGAATAGAAAACGTTTAAAACATAATATTGATATTGTCCAGGATTAGCCTTTATTTACTGTGAACAATTATTGGTCCCACATATTTGCATATGTTACTCTTAGCACTGAACGCGAACATATGTAGGTCCGGTACCTTCGTGAATTACTTTCATTGCAGATCAATTCAAATAATACTTACATGTAATATAGTGTCCCTGATTATAAAAATCATTTAAACAAAAATGAAAATGAGTTTTGGACATACGGATACTTTAACCGATTACACTGTCATATGAAGATTATAAAACCTTCAATTGGTTTAAACAATATTTTATTTATATTCTCAATTACAATACATATCACATATACAAACATATTCGGCAGAAAACATTAAGCTTATTTAGGAACACAACTGAGAGGTACTTCAGAAAACTAACATTCGAAGAGTTATAACAGTTACATGTACATGTATATACTATATTCCTGCGCTTCGGATATAAATAGATCATTTACAGACATTCCTTGAAACCTTCTATGACTTATTTGTGAACAGTGCATAACCTGAACGAGCTGCGCGGATCGGCAGGTTGATCAGGATCGAAACTTGTCGACAATGTGGAACACCGCGCAAATATCGTACCATAGCGCTGTGGTAAGAACGTTCAATAACTGAAACTCGATTCTGGTGAAATACAATGTGCTTTCCTACATTGTCGATGACTTCAACTCACGTAAACATGAGTATATAGTTCATGATCCTCATATTGAATTAAATGCATTTCCCATGTTTTAAGTTAGAACTTTACGGAATGTTTACTCATAGTTGGTGAGAGAGTAGCACTGTGCTAAAGTTAACTTACACAGCTTTTGTATTCTTTACGTTTTTAATATATTTACAATTTATCGATTGCCATATCATGAGTAATTAACTAAGCACAACAGCTTATTTTGTTTTAAGTTCATTTTAACTTAAATGTGAATTCATATTTGATATACAAATGAATGCTTGATATATATGATTGAAATGAACAATGTAACATTCTGAAACCGGAACATGTTTAAATGCATTGAAGTTACACGAGTTAGTTCACAACATGCGTTTAAATCATAGGATAAATGGTGTTTCGTGTATAATATGGAACTTTTAGGGAAACATAAAAAGACATAATAATTAATAATAATTAAATGTCCTCAATAGATGATAATAATATTTCGTCACGTCTTACATAAAAGGCCTTGAGATTTTTGAAATCAGCAACTATTCATATCAGCCTGCAGTCTGATCAGGATATACAAACACACATGAAGCCTATGAAGAAGAAGTGACTCGAACTATGACCATCAACAAACGCAATTCGGTCATAATTACCTTAAATTTCCTACACGTTCCCAAGGTCGAAATCCGTGTGACGTGGCTCAAAGAATACTTTATTTGAACGTATGGTAACAAGGCTCCATATTAATATACACTGGGCCTAGCCCCAGTAGCTCAGTCTGTAACGACGCGGGCTGTCAATCCAGGGGTTGTGAGTTCGAACCCAGCTCGGCCAACATTCTATCCGACGTTTGAAAAATGTGGAAAGGCAGCCAGTTGCTTGGAAATAATGTTTTATGAAGTACTGGTGTGAGAAAGCCAAGATACATATGAGTAGGTGAACTGGCCGCCTTGATATGACTGAACATTTTTTGAAAACGGCGTTAAACTCTAATCAATCAATCAATGATATACACGAGTTGACACATCTGAAAACGTATTTTAGAAAACGAGAATTCTACCTTATCAAAATAAATTCATTCAACAGATTAAAATGTAAGGGAAAGAACTCTAAATAGCTCATTGTGCTGATGTAAACAAACGCAACCGTAATAACTCGGGACATTCACATTTAGTTTATCCTAATAACATTTTTCGCATGTGAAACCTGATAATAACTACCGGCGACTAATAAATACACGGATTAGTACAAACAGTTAGCGACATTCTATTGTAATGGAAGTCGTACGCATTCCTTGAAAATTACCGTTCGTGCCTGTTCAGAAACTCGTGCGAATCCCGATCCGAAATAATTTTGTTCTGTAGCAGACAATGTCTTTAAAAGTGTGTGACAGACACTATATACATGGAGAGCGCTCCAAGTTCTTTTCAGAAGCATTCTTTTATTTTATACGGCGCGTCTCCTTTTCGCCACTATTATACTCTGTTACCTTTGCAATTAAAACACAAATTTTGAATGAGTTCTGAGTTATCCTCTTCTGTTTGTGCACCTCTAATATCATTTCGTAAGCAGGTGAGAAAGTCTGAAATGTCGCAAATACGAGCATGTAGCTGCAATTCCTTAACTGCATCAAACTGTATTTCAGCTTGTAACTTATACGTTTTACCGGAGCATAAACGATACGGTGTCCTTAATGTTATGTTGGACGGAGAGTCGCCTGATATCTGGGTATATTTCCCAGGTATCAATACACCATCTATTTTGAAAGCTATGACAAGCGGCGCGTATTGTAACGATTCTACACTAGACGCATCGATAGTCCTCGTAGTTGTTGACTGACTTCCAAAATTAAAACCGCCCGTATTATAACTACTTATATGATCACTTCATTGTTCTGTGTGACGATGATGAGCAAATGTGAAATGTGTCACCTTTATTGTTGACATTATCTGCACTTTTCACCAATAAGTCATAGAAGGTACACATTATCATGTACGAATAAGCTGATTGTTTCGGAAATCATTTTGCTCTTAACAGTGCCATTACTTAATCTCACTGGACGCGACATAATCAGTTGTGATGCATAGCGTTTCCGGTTGTAATTACATTTATTTTTCACTTAAAATATTTCTAAAATTTCTATAATATCCGAGAAATCTACTTGTTCCTCAAGACTGTAGAACCCCTTTCTCTTCGTACAGGTGCTAAACTCAGAAATGGTCATTGTTGTAGTTCGAAGGAAGTAAAACGCATTGCCAAGTGCTTTCCGAAGATCTTTGCCATCCGTAGATCCGCAGCTTCGCTTCGTCCATTCAATGGTTGTGTTAAATATATCAGCTTCGTTAGCATGCAATGTGTAACTTTAAAGATGTAAGTGAGATATCTTAAAGACATTTGTTAATAGCCATCGGTCATTAAAACTTGCTCTGCATTTCTGTAGATGAAATCGCTCGCATGGTCAATCAAATATTGATTGTCATAGAGTAATGCGCTTTCTAACAGCCCGCATGAGTTTTCAACAGAAACCTTCTCTGCCAACTCAGACAACCAGTACTATTTAGGAAAATCGTTTCTATTGTTTGTATCGAAAACCTAGAGTCAAATTTAATAAAACCCCGTAAATAAAGATTATGTTGTTATTTTTCACCCACAAAACATTGGAAATTTAACTTGATAATGTTATTAAGCGGGACCTACGTTTAAGCATACTTTCTAGGGGCGTGACCTAAGTATTGCAGTAAATAGTCATCCGCCACTCATCTTTTCATTTCACGATTACAAAATTGTTTTCCCAATAAAAGATATATTGAATCTGTATATTTGTTAGTTTTTTCGCTCTTAATAGATCGTAGGTATATAATAAAAGGAATAATACCTCGTATTGCACGTCTCGCAGCATGGGAAATCCATATCTTATTCGACCTTCAGTCTGGTAAGATATCCATTTTACCACGCCACTTGTCGAGCAATACGAACCCATTTATCGCTCCCGCAACGTAATATTCCGTATGTACTTATTGAGAAAGAATACGTCAAATACGAGCACTGCAACATAAACACATGAAAATGCGTATTTATTTCCTGGACAAATTATATACAATTTCAAAAACCTCTATATAAACCATTTTCGGTCGACTAACAATAGTGTTATGTTCTAATCAAAGAACGGTCTACTCAATTAGCTGTCAAATGACAATGTAGTCGGGATAAAAATAGAAAAAAATGATAAATAGTAATTATTGGTTATATTTTGGGTAAATGGTTGGTTTTAGATTATAAATGTGAAAACTAATCTCACATTTCAATTTTTGCGGTTGAACCCATTTCTCATTATGATCCATTTGTAAGGGAAAAGAACGTGACAATACTTTTAGCGGAGCTAGATGTGAATTTAGAGGCTTTGGATACCAGCTTTCGCGTCCAAGATTGCATGAAAATGAGCTATTTCTGACTTCATCAACATATTATACCTCTTGATTTGAGAATCTAAGCAGTTGTTCAGTTTAATATTTAATCCCTGCATTTGTGTTGGATAATATTTGTAGTAAAGGGTAAATTTTACTTTTTCACCCGGTTGCGACCGCTATTTTGCGGCCCATTCTTTATATACGATTTATTGTGTGAATTATTTGTCATTTTTCTAATAATTCTGACTCGCCTTGATACAGAAAATCCCTAATCATAATACTAGAACGGATTTTATGAGATATGTTGAGATAAGAAAAATTTGGATTGCCTACATACAACACATAAGCAGAAGCAGAAGTTAAGAAAACAGCATGGCAATATATATAAATCTCCGTTAGTGAAAGTATAAACGATAATGTAGTTTTTGACTAGAAATGAAAATATTGAGGGAAAAAGAGAAACTGAGTAGAGTAAGAAATTACAGTTAATATTTTGTGTATTAATACATGCCTTGAAATATGAATAAATCTGTATTGAATTAGGATAGCTTTTGAAATGTTTACTTTGAATTAGGGTACATAAACGTGTTTTGTTTATATCACCGAAGCTCACCTTTGCCAAGTTATGAGATTATTTAACCACACAACCTTTTAATAACGTTAAATTAAATTCGAGAAATCTGTAAGTATAAACGATAATGCACACGTTGAAATCATTACCAGGTTTTAGCTGAACGTAAGCTTTTGTAATCATCCTGTGCCCGTCATGGATCGTATTTAAATGTCTATGCAGAAGCTCACTTGAATACTTTGAATAAATTCTTTCTTGCAATGTTAGTCAATATATTTATATTGCAACAAGGAATGGATTCATTTAGTAGTCTTCTATCTAAATAACCACAAGGTGGCAATTCACCGTCGGAAGCTGGTTTTCTGTTACCCTAGGAAAGGGTTCAACATAAGTAATGATTATAAGTGTCTTTGTTTGCAGCTAGAGTATATGATGACACCTGCAAATCATCGTTGCACACCCACGGTTGTTGAATCCGCTATGCTCAAACATCACGCGCAGGATTTCTCACTGCTGATTCGCCGTTTTGACTGGTAGGCAAGTTGTTTCTGATTGGATGCAGTACAAATGTGTACTGCCCCAAACTGCCAATCAGATCCCTCGTAATACAAATATTATTGGTTTGTCTTTTAATATGGCGACCTCATCTGAATATTGACTTTACCTTGGCATGATGTGCACTGTTTAAAATTAACAAGATGCGTGAATTCCAGAAAGATACAGTTCGTGCATTAATAAGAGAAAGAGATGCATTTCATCAGTGAATACAGAGGTATGAAAAGTTTATGTTACGAGACATGTCATGCTATCTGTACACCCACGGAAATATAACATGCAAGATTAGCGGTTAGCTCAGTCGGTAGAGGATTGGCTCTGAAAGCGAGAATTTCCGAGTTGGAGACCCGGTCTGACTGCATGTCTTTCTCTCCCTGTGACATGATGCTCCTTCATTTCTGATATAAAGATCTATACATATGACATATTCCGTTTCCTTGCTCAGTAATCAGTAATGTTTTGATCTTAAAGACGATAAACAGAACTCACATTTACGAAATGTAGGCGCTGCCATTAGTCTATGCGTCCGACTGTGCCTGCAAGTATATGTTCTGATGAATACACCTCTAGTATGCAATGCTATATGCTCTGATTAATACACCTGCAGTATGCAATGCTATATGCTCTGATGAATACACCTGCAGTATGCAATGCTATATGCTCTGATGAATACACCTGCAGTATGCAACGCTATATGCTCTGATGAATACACCTGCAGTATGCAATGATATATGCTCTGATGAATACACCTGCAGTATGCAATGCTATATGTACGCTTAATGTAATGCTTTTTCCTTCAAGCAGAATTATTTGTATATTTTCTAAAACGGCAATGTTTATCTTTAGATTTAACACTTTTTCTAAATATAGACGTTCAGTTTTAAAAGCAAGCAATATAATTCGGTCTGTAATCTAATAATGATAACTGAAACACCATAAATGATGAACACTAATTAACCGTGTACCACTGACAGACGTTTGTTAATTAATCTGCAGCGGATAACTTTAAAACTATTCAGGCAAATGGAGAACTTGCTCATGATTAGCAATTTCTTATTTTTCCTCAATGTTTTCAACTCTTTTCAATATTTAAACTTTATCATTTGTAGAAGTTCTCTATAATTGTGTATGTTTACGTCGTCTGCTGCATATTTGTTACCTGTGGGTAATACACAATGTGTAAGATTTACATAAAGGAGGAAATGATTATTTGGTTAACTCAACTTTGTATTTATCTATTCATTTCTACACGGCGTACACAGAAAACAGATTTGTAAAGCGAAAACAAACTCCAATTATTTTGAATGGTTGACAAAGTGCAACTACCTCATACTATATTTTTTATAGCGTGAATTCTCAATCTGGAACTATTCCTAAAATAGGGGAAAACAGTGGAAAATCGAAAGTGTAGTTTTGGGACCGGGACGGACACATTGTGCAAAAAGGAGAACACCATATGAAGACATATTTGTTTGGTTTTCACCTGCTGAAAAATCCTCAGCTCTTTAAATAAACAACTAAAATTCATTATCCTCTCTATACATTCATATAAATGAACATAGCACTTAAACATGACAGTTAATGGTGCCATTGGAGTATATGAGCTACGTCTCGCTAAAAGTGACCTTGTTCCATTTGTGAACTCGAGTAATCAGTGGTGAATGCGAGTACTACGATTATACTAGATTCTTAGTCATTCACCTTCACGTAGAAGAGTCATAGATTCAACTTTTGACTAAAAACATGGTGTTCAAACGTGAATACTCCGTGTTGACTGATAATATACGTACGGTTGTAGGGTACAATAGTCATGCGTCTAAATTTAGAAGGGTCGTATACGTAACTTCTGAAAATCGGTTTCTCTGATGAATACGTGTATACATACGAAATAACCGTTTAATTAAGCATTTCATAATGAATTCGCGTGGACTTGATTCACATTAAGGTGAACGTCTTGACATTCTATAACCTAACAGTAATAAATTTGAAATAAGTCATAAAGAGAAGCCAAAATATTTTGTGAGGTATGTAAACATCTCTTGCAGAATGTTCGGTTGAAGAAGAAGAATAAAAAGAAGAACGAGAACAAGAACAAAAATAACAAGATCAAGAATAATAAGAAAAGAAAGAAGACGAGGAAGAAGAGGAAAAAAAGAAAATGAAGAAGAATGAAGAAAAAGAAGAATGAAGAAGACGAAGGAGAAGGAGAAGAAGAGGAAGACAACGACGACAAAAACGATGATGAAAAAGAAGAAGGAGAAGAAGAAGAAGAAGACGAAGAAGAAGGAGAATGAGAAGGAAAAGAGGAAGAAGAAGAAAACGACGACAAAAACAATGATGAAAAAGAAGAAGAAGAAGAAGAAGAAGAAGAATAAGGAGAAGAAGAAGAAGAAGAAGAAGAAGAAGAAGAAGAAGAAGAAGAAGAAGAAGATGAAGAAGGAGAAGAAGAAGACAACGACGACAACGACGACAAAAACGATGATGAAAAAGAAGAAAAAGAAGAAGAAGAAGAAGGAGAAGGAGAAGGAAAAAAGGAGAAGGAGAAGGAGAAGAAGAAGAAGAAGAAGGAGAAGGAGAAGGAAAAAAGGAGAAGGAGAAGGAGAAGAAGAAGAAGAAGGAGAAGAAGAAGAAGAAGAAAAAAAAGAAGAAGAAGAAGAAGAAGAAGAAGAAGAAGAAGAAGAAGAAGAAGAAGAAGAAGAAGAAGAAGAAGAAGAAGGAAAAAAGGAGAAGGAGAAGGAGAAGAAGAAGAAGAAGGAGAAGGAGAAGGAAAAAAGGAGAAGGAGAAGGAGAAGGAGAAGAAGAAGGAGAAGGAGAAGGAAAAAAGGAGAAGGAGAAGGAGAAGAACGGTCATGAAGAAGAATAAGACGAACAATAACGAAAAAATACCAACACGTAGAACTCTGAAGAAAACGAAAAAGAAGAACCGATAATAATTGATGTATTTGCACACCTCAAAATTGCATTGAATTTATTAAACACACAGTTTAATGTTAAGAAATATAGCTTTTTACATTTCCAAAAAATAAACTATGTACACATAAGGGGTGTCAAAAGTGGTTCTATCTGATAGAGAATTAAACCAACGTCAACATGTTGAATATCATGATATATGATGTATTGGACATTCATTCATACGACACTTACGAAACGATACACGAGTATTCAATGTGGTCAAATGGTAAGCGTCGGGGATTTGTAATTTAGTGTCCCGGGTTAGATCCCTTCTCGAGGTGGTCATGGAGCAGGGCTGTTTGGCAAGGCACATTTCTGAGCCTAGTACTGATGTGTATATCGAGGGATCATGGACAAGTATTCTGTTGCCGAGATTAAATTAAATTAATGATGAAAATGACGTTAATTATTATCAAATTTATTGAACAGATCAAATGCAAGAGATAACAGAATATACATATTATTAAATTGATTGATTGGGTATAACGCCGTTTCAATTAACGTTCATTCATATCAGGGCGGCCTGTACACCTATTCATATGTTTCCTGGCTTTCTAAAACCAGGACTCCACAAAACAAACTTTCCAGGCAACTGGCTGCTTTCAACTTAGAGGGTTAGCCTATTGGACGAAGACAAATGACGTATGCCACGGTGACTTTTGTAAAACGTCCGAAAGAATATTAGCCGAGTTAGTGGACTTCTAACGGATAACTCCTGGATTTACAGCCAGCGTCTGCTACCACCGACCTTGCTACTTAGCACACATAATTAGAACACGCACGTATATCTAAAAAATCATTTTAAGAATAATGAAATGCGAAATTAAAAAGATTTAGAAATACTTACATTTCTTTCCAACTGTAAAATCTATTCAGACACTATTTGATTAGTTGTGCACCTATTAATATACGCAATTGAATGCCAATACATTTCAGGTGAAGATTGTTTAAATTATTATTTTTTAGAAATTCGCATACTTTACATTTTCCGAAAAGCATACAAAGAGTGTGTACAAATAAACGCTATAGCCTGTATCGGTTATATGAGCCCGATCATGGGAAAAGGTACAAGTTGGTGTTTCTGAACATCGGTGGTTCTTATCAACCTGTACGTCTGGTCCGCAGACGCAAGTTGGCAGAAGATTCTTAAACACATTTGTAATTACTATTTAAACATCATATATATTATTTAGATTGTGTGGATGGTACAGGTTATTCTAGATCTTCTATGTTTTAAAGAACAACTTGTACATTTTCCTATGGAAGCGCACGTATATAATAATCGTTCCCCCTTAATAGACATGATACACTCTAATGATTAACATGAGGAATTACCCCCTTCTCTCCATGATGTATTTAACATTTATTAGAGGTTTCAATATTTCCGTTCTATGGCGAAAATAGTTTAGACTGTGTGGATGTTAGTCGCTATTCGGGATCTAGATTTAAAACTAATTACCAAGATTGTTGAAATTATTTCGATCCTTCTAAAAACATGGATGTTAGGGGCCGGGGCCTGTTTACTTTATATGAATATAAACTTCAAAAGTCTTATTTTGTTTTTAATTCTTCTTGTCTGAAACCGAAGGCCTAGACCTTCGATACTTGGTGTGTAGCAATTTCTAGTGAGTGGTCCTCTACAAAGATTGTTCAAATTATGCCCCTGGAGTAGACTTTGGCCTCGCCCCCAGGGGTCACCTGTTTTACATAGAGATATAAAGGGAAACTCTTTCAAAACATTCTTGTCTGAAACTGAAAGGCCTAGAGCTTAGATATTTGGTATGTAGCCAAATCTAGTAATCCTCTACAAAGATTGTTCAAATTATGCCCCTGGGGTCAAAATTGGCCCCGCCCTGGGGGTCACCTGTTTTTCAATGAGATATATAGGGAAATTCTTTGAAAATATTCTTGTCTGAAACTGAAAGGCTTAGTGCTTCGATGTTTTGTGAGTAGCAAAATCTAGTAGTCCTCTACGAAGATTGTTACAATTATGCCCCTTGGGGTCACTTATTTTACATAGAGATATATAGGAAACCTGCTAGCTCACGCACCCGAGGCGGACTCTCTACCTTATCTTTTTTGAGATTGTTATTTGATCTTGCGCAAGAGAATGGAAGGGTCCGAACTCGGATCCGATTATGTTGGGTTTTCACTTTTAAGCATTACGACAAGGATGAGCATACAATTATATATACATATACATGCAATCTTAATGTACTACCTTAACACCGCTTTCAATATTACATTAATATCTGTAAATATATTATTAAGAAATGAAAGGTAAAGTTGCATCCCGCTTGGCTAACAGACAATTGCAATGTAACGGTGTTCTGCCTTCGTTAAACGTTATTTTAATATACATTCATCATCGAACTGTGTATATATTACAAATACGTTTTGTATTATTAAATACATCGTCGGACACCCACGGTTGTTGACTCCCCTATTCTCCAACATCATACATAGGATTTTCCACTGTCGTTTTGCCGTTTTGACAGATAGCCAGTAGTGTTTCTGATTGGATGCTGTACTGCGCCAAACAGCCAATCAGACCCCTCGTAATAAAACTATGATTGGCTGACTTTAAAAAAAGGCGACATCATCAGATAATTGTCTTTACTTCGGCGTGTGAAATGTTTAAAATTGACAAGTTGCGTGAGGTCCAGGAAGGTACCGTTCATGCATTTAAAAGAGGAAGAGATGCGTTTTAATAGTGAAGACAGGCAGTGGGACAAGTTTGCGTTTCATGTTAATTGTATTCAATTGGAGAGAAACCAAGTTAGTCGCCTGGTGAGTCCAGTCAGTAGGGTACTCCCGAGAGCTCCCGAGTTCAAGCCCCGGTCTTGAATCATGTTTCTCTCCCTGTCACATGGCGCTCCTTCATTTCTAATATTAAGATGCCTAAATATGATATCGTACTGTCCCTTTACTGCATTTTCATTCCAAACTTCGATAATGTTTAGTTTTAAAGACGATAAATGAACGCACATTCCCGATATGTGGGCGCTACTATTTCTTTATGTCTCTCCATATAGTAGATTATCGGTAATGTAAGCGTCATTTCAAATGGGTTCATGTGTATTCTGTTCTCTTCTTTTAAAACGGCAAACGACAGTGCAAAATCCCTCAGGCGATGTAGGAGCTTACGGAGTCAATAACAGTGGGTGTCTAACGATGCATTAAATATAATTGCTCGTCTTTTCAATGCTTAATCGTTCTGTTATTTATGTATATATTGTATTTATGTAATATATTTGTCCACTTGTAACTACATACATACATATAAATTTACCCCCTGTTGCGGTAATTGTAATAACAAATGACTTTTTCAAGTTGACAACAACTAGAAACAAAGTATTGGAAACCTTAACACAGAACCTCTTATTCCTTACATAGAACGAAAGGCATTTGGGATTGAGATAATTTGAACTATAAGCAGTGTGTGTCCTTCCGAAAAATTACACAGTCTCTCTATGTTAATGTTCCACCGAATATTAATACAATAATGGACAAAATTAATTCGCTGTGCGTACATGTACATGCATACTGGATTTGATGACAACGCATAACAGGTCGTCTTAAATTGAACCCATCTTATTCGGAAAAATAATGTTTCCCCTTTTAAAGAAAGATTAACTGCTTTATCCTTTCCTTAATTGCTTTTTTTGTTAACTTGCAACTTTTTAAGTATTTTTTTATGTTACATTTTTTTTTGGTATGGATAATCGACATATATACATTAACTAACCTCCCATAGGCTCACCACCCTCCTTTATCTATTTCTGCTCTTTTTACATCTATCTCTTTCTCCCTCCTTGCTCTCTCTCCACTCTCTTTTATGTTTCTGTTTCTTGTATTATAAATTACAAAACTAAAGTAAGCTGATAATTTCTGAACATGTTAAATATTCACCGTGCTTCCTGTAAATCAATATTTATTGGAGAGGACCTTCAATAAGCTATGAGCTTTCAGTCCAATCCATTTCTCCATTGTATATTTCTTGATGTTACCTACTATGTAAACATATATGAGAATTCAATATGTTTAAACTAAAGAGGGATATCTTAAAACCTTGGAGAAATTTTGAAGGGTGTTTCTCGAACGTTTAAAAATATCTCCCTAAATATGAAATATATGTCACTTACCTTGAACAAAATCTTTTTGTGTTATAAAAAGGTGTCTTTCAATGTTAAAGATATCATCAAAAGTCTCTAAGACATTCCCACAATTAGAGAAACATCCATCTTACTCTGATGAATATATCTTTATAGAGAGATATCTCTCTTTCAAGAACGGCATTCATGAGTGATATCTTTGTAACAAATATATTTTTTGGATTGACCAGCTAAAGGATTATACACTATTTAAAGAATTAAAGATCAATATCGCAATCATATTGTCATACAGAATTATATGAGACGCGTCTGGCGATTCGGGGACTAACTATATCGACTCTCCACAGTGGAATCATATTAAGATAACTTGTGGTAGAACCTAAGTGGCTAAAGCGGTAGTGTTTTGTCAAATGATGGCATATGTGTCCAACTTACATGTAGACAGACATGGTAGGCTCTGGTTAGCCTGTAACTCTTCACGAGTTTATAAATCGACCATTGTAAAAACCGTTTAAGGGTCTTCGGGTATGCCGGACGTTAAGATGTATTGTAACGTTTGGAAACAGTGAAAAGGAAGTCAAACATGAGCAAAAGTTAAGTATTAATATGACCTTAGAACTGACAATGTGTCCGTTTAAAAGAGCAAACAAGAGATATGGCAATGTGTCCTTATGATTGACAAATTTCTTCGTATAATAAAACGTCAACCTAATATAGATTTATTCATAAGCGAGAGAGGACAACTTATCCATAATAAGAAAATGACCCTATAACAGTTCGCAATATTACATGTACTCGAGTCAGTCGAAACGCTAACACCTCAATTATGGTTAAATTTGCGTAAAAGCGTAGTGAGAATCGAAAACAGTCACCGCTCATGTGTAGAAGTGTAAGTCTACTTGACACCGACATTAAAAGTAATCTTGGAAAGTATGTGAATCGGTATTTTTAGCGAAGAAAAATTAATTTAGTGGAAATCATGTATACGCTAGTACGAACATTTGCGAGGTTTCTTGTAGACATATCTCACGTACTGTTAAGATACTCTAATTTGGCTTAAGATGTGTTGTAATATATGATATACCGTGTTGAGCCCTCAAAAGTCTTGGCATATGTATTATGTTATCTTATACACCGCGTATTTCTTTTCGCACGCACAATATGTTACTCTCTGTTACTTTTACATTTAAAACACAACATTTGAATGAGCTCTGCGTTATTATTTCCTGTTTGTGTTTCTGCACTTATAATATCATTTCGTAAGCAGATAAAAGAGTCCGATTCGTCGCAAAGACGAGCTCGTAGCTGCAATTCCTCCACTACATCAACATAGATTTCAGCTTGTAATGTATACGTTTTACCGGAGTATAACGGGTACGGTGTCTTTAATGTGATCGTCGACGGAGTGTTACCTGATATCTGTGTATAGTACCCCGGAATCAATACATCATCTATTTTTAGAGATACTTTGAGTGGTGCGTTCTGTAACGAAAATACACTAGAAGCATCGATCATCATGCGAGTATAACCACCTTCGTTATATACAGTGTGTACATGATGTACAGCTGTAAAATTTATCAACATTACTTTTGACAGGCCCACGTCATCATGTGTGAATAAACGTATTTTTTCGGAAATAATTGTGTTAGTAACAGTGCTTCTTCTGCCCTCTTTGCGACGAAAAGCAACCAGTTGTGTTGCATAACGTTTCTTGTTGTAGTTACAATCAACTTTACAAGTTCTTAAATGATCTAGAGAATCAATTAGATCAATTAGATCTTCATATTCCTCAAGGCTGTATAACCCCTTTCTCTTCGTGCAGGAGCTAAACTGCGAAATAGTCATCACTGGAGTTCGCAGTAAGTAAAATGCATCGCCAAGTGTTTTCCGAAGATCTTGGCCATCCGTAGATCCACATCTTCGCTTCGCCCATTCCATTGTTTTGTTAAATATATCAGCTTCGTTAGCATGAAATGTGTCTCCTTTCAAGATGTAAGTGAGACATCTTAAAGACATTTGTAAATAACCATCGGTCAATAAAACCTTCTCTGCATTTATGTCTATAAAATCGCTAACGCGGTCAATCAAATAATGATTGTCATACAGCAGTGCTCTGTCTAACAGCTCGCACGAGTTTTCAACCGAAATCTTCTCTGCCAACTTTCGACAACATTCATCAACGAGGAATTGAATTTGATACTTATGGGAAATTTCTAAAGAATCTGCAAGTTCGTTGAATTCATCTACTAGGTCCACATTGTCGCTGTACAGTAATCTGAAATATAACAGTTTCCTTCATTAATCAGGTGAAAACGTGACAGGGACGATGCTTAGCATGTGTGATGTCCAGGATATGTTCATGGGGAATCCTTGGGCATACTATTAGCTTCATTATAGGTGTAGCATTTGTATTTTTTTCGTTTTGAGAAAAAAGGTGTATGCCGCAAACAACATACCTATAGGAAGCAACATCTCTGAGATACCATTCCAGTTAAAGGTCAGATTATCAATGTTTTCTTGCACCTCCGAAACGTGTTTTAGTCTAGATAAGCTATCTATAGTAAAGCTCATTGGTGCCTTAAAAGATCGGTTAAGTTACAAGGAAAATGTCATACCAATAAGCAATATTTAGTGAATAAAGACTATAGTTTGTTTGTACTCATAAAAATTAACTCATGTAAGTTGGGAGGTAAATAAACTACAACAATAATGGTAAAATAAATAAAAATTGTGATAATAATAATCATCATCATTAGAAATGATAATTTTACTAATAATAACAGTAAAAGTAATGATAATAGTTAAATGCAACTAATGGTATAAGGTTTATTTTTACCAAAGAAAACTAAAGTTATGCTTTTAGGCACTGCGTAGAAACTTAAACATAGAAATGCATTACATCTTACTATCAATGATGAAGTTCTCTAATATTTAAGTTCTGTTGATTGTCATAAATTATTAGGAATTCATGTTGACCATAAATTGACTTGGGATATTTACTTTGATACCCAATGTAAATTAATTGCATCTTGCATTTGACATTTAAGATTTATCTACCCCTACATGCCAGAAAAGTTTTCTTTTCTTCTTATATTTGTCCACTGTTGGACTACTGCAGTACAGTATTGGGATCCTCCTCACAAATTAACATTGAGAAATTAATTAAACTTCAAAATCGAGCCGCACGAATTATACTAAATAAAGATATTATGACACACTGCAGAAATGTTCAAAGAATTAAACGGCCTACCATTTGATAAAAGAGTCAAGTATCAGAAATGTATCATGATGTACAAGTAACATAGTAATCCAACTTGAACTTACATAACAAACGGATTAAACCAAGTAAATAACATAAATGCCAAATATTCCTTAAGGTCTGTCTCTAATATCAGTATTAACTTGGATAAGTCAAAAACAAATATATGGAAATTCGGGGTCAGACCTGATGGAACAAATTACCTCTTCATATAAAAACATCGGAATCTCTACAAATATTTAAGTTAAAATGCTTTAAACATTCCATAGAAAATTCATTGTAAATTGTTATGATACTGTACTCTGTTGAGTAAATGTACATACAAATTGTTTTACTTAAAACATGAGGGCCTCATGGAAGTCTTAGTTTTTGTAACTAAATGAGTTATCTTTACCTTCATAAAATTAAGTTATTATTATTATTATTATTATTGTTATTGTCACTATATGAAATGCACAATATATAAGTAAAGATATGTTTTCAATGAATTATCATGTTAAAGCGGCAATTGATCAAAACGAATTAAACTAACCTAAGAAATGTTTTTAATTTGCCACCTTCTGCATCTTGTATATTTATTTCAATGCTACTGTCTTTAAGTGGTCCGAAAAACATGGCTTGGAACACTGGACTGCGGGCAGCAAGAACTATTTTATGTGCACGGACTCTATCATCTAGGTTTTCTTCATTTTGATCTGCACATCTAAAAGTGACGTCCGTACAAATTTGAGCATCAAACATCTGCACCATGCATTCTCCAAGTTTTTTGTCTATCTGCCATCCGTCAGTAAGTTCTTGAGTCGTGGCGCCTTCAGTACTTCTAACAAAGACAGTCATGACACCATCTTCTGTTATTTGTTCTGTTTTTATTGAGTTTTCATCAGTAATATGTTGCATTTCAATGATCGATTCTGTTTCGCATGTTGTCATTTCGTTTGTTTTCTGAAATATTAAATATTGCAAACCAGGCTGACATAATACACCACCAAGGGCAGAACCGTCGCTTCATCGTTATATTCGACAATTGGAGATAAAATACGTAATATACGATCACTGCAATGTGTAAAAATCAAATTGATTCATATGAAGTATACGGGTATGCGTCATTTTAGAAGCAATGCAACATTCATTTCCAGGACACATTCTCAGCCGTATTAATTCCTGTGTCTGAATACAATTTGTCCTAATAGATTATATTCACAAATCCTAATTAAATATACGAAATTATCACTCATCGTTACTAAGGTAAGAGACTACTAAACGAGTTCAGTCTGCGTGTTAATGTAAATGAATAAACTACAGCCCTTATGTATAACACTTTTATATTTAAAAAATAATCAAAAAAGAACTTCGAAAATAAAATAGTGACAATCACGATAAAGTTTAACTTGAATAGTACGTTTATTTTGGAGATACCGTTCTCTAAAGGTTTCAACTAGGGAATGGATAACTACTAAGGTACTTGCTATGACATTTGAATATATATGCTAGATTCATGTTTATTCGGTGTTTTATTTACGATAACAAATGTAGTTCAACATAGTGTAATGCATATACTTTTACCATATGAATGAGGGCATAAGCTTTTCACATGTACTGTTTTAGTATTTCAATAAAACAATAGTACCATGAACATATAGGTTTCTCGAAATGTAATACTATTAGATAGGATAGAAACCAAGTACCAATAAAGTTTCACTGACAAGCATGAGATGTGTCAATCTAATAACGATCTAATAACGAGATTATTCATCATCTCATATTCCTATCAATGATTGACGTAGATAAAATAAACAAGAACATTTATTGTTTTTCTAAGTAGTCCGCGGCGACGAAGGTTTTGGAATCTACTCAGGCCTCAAACTTAACAAGAATAAAACAGAAATAATGTGGATCGGCTTAGCTAAAAATAGAAATCATGATATAGACAAAATAAGATGTGTAAAAGAAATTAAAGCTCTTGGTGTCTATTTTTCATCCAACCATAACTTAAGTAACAAGGGAAATTGGGACTTGAAATTAGAAAACTGTTAAAATCACATTAATAAACTTAAACAAAGACACCTCACTTTTTTGTTTGAAAGATAAAACTAATAAAACTGATTTTGCTACTAATGTTCATACATGTACCTGAGAACGTACTGAACTCAATAAACAAAGTAATCCGCTGTGGTCGAGTGGTTAGCGTCGTTAATTTCATAACCGGATGTCCCGGGTTCGATCCCCAGTGACGGCACTACGGTCATGGTGGAGTGCCCTTTGGCAATGCACATTTTCTAGCCTAGTTCTGATTTATTTACACAGGGATTATGAATAAGTGAACTGTCGCCATGATATAACTGAAATAATGTTGAAAGTGGCGTAAAACCGCAATACAACAAACAAAAAAGATTTCCTATGAGGAGAAAAAAGAGATTTCTTTTAAAAGAAACACCTTAATTGGAGAAATAAAAGAATGAGGTATGCAAATGATAGATATAAAACTATGTGTTAAATATATAACAGTAAGCTGGGTAAAATAACTTATGTTAACTGACGATTCAAACTGACAAGAAATCACTAAATTTTAATTTAACCAGTACGGAAAAAAGCTACTGTTTTTACTCGTTAAATTCTTCCGAAAATAAAACATAAATTGTCACCCTTCTATTCAAACATTTTAAAAGTATCGATAGAATATTAAGAAAATAACTAATGCAACATCTAAAAATGAAAAGTTTCACGACATAAGAAATTAATTATTATGGGGGCAACGCAAATTTTAAAAATAAATTTAATAAAACCTTGATTTTTCGTAAATGGATCGATTCTGGCATACTGTTTATAGACAACACTATTTCAAATAGCGGTTACATTTGCGAAACAAAAGTACTCCAAAAATTAAAAGACAAAAGTGACTGGATCAGAGAAATTAACTTAGTAAAGTCATCCATATCTAACACATGGAAACGAATATTGACATTTCCCTTAAAAAAAGTAAACATTAAATTAACTCTTCCACATCAAAAGTTCCTCAAATTAACAAATAATGACGTATATTCATTATTTCAAAAATATAACTTTGAAACACTATACATTCACAAGTACTGGAATGAGACTCTCAAACCCCAAATCAATTGGGCAGACATCTACTGTTCTATTCATAAACACCGCGCAAAGATCAAGCAGTTTAGATACAAATTGATTCACAACATAATTGCTACAAAAGATAATCTTAAAACATGGAAAATAACAGATAACGATATCTGCTCTGTTTGCGGTGACACGGATACTATAGAACATTTCTTACTACAGTGCAACAGTATTGCGCTTATTTGGCTACAAATTAATTTTTTCTTTTCATAACGTAGTTTCAAAGAGAATACGATGATATCAGTTTTATACTGAATATTATTTCATTCACAGTCTACAAATCCTACTACATGTCTAACGTGAGAACAAAACCTATAAAGACACTTATTACTCTGACAAATAAATGCAGAATCGCTCTATATCATACTTGCAAAATACATTTGAAAACATTGATTGGTCGATTGATGAGCTTTATATGACTTTATTAACATTACGATTATTTCCTACACTTTCCTTTAATAACAGAATATTCCCAGGTAAACTCTTGTGTTTTCGTATTTTCTCCCATTCAAACAAGAGTATCCGCATTGTGACTCCAGTGCAATGCTACTGTAATTGATAACTAAACGTGCACACATTATCGATCAAAATCAAACTGTGCTAAACACAGGTCGATCTTGATAACCAATGATTAAAGTTTTCGCATCCGCAGAGTCTGGCTACATTTTCTCACTGTAAATTTATGTTTTCGCAAATTCTTTATGAAACTCAAAAACAAACCTATAAAATGAAACATTATGTAAAAGAAGAATTTGCTCAATAGTCAAGTTTCTCCATTTCCCCACAATGTTTGGTAAATTTTCACCTTTTCCCCACAATGTTTTCAAAACATATTACCCTACAGAATAAATAAAAACTGCCCAGATTCCTTATAGGTTATATATATAAATGGGGATGGGCACGACCTCTCCATACCTATGAACATGGCAAATAAAGTGTAAAAAAAACAAACAAAAAAAAGTTAAACTTAAACATCTGTTTTCTGCTTTCTTGATACAATTAAAACTAGAACGTTGCCTTGACATTTGGCCCGCCATATCTACAATAATACCAAGTAAGTGTCAGTTATTGTGTTTCTTCTTTAATATCGAGTACAGATTTGTAAACAAATAACCTTTGTTTAGTTACAAACATGCCATAATATATACGAATTCAAGATATTTTAAGTTCAGCTGTGCATGTTCCCGGTTATGGAAATTGCCTCTTTCCTTGCATTAGTCCTACATAGAAAGACAATGCATATTCTAATTTTTCATGTTGTTGTCTCGCTGCGACGAAGTTGCGAAAGCGAGACTAAGGTGTTGCTTTTCTGGCGACGGCGACGGCGTCAACTATTTGCGTTTAGCTCAACGTTAAAGTTACATTTTTTTAACTTTTCTGAATAAGAACTGGTACTAGGGCTTTCATTTTTCGAATGTAGTTACATCTAATACCCTTCTTCGCATTGTATGCTAAAGATACTGAGTGTGACCATATTTTTGGGGTAAAAAACATGGTTTTGGTGGTTTTTGGTTGACTTTGAGAATTGGTCATAACATCCTCATTTTGTGTTAGATTGATTTCAAATTTTGCACACATATTTCATAAATAAAGTACTTCAACATATAAAACGGGTTTTTGGGTCAAACACTTGGATTTTGTACTTTTTCATTTCTTGGATTTTTCAATTTTGCGTTAATCTCAACGTTAAAGTTTTGATTTTTTTTTCTCAATAAGTACTGGTACTAAGGGTTTCATATTTGGAAAATAGTAACATCAAATACCCTTCTGCACATTGTATGCTGATGATGCTGAGTGTGACCTTTTTTGGGGGTAAAACACTTGATTTTTGGTGGATTTTGAGAATTGGACATAGCTACTTCATAATTTGTTGGATTAATTTCAAATTGTGAACACACATTTCATAAATAAAGTACTTCAACATATGCCATTGTGTTTAGCTGAAAGTTAAAGTTTTCTTATTTTACTTTTTGTCTTTTACACTTGTATTGATAGTCAAAGCAGGGGACAGTGAGACATTTAATTACGCGTAATTCTTGTTAATATTTTGTATCCGCAATAAAACGAGCAAGCGAACGTCTACATTATTTGGACTAGCCTTGCATGAGGCTAAGTCTAGCCCTGCATACACATTTGATTGCAACGGCGAAGTTGAGAAATGTGTTTTTTTCAAAACGTATTGTTGTGTCCACTCACACGTCACTATCGGTTTTATAATTTGATTGGTCTTAAAGGGTCGTGTCTTGTCGCAGTCATCAGTCAAAGTACGTCTGTCCTGCTTTGCCTCGTGAGTCCAACTGGGCATATGTTATACTCCTATCTGGGATGGTTACTCTAAACTGGGAACTAATGTTTTCTGGGCATAGCAACTGACCATAAGGAATGATCTAAAGCTCAAAGGAAAAAACCGACTTTCACCACACTCCCCCGGTTCTATCAATAGATCCAACCCGGGAGAATGCCTCTCAGCCTTACATAGCAGCATCGCCAAAACAGGTTGTTGTACCGTTTCGATGATTTGTGTTGTACACCATGCCCTCTTAGCAGTTTTAACTTCTTTGCTGCATAGTACTCCATGGCTTCGTAAAAAGGCTATGAAGCACACCAATGACTTTCTAAACAAACCAAATCCATGTTTTCTCGAGCCAGATTAAATAAATCTTACTCACGCCATGGTTTCTTGTCTATTTAATTTACCATACGGGTTGATCATCTTGCATGAAGTGAAATGGTCAGTGTTTCTTTCAAACACCATTCCGGGACCTGGAAAAAATGTTGTGCCCCATGTCTAACAATCCGACGGTTACAGCACTCTTTAAATACTAAAACTGACATACAAAGCAGACTCAATCTGTTTATCTGGCACACACTCAACGATAATGTAGATGACAGTACTGCATCTTCGAGTAAATCAACCCCATTCCTGTTTCTAAACTCCGTTTTGTGTGACGGCTCATCTTTTTTTAAACAATACCTGTCTCTCATTATGCGAGATTCCCGCACTTACCTTTCTGTCGGAGCCAGTGCCATATCCTACCCCACTGACCCAGGTGGAATCCCTCAGATGGCCACCGGTAATTGTTTCAACTTAAACAGCTCCTTTCCTTGGGCTAACATGCCGTAACCTGAATTCAAACAGGAACTGTAATGTTTTTTCCCTCTCAAGGAAACTACAATTCTTCTAAATGGTCTTGCTAATTAGTTATCTACTCCTGGCTTTGGTCTATACCTCCTTTCTAACATGACCATGCTTGACCCATGTCCACCTTAATCACTTTTCATGATTGGCTAGTTGTCTTCCTCATGGGTCCACAACTAGTGTGAAAAGGGTTTCAATTGGTTTTACTCAACGGTTGGGGTGGAAAATGAACCTGTAATCCGTTCAACGGATTCGAGTGTTCCACATGCCGGGTCGTCTTTTCGTCCAACAGCATGTTTACTCCAGGTCATCTTGAGTCTGTCTCAGCTGTTCGCCGTCTCGGCTTTTTGTCCCCCAACGGGCAGTGATGATCAAAACCCAAGCTCACCCCCCCCCCCCCCCACCTTGAACTGAATCGACCCTGATGCTGCCAATGGAACCGCCTCATTCACTGCTCCGGAATATATGGCCCACTGAGCCTCTACTCGCTTAAAATGTGTACAGCCACCACAGGGTAATCCATCTATCTGAGCATGACTATAATTATTTCGGTATATCTCGGCCTTAGTTGGCATTATCGATAATGCGTCCGCAGGGAAACTGATCATTGCCTGCTGGGAGACAAGACGAGTCAGGGAGTAAATGATGCAGTTTATTTGGTATAAGACAAGGAAGAAGGGAAGTAACTCTGGTAACTGGTATCTGCTCACTCGGACAACAAGACGAGCCGGTGGCAGAGTACACAATTCTAGGAGATACTGACATGGGGAAGGATTGAGATAATGTTTATCCTGGCTATGAAGTACCACACGACGAACGAGCGGATCATTATGATCATAAGATACCAACTTAGGAAGGTGCATGGGAGTGCTCGGATAGATGGATTACCCTTTGGTGTCTGTACCTATTGTAAGCGAGTAGAGGCTCAGTGGGTCACTTATTTCCGGGGAAGCGGATGAGGCCATGGAAACATTTACCATGGACATGTTACATAGGAGTTATAGTCCAAAGTCTAGATTAGATAACACATTGACAAGAGTATCAACTTTCAAATTTGAGCTCTTCCAATCTCAGCTAAAGCACTTCAAATCGCTCGTAAACTAACACCAAATGCCACATATCCGGACATGCTCTGTTAACTAATCTGACTGCACATAATTTCTTTAGGAAGTTTATCAATTGTCCCTAACAACCCCTGAACCTGTAAAGCACACCATTCTAGTCATTTACAACAACGCTCTCATAGGCATAGAGTGCTTGACCTTGTGACGGATTGTGGGATATGCAAATACTTTATCAAAACATTTACAAAGATATATACCAAGGTCAGCTTTGAGAATAGAACTGTTTAGGATATATCTTTAACCATAAATAAAGACAGCACATATGTTTGTCAGAACAGTTCAATATAATTGAGATAGATGTCTGTTTTACGTCAATCCTACCCCCATCGTTCTCTTCCTGAGCTTGCAAAATGCCTTCAAATTTGTGAAAAGGAAATACCCTCAGTCTCGTGTCCTTTCAAAGGCCTTTTCATTCTTTACCACGGCGATCGACGCGCATTACAGTAACACATGCTTTGTATGTAATACGCTCATTATGTACATGCAAACCAAGCACTGCTGCAGGTGAATGACACATCTGTGGTGGCTAAAATACAATTTCAAACACGTTTTAAAGATCATAATAAATGCTACAAGCTACATGACTATTGGTTAAAGGAACCAATTAAGTTTGAAAAAGCTCCATTGCAAATATTATCATAAATTAGCCTCCAGGGTTTAATATAGACCATCTTTTTCAATGCTGTTTCAAAAATGGTCACCTCTCTGTATCTCCTTCTCCAAAATTGGGAAAACAACACAATGAAACAAACTAACATGAGTTCTGCTTCATTTCTAACATCATTGTTGTGTCCACTCACCCGTAGCTACTAGTATAACCTGCATTATATTATCATTTGCTTGGTCTTAAAGACTCTCGTCTTGTCGCAGTCAACAGTCAAAGTCAAAACACGTATGTCTTTATGTGCCTCTTTGGTCCAACTGGACACATGTTATAATCCTATCTGGGCTTGTTCCTCTAAACTGGGTACCTACGTTTTCTGGACCCAGGAACTGACGAAAAGGAATTGGTCTAAATCACAAAGGGCTAAACCGACTTTCACCACAGTATATAATGACAAAAAAATATTGCACATACCTGTCACGACCCACATTCACAAACGATTCGTATAAAAACGACAAGATTTAAGGAAACTGGTGGGCGGCTGCATGTGAAATTGAAATGGCATTTATGAAACAAGTGACAGGAAAACATAAGAACGTTCGTATCTTTCTAGGAGCTAAGTTTGAAACAGGTGGGCGACAACCTAGCGGGAATATGTCATCATAAACCAGAAGATAAGTGCTTTAATAATACCTTGCTATGAATACTACTCATACTTCACAACTGGCTGGTTTACTGCTTTCCCAAATACAAAATGATGATTAGAACATTGAAATTTGGCCTGGCAGATATACAAACTTACAAAGTAAGTGTTTTTATTTCTTTTTTAATATCTAGTGCATTTTTGTTGAGAAATAGAGATATAGATCTAACCTAACATTAGACTGATTAGTTCCAATCATATAATAATTTAAGATTCAGTCCAGGTTGATCCCATTGTGACTAAATTTCCTCGTTCATTGTCAGAGTTTAGCCCTGCATGAAAATTTGACTGTAACAGCAAGATGGTTATATAAGGAAGAGAAAGCGGGTATTGCATCCATAATATCTCTATCAGCACTCATTAAATCCTATATTGTCGGTACTAAAATAATTGTCTCAATCTGACTATTCTTTTGAGTACCCACAACATAGTTTTTGGAAGTCAAATAAGAATTGTTGAACATGTAAAACATGCTATTTCTTGAGAATTGAGCACTGAAGTTGAGAAATGGGGTTTGTCAAAACATGTATAATTACTGTACTGGGGATAACCAAAAAGTATGTGCTAACCTGTCCCGACCCACAGTTCACAACATAATTGACAAGCAATTTCTGATCTTCCAACACATTTTTCAATATGAAACTGTATCTATCATGGTTACAGTTGTATTTTTTTCTGTTTCATCATCACGTCTAGTTTTACCAGAGCTCTTTTTGTTCATCTTCTTTACTCCTGTTTAGCTCACCTAGTAGAAATATATTAAACCAATGTGACAAAAGGAGAAAATCATCAATTATTTCAAATCTTATTTGATTATTTTACTTTCTTTATATATTTTCCCTATATCTGTCTAGAAAATTGTTGTGGGAAAGTTTAAAAGCCTTTGCAGTTTTATTTCAACAGTATTTCTCAATAGTTATTATTAGCTTAAAGTAATTACTATGAAACTTTCTTATCTTTATATAGGTATTTATTTCAGTTATGTCATTATCATTTTAAGTGTTTATTGTGATTAGCCAGGTTTTGTAAGTAATCCCTATGTTTAATAACATATAAGACAGTGGATGTGTGCTTCTGTTTAGGTTATGTGTTCCACTGTCTTGGTAATTTAAGCCCCTATTTTTATTTAAACATACATGGAACTATTTTTCACTTGCTTGTTTGTGTTTATGCTGCTATCAAAAAAATTACAGTTATATCACAGTGTTTCCTGGGTAAATTACCAGTTCTTTTGGCCCAATTATCCTGACAGACATACTGCTTCAACCCACAATCTCGAGTGTCAAGGATTGAAAGCCATTACTACCATTTTTGAAGTCTCTGGAGCAAGTAAACATTTATATAGTTGTATATGATGAAACTAGAATATATTCAGACAAACATAAATGTGCATTTGTAGGATCAGATCCAATCAGAACAATTATATATCAGCTGGTTCACATGACTGATAGTTAAATTTCAGATGGGGATTATATTTATCTACAATCTATAAATCTTTGATATCATCTAAATAATTCACTCCAAAAATGAACAGTACTTCAGCTATATATCATCAGCTGTGTGTTAACAATTTGAACTTAAAAGGTATTCACACTTGACCAGCTGCATCCTAATAATGCAAATATCAGTGCCAAGAAAGAAGCCTCCTAGTGTAGAGAATGTTTGCACGCATGATTATTTTAACTAAGGTACGTGTACCTCCTATACTCTAAACTGCTTCAAATATATATGGACTGTAACAAACATGTCCTGACCCTAAAGCACTGGAAGATAATGAAGGTTGTTTGATCTGTTTCAAAGTAATACTTTTCCAGATATCTAACTTTATCAAGATGGTTTCAAAGTAGATGAGGATAAACACCTTACTATGTAATCAGTATTTCTATATCCTTTAAAGGCAAATCTATAGTTGTTTTGTTAAACACAATTTCTATTGAAGGTATTCATTCTGAAAAGGTACATGTAACCATTTTCTTTAATTTCCCTTTTAAGGCCAATTACGGTATTTTGCACTTCATCTTTTTGGACCATTTTAGCTTGTTTTCAAAATTCAGAATTTTGCTCTTCAGGTCTGGGCATTATAACTCTATTTAGATGTTGATGGCTTACGACCTCAACACCATTCTAAATAACACTAATGTGTTGACAACATGAATTAAGGTAAATGAATCAATGAAGTTAATTGTAAATTATAATCTTTGATTCGGAACATATTCCGTATTGTATACAATGGATTCAGGCGTGGCAGAGTAGTAAGTGGCATGGAATTGGAACTGGGTTCAATTCCAAGTCGTGCCGATTATGGTTGAGTGCTCTTACACTAGTCGCATTTCCTAGCCTAACACTGGTTTGTTTACCAAGGAATCATGAATAAGTGGACATGCCTCCATGATATGAATGAAATAATGTTGAAAAAGGTGTTAAACCGAAATGAAACAAATAATTCATTATTGAACACATTAAACTGATAAATGGATATGTGACTTACTGCAAACATGTTTGTTTCAGGGTCAAGCATGGTTTAAACCAAACTCTCTTGTCAGAGAGATTACATCTGTTTTTAAATGATGTTGAAAAAGGTTATAAACCGAAATGAAACAAATAATTAATTATTGTACAAATTAAACGAATAAATGGAAATGTGACTTACTGCAAACATGTTTGTTTCAGGGTCAAGCATGGTTTAAACCAAACTCTCTTGTCAGAGAGATTACATCTGTTTTTAAATGTAGCTGGTTACATGGATAAACAGGCCTAAGTAGTAACAGTAAATGAAGGTAACCTTTCAAATATGTTTTTTGATATAGTTGTAATATCTTTCCGTGTTCTGTGCTCGTTTTGAGGAAGGGCTTTTTTCATATAAGCCATATACTAACTATCTATGTGTCTATGTAAATACTACCTGCCGCACGGTTAATACATAATAAGGTCAGTTAACTAATTATTTATATGTAAACTGACCTTGGTTTGTATACGCAAATATTTGATTTACCCGTATAACTTTCAATGAATTGAACAAATGAAAGAGAATGCAGCTATTTTAAATGTATATCTGAACGTCATTAAGAAAATAATGCAAGATAAATTTAAACAACGCAAAAAAGTATCTACTCACATATAATATCGAACTGTATAACTCACTTAGATACTCTATAAGACGTACATCTCTGATAACTACACGAATTCAAATTCTTATCCTTTTTAGATAACGTTCTAATTTTAGAAATTAACGCATTTTATATGTTCCGAAAATCGCGTGTGTGTGTGTGTGAAAAACTATATCTTATCTTGTAATATATCATAGAACCATTCACCCTTTTTTTTAGATCCCAGATATGATTGAAAGCATTAACAATCAGCTATCTGGACAAATAAAAGAAGAGTTTAAATTAGCACGCACATTGTTAAAGTAGATAACGAACAAATGCTTAACATGAGGCATTCCCCTTTACTTGATTAGTTTCACAAAGTGGTGGAGGTTTCCAAATTCGGTTCTATAAGGAAAGAGTCAAGTATATGTGACGCTTAATCAAGTGTATGCGACAGTGAATACAAACGCGGCCTAACATGTTTTGAACAAAAAAAGGCGTTTGTGCATCGAAATAAACTTGTGTATGAAATGAATAAAATGAGTTGAGTAATATGAGCGAAATCAGGGCACCAAAATGGGTCCAGTTCTTGTGGGATCTTTAGTAAGGATTTCCACTTTTATGCAATATGATGATGATGATCATGATGTTGCATCAACATTTACATATAATCTTTATATAGGTGCATGTGCACACCTTACCATTATATGAAAATGAAGATTTTAAAACATTATAATGATATTGTTCAGGAATTGTAGTCATTTACGGTGCATAATAATTGGCCCCAAACTTATGTAACACTTAGCACTTAAGTCGAAAAAAAGGTCGGCCCCGTACATTCGTGAATATCAGTAATTGCAGAACAATTCTAGCAATAGCTCAAATGGCGATACGTTGCACTATATTATAACAATATTTTCAAAACAAGGATAATTATAATGAGGTTTAACCAATATTTTATTTATATTCTAAATTACAATACATATCACACGTACATAACAACAGATTGAGCAGAAAGCATTAAGCTTATTTAGAAAGCTAGCTCCAATTATGATTACGTGACGAGCCGCCCTAGAAATTTGGGGGTATTGTTATAAATTCGATTTTGTATCATGTAGACACATCTGAAAACGTATTTTAGAAAAAGGGTTAGTATGAGATTTTACCATATCAACATTTGTGTTAGTCATTAAAAGGTAAGGAAAATAACTCTAAATAGCTCATAATGCTGATGTAATGTTATTGCTTCCCTTCTATTGCCCTTCATGAAATATGACGTTCGAGGTTATCCCCAAAATTCCCTTATATGTCTAGTCGGTCTTAATTACAGTTACGGCCGGATGATTCTAATAAAATTATATAGGTAAAATAATTGAATAGGGGCACCAGTAAAAACAAAAATAAGAGATACTCCAAAAAACAACAATCATTATAACAGTTACATGTGTAATATATTCCTACGCATCGGATATAAATAAACCATAACATTTACAGAAATTCCTTGAATTCTTCTATGACTACTTGGCGAACAGTGCAGAAGTTAAACAAGTCGGTGACTTCAACCCACGTAAACATGAGTATAGTTCATGATTAACAGGTTCATTAAATGCATAAGCCATGTGACAGGTTCACTTTTATGAAAGTTATACTCATTGTTGGCTAGAGAGTGGAACAGTGCCAAGGGTCCACTAAAGAAAGCTCCAGACTCGTAATCAAATAGTCCTGAGTTAGATTCCCATGTGAACATTTGGGACCTTCACGGACGGTGTATCCTGAAGCAGACTTCGAGAAGTGTTAATAAAGATTATAGGAACTTGCGTCAAATAAGAATTAATATTAAAAGCATTTCCAAGGAACCGTCTCACGACAGTATGGGCCATGATACTCAATCCAATCATAACCTAAGTTTAATAGTTAGCAGAATAACATCGGTTTGTTTATTTACAGTGATATACACCTGGATCGAGCAGCAGTTACCCTACCAAGTTAGCCTACCATGAAACATGATTACAATGAAACAAATGATGTAGAGATACCTTTAAAATAGATGGATATACGTCCGAGTTTAAACCTAAGGTTTTGCAGATATTCAAATTAGCTTAAACCAAATTAAGTTTTTATACCAAAAGTCAACAGACGTTTTAAAACTAATGCATTTACTGATACCATAGAATGGTAAAATAACAGTTACGTAAACACACAGTCTCTACTTCCGGAATCCTCTTGGTCACATCACCCGTCTCTCTGTCTTTTTTTAAGTGAGTATTAACGTGAAACATCATTTTAAATAACCAATGAAACGAAGACGATTAACGCTGGCGATGTTAACCAGTTTCTCGGTGCAAAGAGCTTTGTTAATAGGCGTGAATACGATTCATCAGGATTGATTAAATAAAACTTGTAAGCAGCATTTACCGTGCAACAAAATAAGCAAGTAGCAAGGATGACAAACAAAATTTTATTATACAAAAGCTATTTACAGAAAAGTTCGAAAGGCTCTCGAGAATTATATGTATACGTTGATATAACATACCACCTACATATAACAAACTTGTTTTAACAAGGTTAAATAGCCGACTTATGGACAAAGGGAGATAAAATATGTTTAAAAAACAACAACAAAAAACTAGTATCAAAGAAAAGCCCATTGACTAACATATGCTTATAATCCAGTTACTTACCAATTAACCAAGCATCTTAGTGTTCTAGTATTAACAAACTTGCATATATATGGGCGGTGCTCTTCTAAAACTAACTTAGACGGTTGGCCAATTAGTAAAAATAGGTCAGCAACCATTTGAATCCGTAAAGCTCCATGCTAAGTGTTCCGGATTGGCGCACGGGTATGTCCCGGATAATGTTTTCGGAAGAAACCTTGTCAAATCTAGACGACAACCGTCGCGGCACCATAGAAGTTCGGGATGATCCGTAATGAACCCTGTTATTCTGGCTCGATCCGGCAGAACGTCCCGGATGTTTTACAATGTTTAATACAACAGGGTGACACTCGAAAAACATCCAGAAACGGCGTGATCCGGCAGAATGCCAGGAAAAGCCGGAGCAGTGCCTGGTCCGAGGCTCAACAGTGGCTCTACAGTACCGAGGCTTTACAGTGATATTTGTAATCTGCGACTGATTCGGTTTATATACAATCCGGTTACCAACGGCCTCAACCGGTGCATGACCGGAGCTATACCGGGTTGTACCGGTGGTCACCGTGACAACAAGACCTGGATCGGACCGGATTATACAAGGATAGACCAGAAAACAAGCCGGCACGACATCGTAAATGAACTCTGCTAAAACCGGGAAATTAATTCAGTTATATCACGGCGACAGTTTATTTATTATGATACCTGGGTAAACAAACCAGTACTAGCCTAGGAAATGTGCCTTGCCCAAAGGCATTCCACCATGATTACATCGGCGCGACTGTGGATCAAACCCGGGACTCTCGATTTCAAATCGCCGACGCTTACCACTAGGCCACGGCGGACTCCTAATATATCAGTTTAGACATATAACCTAATACAAATAAACAGCACCTAGTTACACTTGGTCTTGTTTCCTTTATGCACAGTGACGAGTAGTGTGAGTCTGTGTATACTTGAGGTATACACTAAAATGTAATTTATGTAGGTCCACTTTAATACATTCAAGTAATGTAAATAAAGTGTTTGTTTATTATAGTGTAGCCCCTATCGAAAAAGTCAGACATTTTTTTTATAATGAGACACCTTAGCATGTTTACTTCCCGAAATTAAGATTTTGTGCAAAACAACAAACAGGCAGGCATTCGGTACCATTATTTAACTAAGACACCGATATAACAATCCAATTGAGATATATGTATCCTTTCACTAACTTGAAGAACCATTGATGATATTCATACTTTAAAAAATATATCCAAGTACATTTAGTGACATCTCTGTCACTTTTGCAGAGATGTCACAGATCACAGATATTCCTAGAAATGGAGAAAGATTTTCATTTCTCAGAGGGATATATCTTTAGATATATAGAGATATCTATCGGATTAGTCTTAGATTAGCCTTGTAAATATGGTCTACACATATATACCGTTCACGATGCCTTCGTTGTATGAATCACGGCGAGCGAAAAGTGATCTTATTGCATTTAAACCAGAAAAACGTAACGACGCGTTAGAGCTTGTGTATACGCACGTTATTAACATGATCGTAAATAGGCATTACAAGTGTCCTTTTAAAGGCGTATCCTGGAGCGGATCACGCACAACTTTATGCGCATTTCTTTTCGCTCAAATATAAACAAAAATGTAGTTTTCTGTGATTTTTTTTCTCGTGGGGTTAATTTATTCGAATAGAATTCGGACGATCGAACGCTGTCAAAACAATTGTAAAACTATTATGAATAAACACTGTTTCTACGATGAAAGCGTGTAAGAGATGTATATCTGGGACATTGTTATCAAAGAAACGATCGAAAAGTCTTGATAATATCAAGTTTTTCAACAATCCTCAAATAAATGGTAACGATTGCAGCATTGAAGTGAACGCTGAATCGAACAATTCTGTGTCTGCAAGTGAAAGTTAAGTTATTGATTAATGTTGAAAACATTGTGACAAAAGGAGAAATTGCCATATTATTTATATACTATAAGTCACCTGCTGCAGAGGCATCAGAAAGCGTCTATTTGTGAAAAGGTTAAAACTATCTTATTTTGTAACTGTATATGTAATCTTATTCATAGACAACCATCAATCAACTACAACAGAATAAAAATAAATTAATTAAAGGTTATGTTGTTTATTAAAACAAAAGTGTTTTCAGGTAATCTGCCTGTAAATATGATATTTATTGTCCATAGTAACATTTTTAGTATTTTCTTAATAAGGGGAGGTAATAAATGTAATATATCTCAGAATCAAGCCTGGTAAGGTCAGAGACATATAAACACATGTGTTTGTATGTCTCTGGTAAGGTGTACATTTTGTTATTTATTTATTTAATATATATATAATAATCTACAATTGCAGCAAAAAATAAAAAAAAATGAGAACTAGTATTTTTTCCATAGACAAAAATGTTTGCATTTCGCCATATTTCGGACATTGCAGCCCATATAAAAACTATGACTTTCGTAAATAGCCGATCTGAATCCGTTTACAGGCTTCAGTGCTGTTTCGAAATGTAAGCATATCTGGCATGGATATATAAAAGGTACACACGTGAGTTTGAACATAAAGGTTAGTAGTGGCCAGGCGTTTGTGTTCAGTAAAAATACCATGTTTTCAGAAACGCATTTATATCAGATATAAATGCACCGACCAGTATGAACATTTTGTAGCTTTCTATTGTGATAAAAACGACTAACGCATACTATAAAAAATACCATTCGTCTCAGTTTTAAGAATATTTGAATTAACCCCCACACCCTTCTAAAAATTTGATTTATCTCAAATGCTATTTCGTTCTTTATTAAACAATGTTATTAACAGCTGGTGCTTCCTGTCAATACATTCCTGATCAGATCTGAACATACTTGATAGATACAATCCGTTATATTATACAGCGCAAGCATTAATCTCTGTTACTTTTGCAGTTGAAAAACAGCTTGTACCGTATACGTTCTACCTGAGCATAAACGATACGGTGTCTTTAATGTTATGGTGGACGGAGTGTCGCCTGATATCTGGGTATATTTCCCAGGTATCAATACACCATCTATTTTGAAAGCTATGACAAGCGGTGCGCATTGTCAAGATACTACACTAGACGCATCGATAATCTTCGTAGTTGCTAACTGACTTCCCCCAAAATTAAAACCGCCCCTAGTATGATCACTGAATTGTACGGTGTGATAATGATGAGCAAATGTGAAATTTGTCACCTTTATTTCTGACAGGTACACATTATCATGCACGAATAAGCTGATTGTTTCGGAAATAAGTTTGCTCTTAACAGTGCCATTACTTAATCTCACTGGACGCGACATAATAAGTTGTGATGCATAACGTTTCCGGTTGTAGTTACACTCAATTTTAACTTTACTTGTTTCTAAACGATTTATAATATCCGTGAAATCTTCATATTCCTCAATACTGTAAAGCCCTTTTCTCTTCGTGCAAGCGCTAAACTCAGAAATGGTCAGGTTTGGAGTTCGAAGGAAGTAAAATGCGTCACCAAGTGTTTTCCGAAGATCTTGGCCATCCGTAGATCCAAATCTTTGCCTCGCCCATTCAATTGTTTTGTTAAATATATTAGCTTTATTAGCATGACATGTGTCTCCTTTCAATTGAGACATCTTAAAGACATTTGTAAATAGCCATCGGTCAATAAAACCTTCTCTGCATTTCTGTCGATAACATCGATAGCATGATCAATCAAATAGTGATTGTCATACAGAAGTGCTCTGTCTAACAGTTCGCACGAGTTTTCAATAGAAATCTCCTTTACCAGCCTTCGACAACATCCATCAACGAGGAATTGGACTTGGTACTTATGGGACATTTCTAAAGAACCTGCAAGTTCGTTAAATTCATTGACAAGGTCAACATTGTCGCTGTACAGTAATCTGAAATAAAACAGTTTCCTTAATTGACCATTTCAAAAATGACAGGGAAGATGCTTAGCTGGTGTGATGTTCAGGCTATGTTGAAGGACAATCCTTCGGCTTACTCATCTACATTATAGATTTGGCTTTTTTGTTTGTAACGTCTTGCGAAAACAAAGTGTAGGTCGCAACATACAGGCCTATATGTAGCAACACTCATGAGGTACCATTCCGGTTTAAGATAAGTTTATTAATGTTTCTTGCATTTCCGAAACTCGATTTAGACTCGTTAAGAAAAGTGCATTGATGCATTAAAGGTCAATTTACTAAATATGTATCAGTAAAATGACCATGTTGTGTATCCATCATGCGACAGTTCAATTTAAACAGGACCCCATAAGCGAATAGTTAACATACCCGTATAACTTTCAATTAATTTAACAAATTAAAGGCAAGAAATAACAGAATGCACATATTTTAAATCTATATCTAAAAGTCATATTACAAATAATACACGATAAATTGAATAAACAAAAATACTCACAAATAAGATCAAACTGCTGATTAATTCACGAAATCAAATACAAATTCTTTTTAGGTATAGTTCTTTTTAATTTTTAGAAGTTGACACCCTTTATATTTTCCGAAAATCCTGTATGTGTATTGACACACGATCAATACTACATGCATTGAATAATTATATCAGTAAACCCTTGTTTGATAACCCAGTTAAATCGTAAATATTGAAAATAAACTCCCTGAACAAATCAAGGCGCTGAAGGCACTTAATTTGTTTGGGTACATAAAACTGTTCAAACATTTGCCTTTGCATAGATGTGTGATTTATAAACTATGCATTGTTTATAAATATTACAACTTCGGGTAAAAGAATAAATGACGCATCCGTTAAAATTAAATGCCATTTTAGTTGTCTATAAAAATAAATTATGAGACATACATGTGAATATTATATTTAATTTCAAAAGACATGTAAAACAAATGGATAACCATTATGGCCCCGACTCACTCATCTAAGTATTTACCAATTTTTGTTACATAAAAAATCACAATTGACCAAAGGTTTTCTAAAATCTTACTCAAAAGCTTCCTGTTTAACAAGAGATTTTTCAAGTTTTCACTATAGCCATATAAGGCCAAAAAGCCCTGCCCCCTGGCGGCCATGTTTTTCGACCAATCAACATGGCTTGGAGGAATCTGATAGATGGTCTCCCAATGAACATTTCTACAAAAAGAATTGAAAATTGGCCAAACACTTTTGGAGGAGAAGATTTTTCAAGTTTTTACTATAGCCATATTAGGCAAAAAAGCCCCGCCCGCTGGCGGCCATGTTTTTCGACCAATCAACTTGGCTGGAGGGAATCTGATAGAGGGTCACCCTAGGAACATTTCTACAAAATTATTTGAAAATCGGCCTGACACTTTTGGAGGAGAAGATTTTTTTGAGTTTGCACTATAACCATATAAGGCAAAAAAGCCCCGCTCCCTGGCGGCCAAGGAACACTTCTTTAAAATAATTTGAAAATCTGCCAACCAGTTTGGTAGAAGAATAATTTTAAAGTTTTTATTTTCGTTGCCATGGAAACCATAATTCTGCCTGAATCACAAACATTTGAAGGAATTCTGGTGAGGTCAATGAGAGGATGCTTTCTGTGAAGTTTCATCCCAATTGACCCACTCGTTACTGAGGAGAAGATGTTGACGGACGACAGACGCCGGACAAAAGGAGATCACAATAACTGACTTTCAGCACTTCGTGCTCAGGAGAGCTAAAAAAGAAACATCTATCCAAATGAAAGAGTAATTGAAATCATGTAGAAAATATCGAGAAAAAGGCAGTACTAATATTTATATGAGCACTTTAAAAGAAACATGCTTCAGACTTCAGAGGCTTTTGAATTCATTTGCATTATAAAAGGATTAAATGCTCCAGAGAAAACTAATATCTGTGCCGTCCGCTTTTTACTCTACAGTACACACCTAACCTGGCCGCTGTTTCCTTTAAAGGGTGTTTAAGCTTGCCAAATCAATTAAGGATGCGTGACCATACACTGTTAATTACCATTGTGTACGAGTGTCATTCCAAACAAATTATAAATGTAACCCCTTTTCCCAACAAACCTATCATATACTTTTAAGTATTTGTAACTTGCCGGGATGTGTCGATACCGTCATGGTACAATGTGATATATGCACAAATTGGTTTCACAAATCTTGTGTTAATGCACCTGTGGATATTTCGACAACAGATGCGGAATTTTATTGTAACTTTTGTTAATTATTTGGCTATTATAATGATAAGATATGTGATTAAATTGGCAACATTTAAGTTTTTTACTTATAACAGCCTTCAAATACAAATTTGGTTTATACGACGGTAAAGAAAGGTTATGGGAATTAAGAAATTGTTTAAATAAGCAAATTCTCCTTTTCCCACAATGTTTTCAATATATGTTGCTTTTTACTATTTACACAGCAAGAAAGAAAACATTTAACTTATTTGTTATAGATTAGTATTATTGTTGTATATATATATAATTACAAGAAACAAATTAAGATTAAAAGTGTTGTATATATATATATATATACTTATTGTTTATTTGTTATTTAAATTGTTCTGCCCATTCCAAGTACCCTACAGAATAGAATGTTGCATGGATCATTTGCCTCGTAGTATGGCACATGGAAAACTGTTGAAAGTTACAAAGTAGAAAATGAAGAGGCCAAACAATAACTAGAACCCATGACCCTTCAATCGATTGTAAAGGAGAGGATATAATTGAAGCAAAACCTATGGCTAGTAACCTATTCTATTCTTGCAATGTTTTCAAATTTCGTCCGCTGCAGATGCGTCAAAAGACATTTACTTGTCGGAAAATCAATCCATCAATTCTCGTTATTGATATCTATAGATATGATATAAAGAGGAAAGTCGTTAAAACACTTTACAAAGAGATTCCATTTCAGCATGATCTCGATGTTTGGTTTAATCTATATCACTGATAAAAGCAATCAAACACATTATATATTTACAAAGAAAACCCCGGATATGATCATATGTAACAAATTATACACATTTGCCCATCTTTAATTAAACATTTTTTACAACAAATCATAGCGTCCGCAGATTTGCTCTATATTCTATAGCGTTCGCATTTTCCCTCTATATTGCATGTGTCCGCATTTTCCCTCTATAATGTATTTGTCCGCAGATCGCGTCCGCACTTTAGACCCTCCCCCCATATCGTTGTATTGATAAATAGAATTCGACGATCACGATTTCTCTGCAAATGTGTTACTCTCATTTTAAATGCATTTTATGACGCACATATTTGTTTTTGTAATTCTTTATACTATATTTATATGGCCGACAAGGCACAAAGAAAATGTTTTCAATTCTGTTTTTATCTACATTTTCAATGCGTGATTGAAAATTCAAATACCGTATCTGGAGCTTAAATCGGAAATAGTTCTCCCTGTAGCAGTTCACTCATTGAGATTTATAAATCTCTCCGCGTCCATGTTTTAAAATACAATGTTTCATTTTATTTCCAAATTCTCTTTGAATATAAGAACCACATAAGAAAACAAAGACGATATAAATATATCATTATTTCAAAAATCGTGATAAATTTGAAAAGTAAGAGCAAGTATTGAGTACTACTTTCACGCGTATGAAATATAGGGAATTCTCCATAAGACGTATGGCTTCAGAATTATAGCTCTCTAAATTTGTTTGTTCCAAACAAATAAAAATGTAAAGTTTAAATTATAATACCTATTGATAATTGGGAAAACGATAAATACTTAACATCAGGCATTCCCCTTTTTTGATTGTTTTCACAAAGTGGTAGAGGTTTCCAAATTATGTTATATTACGGAAACAATCAAGGGTATGTGACACTGTATGCATGTACAACCGCGCTGCCTTACATGTCTTAAGGGAGACAGGCGTTTGCGGATCGAAAATACCTGTGTGTGAATGAAATAATTTGAGTATAACATGTTTGCGAAGAAAAAGAAGAAGAAGAAGAAGACGAAGAAGAAGAAGAAGAAGAAGAAGAAGAAGAAGAAGAAGAAGAAGAAGAAGAAGAAGAAGAAGAAGAAGAAGAAGAAGAAGAAGACGAAGAAGAAGAAGAAGAAGAAGAAGAAGAAGAAGAAGACGAAGAAAAAGAAGAAGAAGCAGAAGAAGAAGAAGATGAAAAAGAAAAAGAGGAAAAAGAGGAAGAAGAAGAAGAAGATGAAGGAGAAGAGGAAGAAGAACAACAACAACAAATCCAAAATAGAAGAAAAGGAAGAAGACGTACGTTATAAAGTAAAATATATACTGATAATCTTTAAATATGTGCATGTTTGTACACCTAACATACGTTTAACACATAATATTGATATTGTCTAGGATTAGCCTTCATTTACTGTGAACAATAATTGGTCCCAAACATTTGCATATGTTACTCTTAGCACTGAACGCGAACATATGTAGGTTCGGTACCTTCGTGAATAACTTTCATTGCAGAACAATTCAAATAATACATGTAATGGCGTACGTTGCACTATATTATAACAATCATTTAAAAAAAAAGAGCTGTCGGTGGACATCGCGCTCGACTATTCCACTGCTTATTTCAGTTACTGAGATAATGGACTCTAATGTAGTTGCATGCAAAACATTAACCACAATTTCTTAGTGGGTGATAATTTGCATTATATGCAGGATAGTGTTATTTAACATGATTATGTTCATAGGTGTGATGGTTAGAAAGGGTTGTATAACGTTTCAATGGAATGCATCAAGTAGTTACTAAAATATTGACTCTTAATGTAGTTGCACACAAACTTTTAACCATAATTTCTAAGTAAAAAAAGGGCAACTAGTTTGCACCATATGCAGGATAGAGTTATCTGAATTGGTTGTGTTTATAGTTGTGAAATTGGGAAAGGTTGTATACAGTTTCAATACAATGCTTCAAGTTGGTACTGAGATTACACTCAAAATGTAGTTGCAATACTTTAACCAGAAATTCTAAGTCCAAAAAGGGCCATAACTTGTATAAAATGCTGGATAGAGTAATCGTACTTGAATGTTTACATAGGTGGGATAGCTGGTAAGGGCTGTTTAAAGTTTCAATGCAATGCATCAAGTAGTTACTAAGATATGGTCTCTTAATTTATAGGTGCATGCAAAACTTTAGCCACATTTCTAGTTAATAAAAGGGCCATAAATTGCTAGATAGAGATATCATACTTGATTGTTTACATAGGTGTGATATTTGGGAAGGGTTGTATAAAGTTTCAATGCAATGCATCAAGTAGTTACTAAGACATGGTCTCTTAATGTAGTTTCACGCAAAACTTTAACCAGTATTTATAAGTAGAAAAAGGGCCATAACTTGCATAAAATGCAGGATATAGTTATATTACTTAATAATCTACATAAGTGTGATAGTTCGGTAGGGTTGTATAAAGTTTCAAAGCAATGCATCGAGTAAATATTATGATAAGGACTCTTAATTTAGTTGCAGGTAAAACTTTAACCAGAATGTCTAAGTAAAAAAAGGGCCATAACTTGCATAAAATTCAGGATAGAGTTATCTAACTTAATAATCTACATAGGTGTGATAGTTGGGTAGGGTTGTATAAAGTTTCAATGCAATGCATAAAGTATATACTGAGATATGGACTCTTAATTTAGTTGCACGCACAACTTTAACCAGAATTTCCAAGTAAAAAAAGGGTCATAACTTGTATAAAATGCAGGATAGAGTTATCTTACTTAATAATCTACACAGGTGTGATAGTTGGGTTGGGTTGTAGAACGTTTCAATGCAATGCATCAATCAAATACTGAGATATGGACTCTTAATTTAGTTGCACGCAAAACTTTAACCAGAATGTTTAAGTAAAAAAGGCCATTACTTGCATAAAATGCAGGATAGAGTTACCTTACTTGATAATCTACATCGGTGTGATAGTTTGACGCCAGGGTGAGTAGTATAGCTCTCATATTCTTCGAATAGTCGAGCTAAAAATGAAAATCGGTTTTGGACATACAGATACTTTAACCGATTACACTGTCATATGAAGATTATAAAACCTTCAATTGGTTTAAACAATATTTTATTTATAATCTAAATTACAATACCTATATTACATATAACAACAGATTGAGTAGAAAGCATTAAGCTTTTTAGGAAGCTAGCTGCAATTATGATTACGTGACGAGTAGCCCTAGACATTTGGGGGTATTGTTATAAATTCGATGTTTGTATCATGTAGACACATCTGAAAACGTATTTTAGAAAAAGGGTTAGTTTGAGATCCTACCATATCAACATTTCTATAAATCATTGAAATGTAAGGAAAATAATTATAAATATCTCATAGTGCTGATGTAATTTGATTGCTTCCCTTCTATTGCCCTTCGTGAACTATAACGTTCAAGGTTATCCCCTACATTCCGTATATATCTCTTATCGGTCTTAAATAAATAGGGGCACGAGTAAAACTCAAATGAGAGGTAGCGTTTGAAGAGATAACAGTTACATGTATATGTATACTATATTCTTACGCATCGGATATAAATAGATAATTTACAGACATTCCTTGAAGCTTTCTATGACTTATTGGTGAACAGTGCAGAACCTGAACGAGCTGCGCGGACCGGCAGGTTGATCAGGATCGAAACTTGTGGAAAATGTGGAACACTGCGCAAATATCGTACCATAATGCTGTGGTAAGAACGTTCAATACCTGAACCTGGATTCTGGTGAAATACAATGTGTTTTTCTACATAGTCTATGACTTCAACTGACGTAAACATGAGTATATAGTTCATGATCCTCATATTGAATTAAATGCATTTCCCTTGTTTTAAGTTAGAACTTTACGAATTGTTTACTGATAGTTAGTGAGAGAGTAGTTCACTTACACAGCTTTCGTATTTTTTATGTTTATAATATATTTACAATTTATTGGATGCCATATCATGTTCAACTAACTTATTTTGTTTTAAGTCCATTTCAACCTAAATGTGAATTCATATTTAATATACAAATGAATGCTTGATATATATGATTGAAATGAACAATGTAACATTCTGAAACAGGAAAATGTATAAATGCATTGAAGTTACACCAGTTAGTTCATAACATCCGTTTAAATCATAGGGTAAATGGTGTTTCGTGTATAATATGGAACTTTCAGGGAAACTTAAAAAGACTTAATAATTTATAATAATTAAATGTCATCAATAGATGATAATACTATTTCGTCACGTCTTACATAACAGGCCTTGAGATTTTTGCAACCAGCAACTATTCATATCAGCCTGCAGTCTGATCAGGATACAAACACACATGATTCCTATGAAGAAGAAGTGACTCGAGCTATGACCACCAACAAAAGCAATTCGGTCATAATTACATTAAATTTCCAACACATTCACAAGGTCGGAATCCATGTGACGTGGCTCAAAGAATACTTTATGTGAACGTATGATAAGAAGGCTCCATGTTGATACACATTGGGCCGAGCTCCAGTAGCTCAGTCGATAGCAACATGGGCTGTCAATCCCGGCATTGTGAGTTCGAACCCAGCTTCTTACATGTGCTAAACTCAGAAATGGTCATTGTTGTAGTTCGAAGGAAGTAAAACGCATGGCCAAGTGTTTTCCGAAGGTCTTGGCCATCCGTAGATCGGCAGCTTCGCTTCGTCCATTCAATTGTTTTGTTAAATATATCAGCTTCGTTAGCATGCAATGTGTCTCCCTTTAAGATGTAAGTGAGACATCTCAAAAGACATTTGTAAATAGCCATCGGTCATTAAAACTTCTCTGAATTTCTGTAGATGAAATCGCTCGCATGGTCAATCAAATATAGATTGTCATACAGTAATGCTCTTTCTAACAGCCCGCACGCGTTTTCAACAGAAACCTTCTCTGCCAACTCAGACAACCAGTTATTTAGGAAAATCGTTTCTATTGTTTGTATCGAAAACCAAGAGTCAAATTTAATAAAATCCAGTAAATAAAGATTATGTTGTTATTTTTCTCCACAAAACATTGGAAATTGAATTTGATAATGTTATTAAGCGGGACCTACGTTTAAGCATATACAAATATATTGAATCTGTATATTTTTTTCGCTCTTTATAGATCGTAGCGTGGGAAAATCCATATCTTACTCGACCTTCAATCTCGTCAGATATTGATTTTACCACGCCACTTGTCGTGCAATACGAACTTATTTATCGGTCCCGCAACGTAATATTCCGTATGTACGGCTTGAGAAAGAATACGTCAAATACGAGCACTGCTACATGAACACATGAAAATGCGTATTTATTTCCTGTACAAATTATATACAATTTCAAAAACCTCTATATAAATAATTTTTGGTCGACTGACAATGGGGTTATGTTCTAATTAAATAACGGTTTACTAAATAAGCTGTCAAATGACAATGTAGTCGGGATAAAAAATAGAAATAATGCTAAATAGTAATTATTGGGTATATTTTGGGTAAATGGTTGGTTTTAGATTATAAATGTGAAAAATAAACTCGCGTTTCATTTTCTGCGGTTGAACACATTTCTCTTTATGATCCATTTGTTAGGGACAAAGCAATATAGTACTGTCTGTAATCTAAAAATGATAACTGATACACCATAAATGATGAAAACTAATTAGCCGTGTACCACAAACAGACGTTTGTTAATTCATCTACAGCGGATAACTTATTAAATTATTCAAGCAAATGGAGAACTTGCTCATGTTAAGCAATTTCTCATTTTCCTCAATGTTTTCAACTCTTTTCAATAATTAAACTTTATCATTTGTAGAAGTTCTCTATATTTGTGGCTATATATACGTCGTCTGCTGCATATTTGTTACATGTGGGTAATACACAATGTGTAAGATATACACAAAGGAGGAACTGATTATTTGGTTAACTCAACTTTGTATAAATTTATCTATTCATTTCTACACGGCGTACACAGAAAACAGATTTGTAAAGCGAAAACAAACTCCACTTATTTTGAAAGGTTGACAATGTACAACTACCTCATACTATGTTTTTTATACCGTGAATTTTCAAACTAGAACTATTCGTAAAATAGGGGAAAACAGTGGAAAATCGAAAGTGTGGTTTTCAGACTGGGACGGACACATTGTGGAAAAAGGAGAACACCATATGAAGATATATTTGTTTGGTTTTCTCCTGCTGAAGAATCCTCAGCTCTTTAAATAAACAACTTTGTAAATGAACATAGCACTTAAACATGACAGTTAATGATGCCTTTTGAGTATATCAGTTACGTCTTGCTAAAAGTGATCTTGTTCGATTTGTGAACGACGAGTACTCAGTGGTGAATACGAGTCCTACGATTGTAGAAGATTCTTAGTCATTCACCTGGACTTGATTCATATTAAGGTGAACGTCTTGACATCCTATAACCTAACAGTAATCAATTTGAAATAAGAAGTCATTAAGAGAAGCCGAATTATTTTGTGAGGCACGTAGACATTTTTTGCAGAATGTTCGGTTAAAGAAGAAGAAGAAGAAGAAGAAGAAGAAGAAGAAGAAGAAGAAGAAGAAGAAGAAGAAGAAGAAGAAGAAGAAGAAGAAGAAGAAGAAGAAGAAGAAGAAGAAGAAGAAGAAGAAGAAGAAGAAGAAGAAGAAGAAGAAGAAGAAGAAGAAGAAAAAGAAGAAGAAGAAGAAGAAGAAGAAGAAGAAGAAGAAGAAGAAGAAAAAGAAGACAAAAACGATGATGAAAAAGAAGAAAAATAAGAAAAAAATAACTCAAAATCGCATTGAATGTGTTAAACACACAGTTTAATGTTAAGAAATATAGCTTTTTACATTTCCAAAACATAAACTATGTACACATAAGAGTTTTCAAAAGTGGTTCTAACTGATAAAGAGTTAAACCAACGTCAAAGGCGTTGAATATCATGATATATATGATGATATATCGGACATTCATTCATACGACACTAACGAAACGATACACGAGTATTCAATGTGGTCGAATGGTAAGCGTCGGGGATTTGTAACTCGGTGTCCCGGGTTTGATTCCTTCTCGAGTTGGTCATGGAGCAGGGCTGTTTGGCAAGGCACATTTCTGAGCATAGCACTGATTTGTATATCCAGGGATCATGGACAAGTATTCTGTTGCCGAGATTTAACTAAATCAATGATGAAAATGACATTAATCTTTATCAGATTTATTGAACAGATAAATGCAAGAGATAGCAGAATATACATATTATTAAATTGATTGATTGAGTATAACGCCGTTTTAATTAAAGTTCAGTCATATCACGGCGGCCTGGAACCAGGACTCCACACAACAGACTGTCCAGGCAACTGGCTGCTTTCAACTTAGACTGTTAGCCTTAGGTGGAAGACGAATGACGTATGCCACGGTGACTTTTGTAAAACGTCGGAAAGAATATTAGCCGAGTTAGTGGACTTCGAACTCATAACCCCTGGATTTAAAGCCAGCGTCTGCTACCCCCGATTTAGCTACTTAGCACATATAATTAGAACACGCACGTATATCTGAAAAATCATTTTAAGAATGATGAAATGCGAAATTAAAAATCAAAGTACTGATATGCGGGGGATGTTGGCTCTAGAGTGTTAACAACATTTTCCTTCAATTTGACCTAGTGACCTACTGTTTGACTCAACATGACCCATGTTAGAACTTGACCTAGATATCATCAAGAAAACATTCTGATAAGGTTTCAACATGCTCAAAGTAAAAAATGCAGTATCCAGAGTGTTAACAAGATTTTCCTTCAATTTGGCCTAGTGACCCAGTTTTTAACTCGGCATGACCCATATTCAAACTTGACCTAGATATAATTTAGATAGAATTCTGACCTAATGTCAAGCTGCTGTAGCCAAAAAAAGATGCTTCTACAGAGTTAACAAGATTGTCATTCAATTTAGCCTAGTGACCTAGTTTCTGACCCAATGTGACCCATATTCGAACTTGACCTGGATATCATTCAAACAAACATTCTGACAAAACTTTCAAACTGCTGAAGCAACAATTGACCTAGTGACCTACTTTTTGACCCATCATAACCAATGTTCGAACTTGACCTACATATCATCAAAACACACATTCTGATAAAGTTTCCGAAAATAAGACATCTAGAGTGTTAACAAGATTTCCATTCAATTTGGCTTAGTGACCTAGTTTTTGACCCGGCTTGACCCATATTCGAACTTGGCCTAGATATTATATAGATAAACATTTTGACCAAATTTCCTTCATTTTCCCTTCATTTTGGCCTAGTAACCTAGTTTCTGACCCAATATAACCCATATTCGAAATTGACCTAGATATCATTAATACAAACATTCTGACAAAACTTCAAACTGCTGAATCAAAAATTGCGGCCTCTAGGTGTTAACAAGCTTTTCCTGCAAGTTGACCTAGTGACCTACTTTTTGACCCCTCATGACCCATGTTCGAACTCGACCTACATATCATCAAGACAAACATTCTGATAAAAGTTCAATATGCTCAAGTTGAAAATAAGGCCTCCAAAGTGTTACTAAGAGTTCCATTCAATTTGGCCTAGTGACCTAGTTTTTGACCCAGTTTGACACATATTCGAACTAGGCCTAGATATCATTTAGATAAACATTCTGACCAAATGTTCAGAGTAGAGTGTTAACAAGGGAAAATGTTGACGATGCACGACAGCCGTATTTCCGTATTTTCCATTGCAGGGATTTTCTCAAAAGGTTTTGGGTTTCAAGCTACTCGTTTTTCCATATATTTAAAAGAAACATTTAAGATCCTTATGTCTAAATTAAATTTCTAAATTATGTATACAACTTCATGGATTAAAACTTTACATTGTGTACGTTTAATTTGTATGATGTGCATACTGTTTAGCTTGTTGTGAAACGTATTTAACTGATCCCTGGACAATCAAGAAAAATTGTCCATTTTGCAAAACCAGAGGGCAGCACAACAAATTTACAAATTTACACTTCCTGAAAGCTGGGCATGACAATATAGGGAGGTATTCAGCATAGCTGAATCCCCCGCATAACTAGAAATACTTACATTTTTTTCCAACTGTAAAATTTACTCAGACACTATTTGCTTAGTTGTGCATCTATCAATATACGCAATCGAATGCCAACACCTTTCAGGTGAAGATTGTTTAAATTATTATTTTTTAGAAATTGGCATACTTTACATTTTCCGAAAATCATACAAAGAGTGTGTATAAATAAACGCTATAGCCTGTATTGGTTATATGAGCCCGATCATGGGAAAAGGTACAAGTTGGTGTTTCTGAACATCGGTGGTTCTTATCAACCTGTACGTCTGGTCCGCAGACGTAAGTTGACAGAAAAGTATAACACACATTTGTAATTAGTATTTAAACATCATATATATTGTTCAGACTGTGTGGATGGTACAGGTTATTCTGGATCTACAATAATTAAAGAAAACACTTGTATTGGCTTGTATATAATAACCGTTCACCCTTAATTGACATGACAAACTTTAATGATTAACACGAGGTATTGTCCCCCTTCTCTCCATGATATATTTTGAATTTGTTAGAGGTTTCAATATTTTCGTTATTATTTGGTTAGTATAGACTGTGTGGATGTTAGTCGCTATTCTGGATCAACAATGCTTTAAAAAACAAATTGTAAATTTTCCCAGTGAAGAGCTCGTATATAATAACCGTTTAACTTTGATTGACATGACAAACTTTAATGATTAACACGAGGAATTGTCCCCCTTCTCTCCATGATATATTTAAAATTTGTTAGAGTTTTCAATATTTTCGTTATTATTTGGTTAGTTTAGACTGTGTGGATGTTAGTCGCTATTCTGGTTCTACAATGTTTTAATAACTGTCCGCCCTTAATTGAGATGACACACTCTATTGATTAACACGAGGAACATCCCCTCCCTCTCCATAATGTATTTTGTTTTCAAATGTGTTAGAGGTTTCAATATTTCGGTTCTAGAGTCGAGGGTATGAACATGTAAAACATACGCTGTCAAACATGTCGTACGAAAACAAACGTGTTTGTGAATCGAAACAATTCAATGAATAAACTTAATTGAGTCGGAGTGCATGTAGTTTTGATATAACCAAGCTGTTTGAATTGATTGATTGTTTGGTGTTTTACGCCGCTTTCAACAATCTTTCAGTTGTATCACTGCGTTCCCTGTGTAAGTTACAAGTACTACTGGCCCATTTGACCTTATACCAGAAAGTCAGCCGCAATGCTAACCAAGCAACCTTGAGCGCCAAGGAGGGTAGCCATTACTACCATTATGACTCGGCCGGGATTGAACCCGCGACCTCCCGTATCCTAGGCGGACGCTCTACCACTACACCATAGAGGCGTTCGATCTTTTTTGAGATTTTCATTTGATATTGCGCGACAAGAAAATGGAAGTTTTCTTTAATGTACTACCACAACATTGCTTACAATATCTGTAAATATTTTATCAAGAAATGAAAGCTAATGTTACGGCCCGCTTGAATGACGGACAAATGTAATGTAACGGTGTTCTGCCTTCGTTAAACGATATTCTAATATATATACACATCATCGAACTGTGTATATATTACAAATACGTTTTGTATTATTAAATACATCATCGGACACCCACGGTTGTTGACTTCCATTTTCTCCAACATCACACATGGGATTTCCCACTGCCGTTTCGCCGTTATGACAGATAGCCAATAGTGTTTCTGATTGGATGCAGTAATGCTGTACTGCGCCAAACAGCCAATCAGACCTCTCGTACTAAGATTATTATTTGTTTTACTTTAAAAAAGGTGACATCATCTGATTAATGACTTAACCTTGGCGTGTGAAATGTTTCAAATTGACAAGTTGCGTGATGTCCGTAAATGTACCGTTCATGCATTAAAAAGAGGACGAAATGCGCATTAACAGTTGGAAAAGTTGTGTTACGTCAATCGGTAGAGAACATGCACACTGAAAACGAGAGCTCCCAATTTCAATCCCCGGCCTTGCAGCAAGTGTTCTGTCCCTGTCACATGGCGCTACCTCATTTCAGATTCTGATATTAAGATGCGTAAATATGATATTGCTCTACCCCTTTGCTGGTAAAACAGGTAGACACGGTACATTCGTGAATGCTCGTATTACACAGTCTCTCTATGTTAACCAACCACCGCACATTAACGATAGTACCGTGTTTATATATCTTACTAGTGCAGTAGATTCCGATGGACAATATTGGATATGACAACAACGCATAAAAGGTTGGCTTGAACTGAACCCTTACATTCAAATACATTCAAATATGCTATACAAACGGCACATACGGCAATCCCCACTTTTTCTAAGCGTATATATATAAAGACAGTGGCAACAGTGAAAATGTTTTGTCAAATGCTGGCATAATTGGCTAATTTTAATGTAGACAGACATGGTAGGCTCTGGATAGCCTGTAATTCTTCACTGTAGGTATATGCATTAAGACACCATAATCAGTAAAAGCTTATACATCGACCATTGTAAGAACCGTACACAGGGTCTTCAGGATATGCATCATGCCGGACGTAAAGATATATTGTAACGTTTGAAAACAGTGAAAAGGAAGTCACACGAGTGCTTCAGCTAGGTATTAATATGACCTTAGAAGAGACAAAGTGTCCTTATAAATTAGCTTGAAAAGGGACATGACAATGTGTCCTTATAAACGAGCAAAACAGAGATATAACAATGCGTCCTTTTAAATGAATAATGTCTTCGTGCAAAAAAACGTCAACTTCATATAGATGTATTAATGAGCGAGAGCGCACAACTAATCCTCAACGAAAACTCAAATTGTCCGTAATAGGAAAATGTTCCTATAATAATTCGCAATATTAATTAGTCGTAACGTAACGTTAACACCGCAATTATTAATGCCACTGAGTGGAAACAATTATTATCATGTTTAAAGTCTTCGTATATTTTAATTTGCGTAAAAGCCTAGTGGGAATTGAATACAGTCTCCGCTCATGTTTAGAAGTGTAAGTCTACTTGACAACGACATGTTGGAAAGTTTGTTAAGCGGCGTTTTTAGCAAAGCAAAAGTAAATTAGTGGAATACATTTAGACGCTGTACGAACATTTGCGAGATTTCTTAATTAACAAATCCAAGGCAAGAGATAACAGAATGCACATATTGCACACAACAGTCATTTAAAGAATAATGCAAAATAAATTAAAACGCTCAAAATAGAATCTACTCACAGATAATATCTAACTGTATACATATCTATTGAGATACTATTTTGGTTAGTCTACACCTCTGATTAATAGACGAATTTGATTCCAATCCTTATAAGGTTAAGTTCTTTTAAATTTTCAGAAGTTGAGACACTTTATATTTTCCGAAAATCCTGTGTGTGTATTAACATACGATAAATATTGCATTCATTGAATAATTATAACCGCTCACCCTCGTGTTAGAACCAAGTTAAATATAACACATTGCAAATACGCTTACCAGACAAATATAAGTAAGTTTAAATCACGATACACATTGATAAATGAGAATACGATAAATGCTTTACATTAGACATTCCCCTTTTCTTGATTGTTTTCACAAAGTGATACAATGTAGAGGTTTTCAAATGCTGTTATATTACGGAAAGAATCAAGGGTATGTGACACTGAATACAAGCGAGGCCTACACTATCTTAGGGTAGACAGGAGTTGTGGATCGATAATACCTGTGTATTTCTTAAGTGAGGAATTCCACTAAATGCAAAATGATGAAGAACAATCAGAAGAAGAAGAAGAAGAAGCAGAAGAAGAAGAAAAAGAAAAAGAAGAATAAGAAGAAGAAGAAGAAGAAGAAGAAGAATTAGAAGAAGAAGAAGAAGAAGAAGAAGAAGAAGAAGAAGAAGAAGAAGAAGAAGAAGAAGAAGAAGAAGAAGAAGAAGAAGAAGAAGAAGAAGAAGAAGAAGAAGAAGGAAGAAGAAGAAGAAGAAGAAGAAGAAGAAGAAGAAGAAGAAGAAGAAGAAGAAGAAGAAGAAGAAGAAGAACAGAAGAAGAAGAAGAAGTAGAAACAACAACCAAAGACAAAGAATACAAAACAGAAATAAAGCAAGAAGATTTTGAAAAACAAAAATCCGAAGAAGACAGACGAACGTTAAGAAATAATATATCTGCATTAGAATGTACTTATTATCATGAAATAGGTGCACGTGCACACCTAACAATTACATATATGTGAATAGAATACGTTTAAAACATAATAATGATACCGTTCAGCATTAGCCGTTATTTACTATGAACAATAACTGGTCCCAAACATATGAATATGTTACTCTTAGCATTGAACTCTTAAATAGGTCGGTCAGGTACCTTCGTAAATATCAGTTATTGAAGAAAAATTCAAGCAATATCTACAATGACTTTAACCGATTATAATATCATATGAAGATTATAAAACCTTTAATTGATATAAACGATATTTTATTTATAGTATTTAATTTGTATCACATATAAAAAAGACTGAGTAGAAAGCATTAAGCTTATTTAGGAAGTAATCTCCAAATATGATCACGTGACGAGGTACCCTCGCAATTTGTATGCGCTTTTGTAACATGTTGGCTAGCCTGAAAACGTATATCAGAAAACGAGTTAGTATGAGATTCTACAATATTAACAATTTTGTAAATCATTAAAATGTAAGGTAAAAAAACTCTACATATCTCATAGTGCTGATGTTATGTGATTTCTCCCCTTCTGTTGTCCTTCGTGAATTATTACGTTCAATGTAATCCCCTACATTCCCGTATATTTCTAGTCGGTCTTAAGTACAGTTATGGCCGGATGATTCTAATAAAATTCTAAAGGTGATATAATTTAGTACGGGTATGCGTCTGTTTATAGGCATTCAACCATTCACTCCCGGATTACATTCTAAACCATTGTCCATCCTCTTTCTAAAACGTATTTGTCCTAACAGTGGTCAGTATCATTTCTTATTGATGAATTTATGTTATCCCTCATCGTTTCAACGTAAATCAATAAATGTCAGCCCTTAATTATTAGATTTTTCTAAGACTATATATCACTTCAAAGGGTTAATTGTCAGCTTTAACTCTTTTCCACATGCAGACACTTTTGCAGCAGACGACTTATGGAAATCTCAAAACGGGCCAATTCTCCTTTTGCCACCATTTTCCCCACATTTTCAGTAATTATACCTTATTTTATTAAGATTTTCTTTGACTATATATTTCAAAGTCATCTGCTGGAGATTTGTTGTATGTGGGAAAGGTTTTAAACATCCAACAAAGACATAACGACTAGATGATAACTAAGGAACATGCTATTAATTTTCATAAATACTGATATGCAAGATTCATAATTAATACATTGTTTATTTATGATGAAAACTATAGCTGGGTTTAAATTAGTGTCAGGACTATATTTTGCCATTAAAAGCATAGGAATGGTGGCACGAGATGTGACATGCTCTCTGCAGTTAGTTAATAAAGCAATGCCAGAAATAAACGTATTATTTATGAAAAAGAAGGAACGTGTGATCAAGAGTAGCCATTACAAGGCATGTCTTTGTATACACGAATATGGTTCGAAATGTAGTAATTTAAGATAAAGGCAGAAACCAACTATCGTTAAAAATTCAGTGAAAAGCCTGAGTTGTGATGAGTCAATAGTCAAAGTAAACTAATGTATTGTCCATGTAAATTATAGCTGCAGCATGGTGAAAACATAATACGGTCAGTTTACTAATTATGTATATGTAAACTGACATTGCTTTGTATCCATAATACGACAGTTTAGTTTACATACACGAACATTTAACATACCCGTACAACTTTTAATTAATTTACAGAGCAAAGGCAAGAAATAACAGAATGCACTTATTCAAAACGTTTATCTAAAAATCATTTAAAAGAACAATGCAAAGTTAATTTTAAAAAACTCAAAATACTCACATAATAATATCGAACTGTATAAATCTAATCAGATACTCTTACTTAGTCGGTCACTTCTGATCAATATCCGAATCGAAATTCAAATCCTTTTGAGGTAAAGTGTTTTTTTAGAATTTGACACGCTTTATATTTTCAGAAGATCTTGTATGTGTATTAACAAACGAAATCCTGTTATATTGAAAACATTAAACGTAAGCAAACCACATCGGGACATGTAGAAGTAGAGTTTTAATCAGGATACACATACATTTAGGGGAAAACAAACAAAATGTATGCTTAACAAGATAAATTTCCCATTTTGCTTCGTTTTTCACAAAGTTGTAGAAGTTTCCAAATGCAGTTATATTGCGTGAAGAATCTAAGGGTTCTGGTTCGAAAATACCTCATATGCAACAATTTGTCTTCTACCGATCAGTCAAAAATCGATAATCGGCTATATAGAAATAAGAAGGGCAGTGTAACAAATGTGGGGATAACTTTCTTAATGTTTATTATATTTTAAGTTCGCATTCATATTTGGGAAGAACAAAATCTCTCGATTTCAAATATGTAATTTGTTTTAATTAGAAATAAAATTTAGGTGGGGGAATTTATATAAACATTAGGTGACCCTATATTCCTATTGAATTACATATGATTTTTGATAATTACACAGAAATTGCAATCAAATTTCGTTGGTTAATTAGTTATAACTTGTTTTCCTTTAAACTTTTTATAAGTTCGCATTCACATTCGTAAAGTATATTCATTTGTTTAAAGAAGGATATCATTTTTTATGAAATTAAGAAAAATTTAGGCGGGGGAATTAATGCTTTTGTCAAACAACATGTAAGTATTTTTTGTGTTCGGTGGAGTCCGTCAAACAGTAGCGGAAACTTACGAAGTTAATCGGATTTCACCGCTACTGGTTTTATGACTTCGATGTTTTATTGCAGGGCAATAAAATCTTACTCCTTCAGGGCAGGTTTTAAATATCTGGATAATTAAGAATTGAATTAAGAGTTAAATTTAAATCAAATATTCTTTATCCTCGCGCAATAACAATAGGAATATTATTAAATAATAGCCCGCCGTTGACATAAATATTATCTGTAAATTAAGGCCAATTATGTATTTGTCATATTTAAATGGGTTAAAAGAATAAGAATAATAATTCATTTTGAGTATAAGCGAAAAAAAAGTATACATGATACGTTGTCAATCTCACTAGGATTGATTATCCGATGTTGGTTATGGAAATAATACTGACCAAAAACTGTTAAATACATACATTTGATGCGTAATAAAAAAAAATCAAAAAAAAATCATGTAATCTACACAAATGTTATTAACTTTACTAAAATCATCTTAGATTAATACGCTTTATTGTTCACAAAGTGTTAATGTATGTTGACAATATTTCTGTGCAAACGGAAATGCGATATACACTATTCCTGATATTATAAAAACTGTTTTCATAATATACAAATAAAAACATTTTAATTGCTACCTTTTTGCAATAAAAATATGCCAGCTTCTTGTAATTTTTATATAAAATGTGAAAAGAATTAAGGAAACACAATTTGTGTTATTAAGATAACCCTTTTGTTTTTTAATACTGTTTATGACAACTCTCAATGGATACCGTTTTTGTAATTTTGATGCTGTTTTTCAAAACATCATCTCAATTTTAATGTATTATTATAAGTGTCAAATGTGTGTATTCAGGTTAATCTGTAATGTTCTAATAGACACTGCCTCGGGCGTTTTATAAGTTAATTGGGTCATAAAAACCAGGATTGACATTTTCTGCCATTTGTTATTATCAGCGTGACTTAATATAGATGTACTTGTGTTAAATTAAAAGTTACGACATAATATTTATTATTATTGTTATCAGCTTCATGAAAATAATTAATATCATTTCTAAATAATGGATTTTCTGTATTGTTTATTTTGATACAGGTTGGATTGATTTTATTTTCAAAGCAAATCCAAATATAATTTGAACTTATGAAGTATGTGTTCTGATCTTCGTATACAAAATAGCTAAAATTTGCATATTAAGCTGAGAAGTTAAAAATCTTACATTATCATTTTTGATTTTTTTTGTTTGTATATATATATATATAGCGACTTTCAGTTTTATATTGGTGGTTGAAGTCAGCCCTAAGTGAATCTCTTTGTTTTTTAATGACCAGTAAATAATAAGTAAAACTGCTCGGATTATACTTTTTAATTAAACACTTTATTATAAATTCATGCTTCGGCTTTTTGCTTTTTTTAAAATAAAATGAATGGTTATTTTTTATGAAAAATCAATTTTAAACTTGATTTTATATTAAAACGTAAAAACACAATTTTCTATGCTTTTTTAAATATAGCATATCCTATAATAAAACCGTTAACCTACCAAGATTAAAACTGCTAAATCCGTTTGAATTACCCTGATGATTTATGATTTATGACCCCTACGAATTGCGTCGGTGATCTTCGTAAACTGCCGAAAGATAAGAAACTCCGGCGATGGATAGGTGAAATATCGATAAAAGTTATTGAGTGAAACCGGAGAAGACAGATTGTTGGATATGTGTGTGCCAATTAAATGAAACAAGTTGATTTATAGACGCGGACTAATAACTAAGTGAAAGGGTACACAATGAGCGCAATTGTTGCGGGTTCTAAAGTAAGGTATTCCAGAAAAGCAATATGAAGAAGAAGAAGAAGAATAAGAAGAAGTAGATGAAGAAGAATAAGGCGAAGAAAATCAAGAAGAAATAAATACGAGAAAGAAAGAGGACAATAGAAACAGAAGAAGAAGAAGTCGATGAAGGAGAAAAGATTAAGCAGAAGAAGAATACGAGGCAGAGAAAGAAATATAATAAGAAAAGACGAAGACGAAGAAAGAGACAAAGAAGAATGAGAAGATGTAGAAGTAATAGACGACGACGAAGAAGAAGAACATGAAAAAGAAAAAAAAGAAGAAGAAGAACAACAACCATAAGAAGAAGAAGATGAAGATGTAAAAACAGGGAGAAGAAATGAGAAAATGTGATAAGTGGAAGAAAGGGGGAAAAAGGAAGAAGAAGAAGTAGCAAACGACGACGACGAAGAAGAACATGAAAAAGAAGAAATGAACAAGAAGAAAAATGAGAACGAAGAACAACAACAACAATAACAAGTAGAAGATGAAGAATGTGATAAGAGGAAGAACAAATTAAAAGGAATAAGAAGAAGAATATGAAGAAGAAGAACAACAACAGGGTAGGAAAAGAAGAAGATTGAGAAATTTCAGAAAAAATTATGAAGTAAAAAGTTATATGCACTAATATTTTACCTACAAACTTTTAATGGGAATATGTGCACACACACACCTATTCATATAGGAATAGAATGCGTTTAAAAGATAATAATGATATTGTTTAGAAATCGTCGTAATTTACTGTGATCAATAATTTGCCCCAATATTTGAATATGTTACGGTTAACAATTAACTCGAAATTAGTTAGAAACGGTACCATGGAAAAAATCATTTATTGCAGGACAGTCCAAGCAATAACTCCAATGGCGACTATTATTTGAAAACAATTGAGTTATGGACATACGGCTACCTTAAACACATGACATATCTTATTAATACAAATAAGAAAACGTTCAATTATGATTACGTGACAACGCGTCTTCAGCAATAAGGGGGTATTATTGTATATTCGTTTTCGTTATATGTGTGCAAGTCTGAAAACGTATTGGTATGAGATTCTATCATATCAACACGTTTTAATCAACTAATTATAAACAAAATATCACATTATGCTAATGAAATGTCATTGTTTCTATTGTCCTCCGTTAAATATAACCTTTAAGATTATGCTAGAACATACATTCCTTACTTTTCCGTAGATCTGTAACTGGTCCGAAGTAGAGTCACGGACAGATGATTCTAATAAAACTTTATAGTTAATATAATTGAATAGAGGCACCGGTAGAAATTCAAATCAGAAGAACTGCAGGAAACCAACAATCGAAGAGTTATAACAATTAATTATATAATAACTTCCAGCGCATCGGATATATGTGGACACTTTTTAAGAAGTTTTTTGAAGCCTTGTATGAATTAAGTGGCATTTTTATCCAGAGAGAAGAAAACTCATGTAAAAAAAGTTCAAATCGATTTTTTTAAAAGTAAGAAGCTGAATGGGTTTGGGATTAACCACAAACATGTTACCCAAGAGCCCACACTCACAAATTATACTTTTCTCCAAGATTTCAGGATTTTAAAAACGGAGCCGTTCATGTACATTTTCATTCCGGAATGTATTTAAAGGTTGGATGTCATATACAAACCGTGTTGAGATAAAATGTACATAACTGTTATAAAAACACACTCAGTTCAATGAGGCATATACATTGTATACACAATAAGTATGTGTATCTAGTGCTTTTAAAGTAATATAAATGCTGTTTATGGAAAGTCACAGACAACTAACATTATCTTGTTGTGACGTACCTGAAATTACTTACGCAATAAGTAAATGTTTATTGTTTTGTGTTAAACTCCGCTTTCAACATGTTTTATGTTATATCAAGTAGTTTCCTGGGTAAGTTACCAGTGCTACTGGTCTATTTATCCTGACATCAGCCAGTCAGTCGTAATGCTAACCATACAACCCTCAGCGCCACGGAAGGCAGCTTTACTATCAATGTTAATGTGGTAGAACCCGGCAAGGGATCAAACCTGTGACCGCCCGCATCCGAGGTGGAAGCTCTACCACAACATCATCGAGGCGGTCAAGTAAATGATTATCTAGTGCTAAACTAATTATGCTGTTTATTAGATGATATACGGTATGTCACAAGAAAATAAGAGAATGTTAGTTTTCTGTGACATACCTGAAATCATCTATATCCCATACACAGCATAATTGTATAATGCTTTAACACTAGATAATCACACTTATTGTGTATCTGAGTTATTTTTATAACAGTTGACTTGTGTACACTTTATCCCCCCCCCCCCCCCCCCCCCCCGCCGAATGTTTGTATTAGACACCAACCTTTAAAGAGGTACCTACCGAGCAGGGAAAAACAACTTTATTTAAATAATTAAAATATGAAAGCTTTCTCATACTACAGTCTTATTAGAATTAAACATGTCCTCATAAAGGTTTATAAGGGAAAACAATTGTTATTTTACTTATTTTTTTTATGAATTTCTATAAGAGTGCAACTTTAATTGCCGAACAGTGCAGAACATGAACAATCTGCGCGGATGCATACGTTGATCTGAATCTACACTTGTTGCAAATGCCTCACAGTTGACTTAAGTGAAACACCGCTCAAATATCTACCACACTGCAGTTGTAAGAGCGGTCACTAACTGAACCTCGACCGATACATGTACTTATCGGTTTAATGAAATATACAAACGATGACTTAACACCCCAAGTAGAATTAATTCGTAAGCCTTATTTTGCATTAAATGCATAGGCCATGTGATAGGTTCAAATTTGAGAAAGTTATACTCATCGTTGGGTAGAGCTGTGCCAAATATCCACTAAAGAATGCTCCAGACTCGTGATCAAATAGTCCCGAGCAAGATTCCAATTTGAGCGAGTCAACATTTAGAACGTTCCCGGTAGGAGTATTCAGAAGCAGACATCGCGAGTTGTAAATATAAATTATAGGAACTTGCGTCGAATACGATTTAAAATTAAAAACATTTCAAATGGATTGTCTCATGACAATACGGGCCGTAATGTGCAATCCAATTATTACCTAAGCCTGAAGTAAGCAGAACAACATCGGTTTGATTATTTTACAGGGATAACTGCTTGGATGATGCATTTTGTAAAACTGATTACCGTGAAACAAGTGATGCAGACAAAACTTCACAGTATATTTGGATATACTTCTAGGTTAACAGTTATTCAAAGAAGCTAAAACCAAATTAAGCTTTTAGACAAAGCAATCATGAGTGCCCGAAATTACTTATACATGTATTGATTCAAAAGAATAGTAAAATAATAGTTATGTAAATATCACAAGTATATCCCCGGGTCCCTCCTCGTTTCACGATCATTCTATTCGTCAAGTTCGAAGTAAGGACTAACCTGAAATATTATTTTGATAACCAGAGACATATAACTACATGTCTCTGTAATAACCAATCTAACGAAGACGATTAACGCTGCTGATGTTAACCCGTAGCTCGCGACACAGAGCCTCGTTTATAATGGTTCAGGATAAGACATGAATATGATTCATCAGAATGCCGCCACTGGCTACAAAAGAAGCAGCAAAGGTAATGTAAAATGAATAAACAAGTCGCCATTGTGACAAAAAGAGTTTCAATTTAAAAAACACACCAAATACTCAAACATAAACTTTGACAACGTTTTTAAAATAATAGACCAATGCAAACAAACAGGATGATAAAGTGACTTACAGTTGCTCCTTTAATCCCACAAAGTAACTCAAATGAACAGATTGAGCAGAAAGCATTAAGTCGCCCTAGCAATGGGGTGGGGGGGGGGGGGGGGGGGGGGGGGTTGCCGGTTGTATATTCGATTCTGATTCATGTAAACATGTCTGAAAACATTTCTCAGAAAACGAAAATTCTACCATAATTGAACAAATTAAACTGTAAGGGATATAACTCTAAATATCTCATTGTGATGATGTAAAGTGATTGCTTCCCTTCTATTGTCCTTCATGAAATATGACGTTCCATGTTATGCTGGAGTAATAAAATACCTTCCCGCGGATCGAATATAAGTAGACCATTTTTCAGAAGTTCCCTTAAGCCTTCTTAAACTAATTAGCGAATAATGCCGAACCTGAGCAAGCGGTGCGGATTCGCAGGTTGATCTGGATCCTCACTTGTCGCCTTTGCCCTACGAGTGACTTATGCGTAACACCGCTCAAATATCGTACCACAATGCTGTGGTAAGAACGTTCAATAACTGAACCTCGACTGAAACTTTCCGATCTAGCGAAATAAAATGTGTTTTTCTACATAGTCGGTGACTTTACCCACGTAAATATGAGTATAGTTCATAATCCTCATATTGAATTAAATGCATTTTCCATGTTTTAGGTTAAAACTTACGGAATGTTTACTCATAGTTGGTTAGAGAGTAGCACTGTGCTAACATTCACTAACACAGCTTTCTTATTCTTAATGTTTTAAGATATTTTCAATCCATTGGTTTCCCTGTCATGTTTAAATAACTAAGCACAACATATTGTTTTGTTTTTAGTCCATTTCAACCTAAATGTGAATTCACATTTGATATACTTGATCTATATGATTGAACAATGTAACATTATGAAACAGGAAAAATGCATATTTTCATCGAAGTTACACGAGTTAGTTAAACAAATCCGTTTACATCATAGGGTAAATGGTATTTCGTGTATATGGAAACGTTTACGGAAACTTAAAAAAGCATAATAATTAAAAGTCATAAAAAGATGATAATAATGTTTTCGTCACGTCTTAAAAAACATGCCTTGACTTTTTTGCGATCAGCAACTATTCATATCAGTCTGGTCAGGATATACTAACAAACATGAAGCCTATGAAGACGTGGTATGACCCGAACTCTGACCAACACACGCAGTTCGGTCATACTTGCCTTAAATTTCCAACACCTTCACAAGGTCGGACTCTGTGTGACGTGTTTCAAAGAATACTTTATTTGGACGTATCAGTACTAGTTTACATATCGATATTCAGTGGACTCACGATAACTCTCGAACATGCGAAAACATTTAGCTCGAACCTTTTCTGGTACGTAATTGTCTTTTGACGAGTAGGCAAATCTGAAAACGTATTTTAGAAAAAACATCTGAATATCTCATTGTTCTGATGTAATGTGTTTGTCCTACGTGAAGTCTAACGTTCAAGATAATACTGGAGTAATATAATATCATCTTGCAAATTGGATATAAGTAGACCAATTTTCAGACGTTCCCTGTGGCCTTGAATGATTATTTGGCGAACAGTACATAAATTGATCGGAAGGTTGCACTGGATGTACTTGTCGCCAATGTTCTACGGGTTTTGTATGCATAACGCCATTCAAATATCTGCACCATACTGTTGTGAAAACTGTCAATAACTGAACCTCCAAATAAACTTACCGATTTAGATAAATGACGGTTGCTCTCTATAGTCGATGGATTAACTCCATTAAGTACAAATGCCATGTTTAGAGTTAAAACTTTATGAAAGTTATGCTAACGGTTGGTTCGAGAGTAGCACTGTGCCAAAGTTCACAACAATCTTAATTTGCTAAACACAAACTCGTTTTTTCAGTTTTGAAACAAAAGAATGTATGGTATATATCATGAACAGGTATAATTAAGCATACTGTACCAGGGCAAAGCAGAACACGCATTAGTTCACTAGTGCATTTAACGTTACCATGGAAATGGGCATTTCGTGAATATATGGAAACGTTTTAGGAAACTTAAAAAGATGTGATAATTATAGATTATCAATGGAGAAAATTATTCGTGCTTATATAGGCATTGATATTGTTGCAACCAATACTTTTCATGATATGTGCACATGGGTATATAGCTCCGGACTCATGATCAAATAGTGCTGAGCTAAATTCCTATGTCAGCAAGTAAACATTTTGGGATAATTTGGGTGGATCTGTAAGTCTTGGTATAAAGAAGAAAAAAATCAAAAAATATAAGTATGAGAAAAAAATTGTATATATTTCTTTTAAAACATCTTTTTTTTTTAGAGATTACGGATGCTCTTGACTCAGATTTCTTACAACTACCCACTTTTCTATGTCTTTTGTTGTTGCTTTGGTCGATTTGTATACTCCAAGCCAGATGTAAGCTTTTCTTTAAACCATACCAAGAAGGTATAATTATTTTTCTTTTACATTAGTATAAATAGCGTTTGACATTTATTAATAGAGTTTCCAATTTAAAATAATTCTTATAGCAACCTAGAAGAATATCTATATTTGATATCTCTAAATTTGAATATATTTCATCGATATTCAATTGAACGTTTTGGATTTATGATTTAACTTTTTCGCTATCAATAAATAAATGGTGTAATGTTTCCTCTTGCGTTAAACAGAAATTGCATGAGTTTGTATCTACTAATTTCATTTTATATAATAATGAATTAGTTGGTAATATCCTATGTATTATTTGGGTCTGTAACCATTGTATATAGGTATCATTTGTACATTTGAAAACATTGCAATATTTTGTTTCCCAGTTATTGTTTTCATTTGGAAACAACACCATTCATTTTTTCTGACTTGTTAGTACCTCACTATAACATGTTAATGTATTATAGACAAATTTGTTCGAGTCAGTTTTTATTAGAATATCGTAGAAATAGAAATTTATACATGGGTTATTGGCTATATATAACGGGAAATTAGTTTTTGCAATATTTTTCTTTGATATAAAGGACCTTATAGAATTTCTTAGACTATGTAATACTAGCCAATTGACTCTTTTTCCCATAATGCTTTCACTATTCTCCAAAGTTAGAAAATGTCCATTTACATCCATCATATCCTTTACAAGCCTTATTCATCGGTTATAGAAATCTCCGATGAAAATATGTTTTGAATTAATAAGTAAATGTTCATTATTGAATAAAGGCATGTGTAGAATTTATACCAATCTGTATGTCTGTTGTTGGTTTCATGTCGCTTTCAACAGCTACGTTTCATATCCCAACAGACAGGAAATATGATTTTGGTCCCACACCTTATGTTTACATCGAGAAAAAATACACCACACCACCTGCTGGCGCTTAAGAGGTGTATTGACTCTAATCGTGCAGACCCATCTGACGATTCAATTCCTTTGGTGGAGTATCAAGATTTGTAAATATAAGTTGAATACGATGTTAGATAAAACGTTTCAAAGGAACTTCTGACGACATTATCTATGTTTTACCTACGTTCAATAGTAAGTAGAACAACATCGGCACAGAGCGTTATTCATAGAGGATCAGGATAAAGCGCGAGATAGTTATTATTGTACATTAACTATCTACAGAAATCTTATAGACAAAGAATCATCAAATAAAACAAGAGGGCTATGATGGCCCTAGATTGCTCACCTGAATTACGCAATGTGATTTATAATGCGAAACACATCAAGACAATTATTCTGACAAAGAGACAATGCTGAAAAAAAAATGCGGCTTCAACAGTGTTAACAAAATTGTCCATCAATTTGACCTAGTGACATAGTTTCTGACCAAATATGACCCATATTCGAGCTTGACCTATATATCATTAAGGTAAACCTTCTGACCAGATTTGTTAAGCTGCTGAAGCAAAAACATGAGACTTCTGCAGTGTTTACAAGATTATCCTTCAATTTGACCTAGTGACCTACTTTTTGATCTGACATTACCCATGTTCAAACTTGACCTACATATCGCCAAGACAACTATTCTGATAAAGTTTCAACTTGCTCAAGTTACAAATGCAGCATCCAGAATGTTAAGAAGATTTCCCTTGAATTTGGCCTACTGACCTAGTTTCTTCAGCCAAACATTCTGAAAACGTTTCAAGCTGCTGAAGCCAAAAAGCGGTTTCCAGAGTGTTAACACAATTTTCCTTCAATTTGGCCTAGTGACATAGTTTTTGACACGGGAGGACCCATATTTGAAATTGGCCTAGATATTATTTAGATAAACATTCTGATCAAATGTTAAGCTGCTGAAGCAAAAAATACAGCTTCTACAGTGTTAACAAGATTTCCATTCAATTTGGCTAGTGACCTAGTTTCTGACCCAATATGACCCATATTCATATGTGATCTAGATAATACGAAGACAAACATTCTGAAAATGTTTCAAGCTGCTGAAACTAAAAATGCGGTCTCCAGAGTGTTAACAAGATTTTCCTTCAATTCGGCCCGATGTCATAGTTTTTGACACGGCATAACCCGTATTTGAAATTGGCCTAGATATAGCTTAAATAAATTTTCTGATCAAATGTTAAGCTGACCCAACATAGCCCATATTCGAACTTGACATATATATCATGAAGACACGCATTCTGACCAAATTTCAAACTGCTGAAACGGCTTCTAGAATGTTAACAAGATTTCCTTCAATTTGACCTAGTGACCTTCTAATTTACATGACATGATCCAGGTTCGAAGTTCACTTACATATCATTAAGACGAACATTCTGATAAAGTTTCAACGTGCTCAAATTGAAAATGTGTTCTCCAGAGTGTTAACAAGATTTCCCTTCAATTTGACCTAGTGACCTAGTCTTTGACCGCATATGACCCAGTTTCGAACTTGTCCAAGATTAGATGGCGATGAATGTTCTGATAAACTTTCATGAATATCGAATGTAAAATGCAGCCTGTAGCGTATTAACAAGGCAGGAAATGAGATCACAATAGCTCACCTTGAGCACTTCGTGCACAGGTGAGCTAAAACCCCACAATCTATGATAAAGAATACATGAGAATGGACCAATACAAACACAAGTAATGATAAAGAAGCTGCATCAATCCCACAAAATTACTTTCATGTAGCTCAAGTTATTCTATATTTCGTTTCCACAATATTTCCAAATCAACAGCATTATATAAAGATCTACATACACGTGTATATGATAAAATAGCGTTCATTAAGCATAGTTTTAAGATGCAAAATAAATTGTTTAAATGTCTTAAGTTAACATATGGACAAAATATGACAAGTATACAATAACTTAATTTTCTTATCCCAACATCAAACTAATTAGGAGACATAATACTCGGGACGTAATTCTACAGTTGAATAATTGAAATGGGGGATATTGAAAAACGTTTCAGGGTGTGAACAAATGTTCCTGACAAAACAATAAAAATCCCCTTCCATTCCATCGGCTACTTAACAAAGAAAAGTATAAGATCAGTACTGCATATTGTTCTACTGGGATTCTACTGGTATATTTAGGATGAACAATTTGTGGAATAAATTTGCCAATCATAAAGCTATCAGTATAACCCAACTGAGCTTGAATGAATTTGAATGATTTGGTCCAAAATGATGATAACCATTTTCGCCTGGTGAATTCTTTCTTGCATAACAAGCTACTTTTTCATAAAAAAAACAATGTATAGAAATAAGTCCAGCATTTGCATAATTCGATAACTACATCTGTTTGGTCTGATCTCACATGGCGATCTACTGTATGTTTTATACAAATCTCAACGCATTTAGTACATTGTGTACAGCTTCTCCGAAGGGACATATCTGCTAAGGTATCTTAATATCAGAAAACCTTTTTTCAAATCAAACAAATGTTGTTAAAATATTCTAACGCACCCCGTTTTTTATGACGCCTGGTTACAATTGGAATAAACAAATCAAAACGGTTCACACAATCTTTTTGATAACATTTTGCAAAAACCAACCATGTTAGAACTATGCTTTTTTTCTAGCTTAAACAAATGTTCTTTTAGTAGTCAGTTTCCTTATGCTTAAGTTTATCGCATCTGCAGCAGACGACTTGTGAAAAGAGAGTGGCAAAATGAATATTTTCTAATAATAATCAATATATTTTTTGTTCTCCTTATATTCAATTCTAAAACTATAACTATATTATCATTTATAATTTGACTATTGAGATTTGCAAAGGTTTACCAAGATATTATCCAAATCGTCCTCTGCAAACAGTTATCATGCGAAAAGGTCATTTAGGGCGCTTAAGTAAAAACATTCAAATATAAATGTTAGAAATAACATTTTGAAATTGAAACTTAAACGATGAGACAAATACGTTAAACATGATATATATGATATTATACATCAATATACAATATTAGAGTAAATGTAAATACACGAAAGAAGTAGTAGATAAGTAAGTATAAAGAATAATCGAATCAAGTTAGGGAATGTCACAACACGTTAACAACTATCAGGACGCAAACACAAGTAAGTTCAATACGTAATTCAATAGTTTTAAAAATATCAATTTCCGTAAGAAAATCAAATATTAATACCAATTTGACTTTTATTTATATCAATGTTTCACATAAACTATGATTATAAGTAGTTTTTTTAGAGTCAAAATATTAAATGACACTTGCAAACGTGCTCTAACCAAAACAACTGTATCATCCTGTGTCATGGACTTCTTTCAATCATAACCTTTTGAAATGTATCTAAAACGGTTTTGTTTACATTTAAATTGATCACTTTTCTTAGTATAAGCATACAGTGTTAACCCTCTCCCATTTATACCAAATCGGCAGAAGACGACTTCGAAACGAATTGGTAAAAGATCTCCATAAACAAGACATTAAATAATAAAAAAACACATTTAGTTTAAAACAATTTGGCAAGAGAAGAAATTGCTGATATTGAGCGATTTCTCATTTCACAATGTTTTCAAAAGTCGTCTGCTGCAGAGGCGTCTGCAAGCATCTTTATGTGGAAAGGATATAAGGCAAGCAATATACGGGTCACTTTGTTATATCTAATCAGAAAATTGACACATGTACATGTACATGGTAACTGATAAAAACATTTAACCGTTAACCAGATACAGTAGCGTTTTATCATATCTCCATTGGACGACTTAGGAAAATATTGTGGTAAAAGGAGAAATGGCTTATGATGAGCAATATCTACCTTTGTCACAATATTTTCAAACCTATCCAATAACTATATTATAAAGATTTTCAGAATTATTTTGCAATATTCATGTCGACTGCAGTATACTGCAGTTGTGTTGTACGTGGGAAAGGATTTAAAAATTAAGGCCAGTCTATGAAAGCGTTGCACAAGTTTTAACCACATATTATATCAGATATTTGGAATTTATGTTAGTTTTCTCTTTGAAAAACAATACAAACTGCTGATAAATACAATACAAGAAAAACATTTATTTTTCAATAATGTTCAAACAAAGAATATACGTTATTTTGAAGGTTTCAATTGTTCAAAGAGTGTTGAGAAGATTTTGTATTGAATGATGTAACCATCCATATGAATATAATTGTTAAATGTAAGAACAGCACGCTTTTTTTTTTTTTTTTTTTTTAATTTTTTTTATTTCCATAATACATTTTAAGTACATACAATTTTGCTACAAACATATATATATTTACAGAATTCAGTGCAAATAGTATTTCGTATATGAGCGCATAGTTAATAAATGTATTCTGGGAAATAAATTTTGGAAGAAATTAGGACAGACAAGATATGAAAAAGAGAAGAAGAAGATAGAAGTAAACAAGAAAAAAGAGAAGAGTTTACTGAACAACACTGTCTTTCAAACTTATTAAAGTTGAAGTTGAAGCTGGTTCCATTTCCTATCATGCTCTTGTAGTTTGTCTTTAGCAAGTGCAATCAGTCTTTCTATGGATTCCTGATATTTTAAATATTTTTTGAAATTATAAAAGCTTGGACAATTTTTTTCATATTTGTTTTTAAAGATAAAATATTTTGCAACTATCAATATGCAATTTATTAATGTCGAGTAGCTACTCTGGTCAATATATCCAAATGAGACTATTTCATAATTTAATTTAATATCTATTTGTTTAACATTTAAAAATACTTGTAATTCTGTCCAGAAGCTCCTGGACCATTGACATTCCCAAAAAAGATGTTTGTTTGATTCATTAAACATATTACAGAAATCACATAATCTTGTACTGGTAATGTTACATTTAAATAAAAAGTTATTATTTGGAACTATCCTCATTATGTATTTATATTGTAATGCTCTTAATTTAGTGTTTATAAGAGATCTGAATGGTATTGTATGTACAATATTCCAGTTAATGTTATTTGTTTCTTGTTCCCATTTGATATGGGGTTTAATAACTAGACTATTTGTTATCCTATTTAACTGTATATTATATAAGTATTTGTTTGGGCTCTTTTGAGTACTTATTTGTGTCAAAAGAGTTTGTTGTGTATTATTATTTAAATTGTTTTCAATTTTAAGTTTTGCTTTCCAATGTTTTGGAATACTTTGAATGAGTGTATGATATTTTAAAAAATCTGAGGCGTTTAAGGCGTAAACTGTTTTTATATGTTGAAAAGTGTAAAACAGTCTTAACCTATTATCAAAAACTTGATCAATATATGTTATTCCTTTGTCATATAAAGTTTTGTAAAAAATAGTTGTGTTATTGTTTATTATATAAGAGTTATTCCATAAAACTTCATTCTTAATATTTTGAACATTATTATTATAATTTATTTTTGACCATGACTGTATTATATCTAGTAAAAAGTTTGATTTTATTTTCAAAGTGTTATTTAAGTCCTTTGTATTAATATTACATTCAAATATAAAACTCCCCCCTACTCTTTCAAGCAAACTTAAATAAATATGTTTCCAATCTCCTGTGTTGTTATTATTGGTTATTCTTTTAACCCAGCTTGCTTTTATTGAATTGATGAAAAGATCAATATCTATCATTTTCAAACCTCCCTTGTCATAGTTTTGTATAATTGTTTTTCTACTTATTTTGTCTGGTTTGTTATCCCATAAAAAATCAAACAGATTTTTTTTAATAGTATTTATAATATTCAGTGGTGGATTTTCTAAAACAGTAAGTGGATATATAAGTTTAGGTAAGGCAAATGTTTTGATAACTGTGATTTTGCCAATTAAAGATAATTGGTATTTTTTCCATTTATTGAGGCAGTTACAAAACTCTTTCATTTTGGGAATAAGATTATATTCATTATATATTTTTTTGTTATTTGAGAATGTTATACCTAGAGTAGATGCATTTTCTGATGTCCAGGTGAATTTGTTTCCCGTATTAAAGGTCTCATTTGAGTTTTTTAAAGAACCAGAGCGCATAATTATAGTTTTATTTGAATTAAGTTTAAGTCCTGATATTTTACCAAAAGTATCTATTTTATTTATTAAGTTTTTGAAAGTACTCATTGACCCATCCATCATAAAAGTGGCATCATCTGCAAAAGCAGTATGTTTTATCTCTCTATTGTATATATTTATACCTTTTATATTTGTATCTTTTTTAACTGATTTGTATAATATTTCAATAGTTAAAATAAACAAGTATGGAGAAAGAGGACATCCTTGTCTTACTCCTCTATTAACTTTAAAAAAATCCGACATGTGACCATTATTTATAACACAACTGTGTGCATCATTATAAAATAGCTTTATCCAGTTTATAAAAGAAGTTCCAAAGTTAAAGTAAGTAAGTACTTTAAAAATAAAATCATGGTCAATACTATCAAAGGCTTTCTGGAAATCTGCAAACAATATCAGGCCAGGGTTATTGTTATCATTTAGATTTTCAATTACTTCAAAAATAGTACGAATGTTTTCACCTATGTAGCGTCCCTTCAAAAAACCAGTTTGACTTTCATTTATAATTTTATTTAAGACTTTTTTCATTCTGTTCGCAATAGCTTTAGTTGTTATTTTATAGTCGATGTTCAATAAACTTATCGGACGCCAATTATTTAAAGAAGTCAAATCTTTGTCTCTTTTAGGTATTAGAGTAATTACACCTTGTTTTTGCATGTCTGTTAAAATCCCAGTCGCATAAGAATAATTTATAGAATTAATGTAAAAAGATTTAATTGTGTTCCAAAATATTTTAAAAAATTCAGTTGTTAATCCATCAGACCCTGGTGATTTTCCATTTTTCATTTGTTTTAAGGCAAAAGCGCATTCATCTATATTCATGATACCTTCACATGACTGTTTTTGATCTTCATCAAGTATATTTTCTTTATCATCAGGAAAAAAGTCTATATTATCTTTATTTTCGGTATATACCTTACTGTATAAAGTTTTGTAAAATTGTTTTGTTTCTTTTAAAATTTCATCAGACTTTGTAATTTCATCAGACTTTGTAATTTCAGTATTATTATTATTTAAAATTCTATTGATGGTTTTGTTTTCAGCTCTTTTTTTCTCAAGATTACTAAAGTATTTCGTATTTTTTCGGCCCCTTCAACCCATTCCGCTTTCGCTCTTAAAATAATTCCATTAGTTTGTGTTTTAATTATTTGATTTAATTCATCCTTTTTATTTTTAATATTATCTTTTAAAGTTTGATCATCTGGATTATCAATAAATTGTTTTTCTAAAATATCTATATCATTTTTTAAATCAATTTCTTTTTTTAATGTTTTTTTTTTTTTTAATGAAGTATATTTAATAGACTCATTTCTTATCGTGCCTTTAATTATTTGCCATAATGTATTTGGATTACAATCTTTATTTATGTCAGCTATTTCTTGTATAGATTGTTTAATTTTATTTTGATAATCTTGTTCAAGTATGACGCTATTATTAAGTTTAAAAAACCCGGGCCCTCTAGGTTGATTATCATTCATTAGATTAAAACGAACAAGAGAGTGATCTGAACGAAAGCCTGTAGTTATTTTACATTTTGTTATCATATTTACCAAATTACTTGAAACCAAGAAGTAATCAAGTCTACAAAAAATGGTAGGCCTGGTATTCGAATGCCAGGTGTAATGTCTAATATTTGGATTTAGAATTCTCCATATATCATTTATATCATTATTTTGTAATATATTATTAATTTTGTCCCTGTTTCTTTTATTACTATTCATATTACCGTTCTTCTTGTCAATGTCTACATTTATGACTGTGTTAAAATCTCCACCCACTACAATGGTTTCACTATCATTTGCTATCATGAAGTCTTCAATTTTTGTTAAAAAATGATAATTGTCTGTTGCATTATTTGGTGCATAAATATTAAGAAATAGTATTTCTTTGTCATTTATAAGTATTTTAAGAGATTGCATTCTACCCTCTATTATATTATTTCGTTCTAGAATCGTGTATGTAAAACCAGAGTTGACAAGGATGCCCACCCCGGTGCTGTTACTACTATTTCCACTTAGAAAAATATAACCACCCCATTTTTTTTCCCAAATATTGTAAGTTTGTTCTTGGCAATGTATTTCTTGTAGAAGGCAAATAGAATACTTATTTAATTTTAACCAATGAAATAGTTGTTTTCTTTTAGATGAATCACTGAGACCTTTTACATTAAAAGTACATACATTAATACTCATTTATCAAACAATATAAAACAATTATTAAACCAGCTTCTATCCATGAATTGTTCAAATGTTGACAGTGAAAGTAAGAGTAGATAGAATAGAAAGGTATCAATAGCACGAGTGTGTATATACAACAAAACTCTTAACGAACTTATCATTCTTTAAACAAAACAAGAGGTACGTCGCCATTATTAAAATGATACTCATGGCATAATTGTAATTTGTAATTTCTAACTAGTGTCCTTCATATAACATTTATATTTGTCAGGATATAGTATATAACAGTTTTCACTTGTATAATAAAAGTGCAATTGTATGTATTCTAAATATTTACCATATTTACATGATTGATATTGCAATTATTTGGATTAATTTGAATGTTTTAACATAAATGTGTAAGCAATGAACTTGTTTAAAATGTTCTACTTCATTTTGTCATTTTTAAGATATTATTAAAGCACATTTAATATAAAGTTGACATTAAGTGTTTCTCTGAAATATTACACTATATTACTATGACTAAAGCTTATGTTCACTTAACAAAAAAATTAACCATGTATCAATGCGCACCATCTGTGACATCAAAAGAAAAAAAAATATGTACTAAACATTTATTTCCAAATCAGGTTTCAATCTGCATATTTTATGACATCACCATCATATATATATAAACCTTTATATCTAATAAATTAATGCTTAGCTTCTATGAAATCAATTATATTTAAATCATGTATAGATATGCCATTTTTTATATACTTTTTTATTTTTTTTAAATAGATAATGTATTAATGTGCAAGTTTTTTTTTAAATAAATAATGTATTAATGTGCAAGCTTTTGTGTCATCAACCAAATATATGTAAAACATTCTAAACTGATGTATCAAAATATATACTATATGACATCAATAAAATGTATACATAATGCTTACATCTAAAGCATATATCAAACAGAGCATTAAGTAAATATACATTAATATTAGTCACTAAATAATGTATCAATCTGCATATTCTATGGCATCCATAAAATATATAACCTGTATCAATTTACATATTCTATGATATAACCAAAGACCTAATAACACTCTGTTACCAGGTCTTTGATATAACCAAAGTCAATGTAAACATTCATAGCTGTACACCTTCTATGACATGTCAAACACCTAGCTGTATATTGAAATTCTGCAGCAATGTAACACCTCTCTTTTTTTAGCGTAACGCAACGTTCGGCATTTCGCTCCTAAAAAGTGACGCTATAGACGCCTTATTCTTTTAAAACGTACGACACAAAGAAGAAAATTACATGTACGTGAAGGTATTCGGGATACAATTTCGCAGCTATATCAGCCTAAAAGTGACCAAACTATCAGCTGTTGTTGTTTTAACGAGGGACATTTGACAGACGTCGAAAAAGTGACGTCAGTGGTATACTTTGAAGTATCGCAGTTTCAAAACTGTTTTAGATACGAAAAAAGTAAGGCCAGAATAGGTATGTGAAGTTGGCACGAAGTTCGATATTCGGTAATCGATATTCAATACCGATATGAATGTAGAGCTGAAACGAATATAGAGCCAGCACCAGATTCGTGAATTCTGTTACGCATTGAAATAAACGTTACCGTAATTGTTTAGTATGACGAATACCGATTTGAATATCGATTTGAATATCGATTTGAATATGGAGCCAGATCGATATTCGAGAAAATGGTGCTTTCTTTTTTCTGACTATGTAGTAGAGCGAATACCGATTTGAATATCGATTTGAATATAGAGCCAGGTCGATATTCGGTAAAATGGTGCTATGGTCTTACTGACAATGTAGAAGAGCGAATACCGATTTGAATATCGATTTGAATATGGAGCCAGATCGATATTCGAGAAAATGGTGCTATCTTTTTTATGAACATGTAGTAGAGCGAATACCGATTTGAATATCGATTTGAATATAGAGACAGGTCGATATTCGTGAAAATGGTGCTATCGTCTTTCCGATCATGTAGAAGGGCAAACCCCGATTTGAATGTCGATTTGAATTTAGAGCCAGGTCGATATTCGGTAAAATGGTGCTATGGTCTTTCTGACCATGTAGTAGAGCCAATACCGATTTGAATATCGATTTGAATATGGAGCCAGATCTATATTCGAGAACATTTTGCTATCTTTTTACTGAACATATAGTAGAGCGAATACCGATTTGAATATCGATTTGAATATAGATCCAGGTCGATATTCGTGAAAATGGTACTATCGTCTTCCTGATCATGTAGAAGGGCGAACCAATATTTGAATGTCGATTTGAATTTAGAGCCAGGTCGATATTCGGTAAAATGGTGCTATGGTCTTTCTGACAATGTAGAAGAGCGAATACCGATTTGAATATCGATTTGAATATGGAGCCAGATCGATATTCGAGAAAATGGTGCTATCTTTTTTATGAACATGTAGTAGAGCGAATACCGATTTGAATATCGATTTGAATATAGAGCCAGGTCGATATTCGTCAAAATGGTGCTATCGTCTTCCTGATCATGTAGAAGGGCGAACCCCGATTTGAATGTCGATTTGAATTTAGAGCCAGGTCGATATTCGGTGAATATGGTGCTATCGTCTTTCTGACCATGTAGTAGTGCGAATACCGATTTGAATATCGATTTGAATATGGAGCCAGATCGATATTCGAGAAAATGGTGCTATCTTTTTACTGAACATGTAGTAGAGCGAATACCGATTTGAATATAGAGCAAGATCGATATTCGTGAAAATGGTGCTATCGTCTTCCTGATCATGTAGAAGGGCGAACCCCGATTTGAATATCAATTTGAATTTAGTGCCAGGTCGATATTCGTTAAAATGGTGCTATGGTCTTTCTGACCATGCAGTAGATCGAATACCGATTTGAATATGGAGCCAGATCGATATTCGAGAAAATAGTGCTATCTTTTTTATGAATATGTAGTAGACCGAATACCGATTTCAATATCGATTTGGATATAGAGCCAGATCGATATTCGTGAAAATAGTGCTATCGTCTTCATAATCATGTAGAAGGGCGAACCCCGATTTGAATATAGATTTGAATTTAGTGCCAGGTCGATATTCGGTGAAATGGTGCTATTGTCTTTCTGACCATGTAGTAGAGCGAATACCGATTTGAATATAGAGCCAGGTCGATATTCGGAACATGGTGCTATTTACTTTCTGACCATAAAGTAGAGCGAATACCGATTTGAATATCGATTTGAATATGGAGCCTGGTCGATATTCGTGAAAATGGTGATATCGTCTTCGAGATATTGATACGTTCGAGTTATCGATTTGTTCGAGATATCGGTATGTTCGAGATATTTCTATATTCGAGTTATCAATGTATTCAAGTTATCAATTTATTCGAGTTATCAATATATTCGAGTTATCGAAATGTTCGAGTTATCAAAATATTCGAGTTATCGAGATGTTCGAGTTATCGAAATATTCGAGTTATTGAAATATTACAGCTTTCGAAATTTTCGAGTTATCAATATATTCGAGTTATCGAAATATTCGAGTTATAATATTCGAGTTATTGCAATATTCGAGATATCGAAATATTCGCGTTATCGAAATATTCGAGTTATGGGGATGTTCGAGTTATGGAGATGTTCGAATTATCGAAATGTTCGAGATATCGATGTGTTCGTGCTCGGTATTCCAGGTCATGATCAAAGAGACGAAATCACAATTTTCCCGAATACCGACCTGGATCTTTATTCAAATCGATATTCAAATCGGTATTCGTTCTGCTACATGGTCAGAAAGACAATAGCACCATTTTACCGAATATCGACCTGGCACTAAATTCAAATCGATATTCAAATCGGGGTTCGCCCTTCTACATGATCAGGAAGACGATAGCACACTTTTCACGAATATCGACCTGGCTCTATATTCAAATCGGTATTCGCTCTACTACATGGTCAGAAAGACCATAGCACCATTTTACCGAATATCGACCTGGCACTAAATTCAAATCGATATTCAAATCGGGGTTCGCCCTTATACATGACCAGGAAGACGATAGCACCATATTCACCGAATATCGACCTGGCTCTAAATTCAAATCGACATTCAAATCGGGGTTCGCCCTTCTACATGATCAGGAAGACGATAGCACCATATTCACCGAATATCGACCTGGCTCTGTATTCAAATCGGTATTCGCTCTACATGGTCAGAAAAGAGATAGCACCATTTTCTCGAATATCGATCTGGCTCCATATTCAAATTGATATTCAAATCGGTATTCGCTCTTCTACATGGTCAGAAAGACCATAGAACCATTTTACCGAATATCGACCTGGCACTAAATTCAAATCGACATTCAAATCGGGGTTCGCCCTTCTACATGATCAGGAAGACAATAGCACCATTTTCACGAATATCGACCTGGCTCTATATTCAAATCGGTATTCGCTCGACTACATGGTCAGAAATACCATAGCACCATTTTACAGAATATCGACTTGGCACTAAATTCAAATCGATATTCAAATCGGGGTTCGCCCTTCTACATGACCAGAAGACGATAGCACCATATTCACCGAATATCGACCTGGCTCTAAATTCAAATCGACATTCAAATCGGGGTTCGCCCTTCTACATGATCAGGAAGACGATAGCACCATATTCACCGAATATCGACCTGGCTCTGTATTCAAATCGGTATTCACTCTACTGCATGGTCAGAAAAAAGATAGCACCATTTTCTCGAATATCGATCTGGCTCCATATTCAAATCGATATTCAAATCGGTATTCGCTCTTCTACATGGTCAGAAAGACCATAGAACCATTTTACCGAATATCGACCTGGCACTAAATTCAAATCGACATGCAACTCGTGGTTCGCCCTTCTACATGATCAGGAAGACGATAGCACCATTTTCACGAATATCGACCTGGCTCTATATTCAAATCGGTATTCGCTCTACTACATGGTCAGAAAGACCATAGCACCATTTTACCGAATATCGACCTGGCACTAAATTCAAACCGATATTCAAATCGGGGTTCGCCCTTCTACATGACCAGGAAGACGATAGCACCATATTCACCGAATATCGACCTGGCTCTGTATTCAAATCGGTATTCGCTCTACTACATGGTCAGAAAAGAGATAACACCATTTTCTCGAATATCGACCTGGCTCTATATTCAAATCGATATTCAAATCGGGGTTCGCCCTTCTACATGACCAGGAAAACGATAGCACCATATTCACCGAATATCGACCTGGCTCTATATTCAAATCGATATTCAAATCGGTATTCGCTCTACTACATGGTCAGGAAGACGATAGCACCATTTACCGAATATCGACATGGCTCTATATTCAAATCGATATTCAAATCGGTATTCGCTCTACTACATGGTCAGGAAGACGATAGCACCATTTACCGAATATCGACCTGGCTCTATATTCAAATCGATATTCAAATCGGTATTTGCTCTACTACATGGCCAGAAAAGAGATAGCACCATTTTCTCGAATATCGACCTGGCTCGACATTCAGATCTATATTCATATCGATATTCGTCATACTAAACAATGACGGTAACGTATATTTCAATGCGTAACAGAGTTCATGAATCTGGTGCTGGCTCTATATTCGTTACAGCTCTACATTCATATCGGTATTGAATATCGATTACCGAATATCGAACTTCGTGCCAACTTCACATACCTAGAATCTTATTGGGCATATGCTGAATTATGGTGATGCAAACTTTCGTGAGGAAATTCGAATATTTTTGTAGAGGCGCGTTCTACCTTAAATGTTTAAATATTAAAATATGTATTGTACTTATTAATTGCGTATTGAGATTTTGAATAATAAACTGACTACATTGTTGATGTATCTATGATAACATTATATTTCCCTTTTTTATATAAAATTCGAGCCGAATTTCGATAAAACCAACATGTTTGACTCTGCGTTAAGTGTCGACCTGGATCAGCCTAAGAATGCCGTGCAGGCTAACAAGGACAGAAACATTTCACCTCCTATTTAGTTCATATTTCAGGAATCAATAGTCTATGCCTCTTTCCGTCTGAGACGGAATATGTCGGCCAAAATTAACTTGCGCGGACTTCGTCCGCTGATCTGGGTGGATACATTACGCAGCGTCCATAATGTTGGTTTTCTCGTGGAATGGCTAATATATATATTTTGCAACAATTAAGATGTCCTTCTTATTTGTAGAATATTTATTTATTTTTCTACGGTGTACGGCTAGACGTTTACCTATTTATTCGATTGAGCGATATATCACTACTTTTGTGAGATATCTCCATAACTTACTGAGATATCTCTATAAAAGGGAAATATATTTAGATATCTTGCTTTTGGTAGATATATCTCTAAACAAGACAATTATCTCTATACAAGACAGTGATATCTCTAAACAAGAGAGATATATCTTTATAAAAGAGAGTGATATTTCTAAACAATAGAGTGATATCTCTAGACAAGAGAGTGATATCTCTAGACAAGAGAGTGATATATATAGACTAGAGAATGATATCTCTAGACAAGAGACGGATATCTTTTGTCAAGAGAGTGATATCTCTAGACAAGAAAGTGATATTTCTAGACAAAAGAGTGATATCTCTTGAAAAGAGAGTGATATCTCTAGACAAGAGACGGATATCTATAGACAAGAGAGTGACATCTCTATACAAGAGACGGATATCTCTATACGAGAGAGATCCCTCTCCAAATTAGAGGGATATATTAATTGTGAATATAAAGGAAAACTGTCGATTTTAAAATGTTGTCTTGTGGTCTTTTTCAGGGACGAAAACCTCGTGAAAAAGGATAACCACCGACTATATAAGAAAAAACCAGACTGTCGACCCTTGGATTCAAACCTTCAACTTCCCGACCCGAAGCGGATCTCTTAACAACTACACTATCGGGAATACGAAAATACTAATTATTGTATTTATAAGCGATCGGCGATGTCTCTGACCGGACTGCGAACACGTACGATATCAGCTAACACTTAGATGTAGAATTTGACAATATACGGAATAAAAGCTGGTTCCACTCATACACAAGTTTGTACCTGTCTTTTTGAATTCGTATAGGGTCTGCAATGTGATACTATTTTATACCGTTAGAAATTCACATTCAATTTCTACATGGGTTGTGTTGATCTAATAATCAACGTAAATTAACACATTGTCTATGTAAATTACTTTCGCACGACGATAAATATAAGTAGATCGATAGTTTGTATGTAAACTGACCTTGCCTTGGATCTATCATACGCCAGTTCAATTTACAAACCCCGTACATGCATATTTAACATACCTGTATAATAACCAATTAATAAACAGATCATAGACCGGCGATACAACTATACACGTCCTACACGTTTGATTAATTGGTACTTTAGTTATATCAAGACAGCCAGTTCAACTCATGTGTGTTTCGTCACTTTCTCGCACCTGTACGCATCTCACAATTATTAAAGTGAAAAAGCTACCTTCCCACAGAGACAATAGAGACCATTAATCGAAGACGTATGACTCGAGTCAAAGTTTCCTTTGTCAATTAGTGGAAAGAATTAATAGTATAGCCGGTGACTCAGGCCCACTGCATAGATATCCAACGTCGTTACCGATTGAGCTATCTATCCTTGGTCGACCTGCTAAACGTATGTGTATCTTAAAGTCATTTAAGGACTACAATAATACAAGGGAAATAAAATAACTACAAATACTCACAAATAGGTCCCAAATGTATACATTTACACTGAAACTGTTAGATTAGTTATCAAAATACAGCTGTGATTTATATACGGATTCAATGTGCAACTCTAGTTCAGTTGAACTATTTTTCCGACAGTCATGTGTGTGTGTTATCACACTCTACATGTACATATCTATGTCAGAAGATACTAATCGTCCACCTTTCTTTTATACGTGATATATATTGCCTCACATACAACAGATGTTCAGCACGATGTGAACACATATTCTCCTTTGTTGATTATGTCTGCTGTTCTGTCTGCAATGATGACAAGTTGCATATATATTTAAGGGAATGTCATATTAACTACATGCGCGGCGAAAGCTCGATACAAATTACTCTGTTTACGGCTTGCATCAAACGATGACTTGTGACAGATCCTAAGCCGACTCCTTCTTCTGGGTGATTTTTTCATCAATTTAGAGGCCAACTGATAATAAACCACATTTGTGTAAATTGTGTTTTTTATGGTTTCGTTTAATTGAAGCCTATGCAGCGGCCGACATTTGGGATATTCCAATAGCGACCTTTTCAATACATAGATATACGTACGTTTAGCAGTTGTGTCAGAGAGGAATACCGTTCTGTGATTTAAACACATTCGACATCTGAAGCACAAACCGTCGGCCAACATTTAGAAACACACTTCGAAAGTTTTATACATGTATGTAGGGGAAGGATCAAATGTATTTATGCCTGCTTTTCAACAGCATATATCTCTCTTGTAAGAACAGAGGTTCGCCATCGGATCGACCAGTCATTACCCAACCCTTAACTTCGTCGAATAGCGAATTCATGAATGATTAACATTATGATTTTCATTTACATTTAAAAGCTAAGTTTAGAAAACAAATACCCTATTGTAAACGAGAACAGTGAGACATAAATTCAACCATAGCCGTTCGATGTTATGTTCGACTACCTTCCGTGATCTCCGTAACCAGCAGAAGTCTGAGATGTAGAAACACGATAAGAACACATAATCGAGGAATAGTTCGACTATAAAGTAGACATGAAACAATTGACTAACTATGAGGAATAACAAAAGTCTTATATTGGGTAAATACATGAACTATCATTAGTAATCGGTCTTTTGTAATATACACAATGTATTCTCCATCCATTAGTACGCTTATTAGTGCCAATAGGTAATTGTTCATGAACTGCACTAGTAGATGAATCCCATATGGAAAGGGTGCAAATGTATTTATATCTATACTACTCTGACGTATAGATAGTCTTAGCCAGTTTGATATAAGGTTTTTGCTGGTTTTTGATGACAGGTATAAAATAGTATGATAGTCGAAATCCAGAACTTCGTCGTTTGTCTGATAGGTTCAGTCACTTTTAACTATCTAATAATACATGTTAAACACTCGGCGTTTATGTAAAGGATAACATTCAATCTAGATAGTTTAGAAGTGTTATAGTAAAATTGTAGCCCCCTGTTTCCACACATTTACACGTAAAACTGATGGCACATTTGGTATACCTTTGAACTAGGAACGAGATGTTTGAAGCATCTGACATCCAGAACAAGTATATGAATTGATCAGAGATAACTTATAAAACTATTCAAGCAACTGAATAACTTGCTCATGATAAGCAATTTCTCATTTTGCTTCAATGTTTTCAACTCTATCCAACAACTTTATTATTTGTAGAAGTTGTCTATATTTTTGACTATATTTACGTCGTCTGCTGCATATTTATTATATGTGGGTTATAGATAATGTGCATACATCTACATAAAGGAGGAACTGATTATTTGGTTGTCTCAACTTTGTATTTATCTATTCATTTCTATACGTTGTACAGAGAAAACCGATTTGTAAAGCGAATACAAAATCCAATCATGTTGAATGGTTGACAATGTGCAACTACCTCATACTATGTTTTTTATTGCGTGAATAAAATAAGGGAAAACAGTGGAAAATCGAAAGTGTATTTTTGGGACAGGGAAGAACACATTGTGAAAAAGGGAGAACATCATATGAAGGTACATTTGTTTGGTTTTCTCCTGATGTAGAATCCACAACTCTATATGAAAAAACCAAAACTAGAAAGTCATTATCGTCTCTATAAATTTTCATAGTTGAACATAGCACTTTCAAGTTACAGTTCATGGTGCCTTTTGAGAACATTGTATATGAGCTACGTCGTGCTAAACAGGGATCTTGTTCCATTTGTGAACGACGAGTTATCAGTGGTGAATGCGAGTACTACGATTATACTAGGATATTAGTCATTCACCTTCATGTACAGTAGACGAGTTATAGCTTTAACTTCTGACTAGAAACATGGAATTACAGTCCCACTTTTTTCGATTAATTATCCGTTAATTGATAACTAAACGTGAGGCATTGAAATCGGATTGTGTTCAAACGTGAATATTCCGTGTTGACTGATAATACGTACGGTTGTTGGGTACTATAGTCATGCATCTAAATTTAGAAGGGTCGTATACGTAACTCCTGAAACCGCCAGTGTTATAGCCCCATTGAACTACTTAATTACCCGTTAATCGAACTCAAACATTGTTATTCTTTCTTGACCAGATATCTTACTTTTTCTGAATTTAGGGGTAGAAGAAGAAGAAGAAGAAGAAGAAGAAGAAGAAGAAGAAGAAGAAGAAGAAGAAGAAGAAGAAGAAGAAGAAAAAGAAGAAGAAAAAGAAGAAAAAGAAGAAGAGGAAGAAGAAGAAAAGGAAGGAGAATACCCTCATGAAACAGAAAGTCTGAAGTTTGTCTGAATTAAGCTGAATTAAGCTGAATCAATGCTGAATTCAGTCTAACTGCAAAATTGGTGACTGAATCATTGCTGAACAACCAAATCTAGCATCTGAATGATGTCTGAATAAAAGCTGAACAGTGCTGACAAGATCCAGACCTGTTTCAGCTTCATAGAATATGTCTGAAAAAGTACTGAAAAGAAACTGACATGTTCAGACCAAAAGTTCAGTCTTCTTTCAGCTTCAGCGAATGTCTGAAGAAATACTGAAAAAAAGATGCAGCCAGTTTCGTTTCTGATTTATTCAGACTTTTTTAAAAATCACTTAAACTGAAACTTGTCCGAGATGTTTCTGCCATATTCAAGACTCATTTTCTGCATGTTCAGGAAGTGATAACACAAAAAAATGTCAAAAACACAGTAAAACAATTGTGACTTAAAACAAGGAAGCTCACCAGGTCCTTTAATGTCCACTACAACTAAATTTAGACAGACATTCTAAAATAATTGATCAGAACAGACAATATATGGGCATCATACTTCCATATAATGACCATTATCAATGTATAAAGTTTGAATGAATTACATTCATTTCTTTTGTAGTTATGTTCCAGATAAAATATGAGCAATGGGTAGAAAATATTTAATAAACAAATCATACAACATGGCATGACAAATGTTATTAAAATGTCTGAAAAAAATCAGACTTTAAAGTATCATACTGGAGTTTTTAAAAATACTGAACAATTCAGACTTTTAAAATGACAAGTATTTTAGAGTTCTGTACACATTACTTTTAGGTGTGTTTAAGTAATGCAGCTGTTCAGTGACATTATAATATATACTGCAATCACAACAGTCGAATTCAACTAGGTGATCATGAACAACTCCAACAATGTAAAATCATTACTCACAGAATTGATATTGCAAGTTTCAATGAAAAAAAACCTACATGATTTATTCTTTTACATTTTATCTCATACAAACTCATAAATGCATAACCTCGAAAGATGCTAGATCAGTGCTTGTATGTATGTATGTTATGAAAATTATTCCAGCATACCACATCAGGATTTCCAAAGATTTTTATCATTCTTCTTATAGCTCGAAAAATATGCACTAATATTTATTCAAATAATCGAAACTTACTATTTAATTTGAACTGGAATGTCACAGGTAATTTCAACTTTTTAATATCATGCAAGAAAAAGTTCATTCCATGTAAGCTTTCTGTTCAGAATGAAACAGAAATGAAAGAATCACCTGCGAAAAATGTTTAAGAATTTTCTTCAGTTCTAGAATTTTTCTAGAACTTCATGAATTCTTCAAGAGTCACCCTACACATTCAAGAACACAGGTTCTAGAACCCCAGCAAATCTAGAATACTAAAAATTTTCTTAATGATGCTAATTCTGAAAACTTGAAGAACACTAGTTCTAGAACCCACGCAATTCTAGAATATCTATTCTTAACAATGACAATTTTGGAACTTTGCTAAAATTCTAGAATCAGAATTCTGTGGACCCGTTTAGGTTCTTGAATAATTATTCTACTACTGACAAAATTTTACAACATCGTCCATAAAAATTGCCTTAAAGAATCAGAATTCTTCAATGGATAAACTTTTAGAATAGTTCAAGTTATTGTATAATTATTCATATTTATAAATAAAGATTTTTTACGGAAAAAAATTGTGGCAAAAGGAGAAATTGCTTGTTTTGAGTAATTTCTTCTATTGTCACAATGTTTTCAAAAGTAGTTTGCCAAACTAACTTCAAATCCAACTGCATATATCTTATAAGTGACAATATTCTTTATAAAATACTTAATTGAAAACATTTCACCTGTATCACACAATGCTGTACGACAGTTCGTTTTTCCATTCGCTTATATATACAATTTCGAACATAATTATGGTTCTCCCATGTAGCAATATTCTGTATGCTTTTTTTACAATCTTCAACCCTGTGTGCACCAATTATACTTAATACGTAATCTGCTTCTGCCTTTGAATTCATCTAGGCAAAATCTCTTTAAAAAAACATTGTGGCAAAAGGAGAAATTGCTTATTTTCAGCAATTTCATCTGTTGTCACAATGGTTTAAAAAGTAGTCTGCTGCAGAGGCGTCAGAAAGCGTCTATACAAGAGAAAGGGTTAAACATTACATGACTGTATCATATACACATAATAAAATGTATCATCTCCTGATTTACTTGGATTTACTTGGAAACTGACTGACCATACATATTTGGAACATGACTTACATAATATTATTTAGCCTCAGACTGACCACTTTGTATTACAAAAAGTTTGTCTGATCAAATTTATATCCACAACTTTAAAGTCATGCCCCAGTTGCTTGGGAAGATTGTTGTGTGGAGTACTGGTGTGAGAAAACCAGGAAATGCATGAGTAGGTGAACTGGCCGCCGTGATATAACTGAGAAATTGTTGAAAACGGCGTTAAACCCCAATCAATCAATCAATCAATTTAAAGTCATGCCCAAATTGTACACTGAACATCATCAAAAGGATGAACAGGTTCTATCAAACTAACCATAAATCCAACTGCATATATATCTTATCAGTGACAATATTCTTTATAAAATACTTAGTTGAACACTGAAAAACATCAACATCATCTGGGAATGTTTCAGTAAATATTTTCTTCAGTGTTAAGTCAGTCAACATTTTATTGTTTGGGCATAGTGCTTTCACTTAGCTTAAAAGTGATTCAGATGGACTTTTGAATAAATTGTATTGAAGAATATAATAGTATAATGCAATTCCAAATGAGTATAAAGTTCATGGTCATCTTTAGTTTTGTTTTCACTGTTTCTTGTTCATTATCACTAGAAGTTTATTCAATGGAGCTGCTTTCAGGTCGATCAGTTTCATCTGAACTGTCTGTATAAAGGTCTGTATAAGAATATTCCTGTATTGTGTCAGTGATATCATGCTGGTGTTCTATATATCTGCCTGTTCTGAAGGTTCTACAGACACAGAATCTGAGACTTCACCTTGTAGAGTGACAGGTTCACAATTGGCAGGCTCCAATCCATAAGGTGTTGCATTTTCATTTCTCTGGCAGATTAATGGTGTTCCAATTGGCTCAGAAGAGGTATTATCAGGTTTTCTATGTTTGGGGTTTAAATCTGTATCAACATTACTGCATCCTCTTTTTCTCATGAGTGCTGTACAGAATCATCATATATGTACAATTTCTTCTAAGGTTTAACAGGACCTAAAATAGAAAAAAATCCAAACAAATTGTGAAGTCATCTACAATCAGAATAAGAATTATGAATTGTGTAAATGATTGTTTTAATGGTAAATAAATTGTGTTGTATCTTCTATCACCTAGGTTATATCAGGTGAATCTGTCTCATGAATTATGTTCTGGATAAATATTAATTCATAGACAGACAGACAGACGAAGCAGCGACTGACTATATGCTCCCCTGATTTTGTTTTGGGGAGCATAACAAAGGGGAAAGCTAGAGTTTTTTAATTTGTCATTGCACTTCCTCTCAATGGGATCTATCATTGTTTGAAATATCAATTCAATCTGTTTCATACTTTTCGAGTTAAGTTCCGGACAAGCTTTGTTCATAAAATAAAGGTAGAAAATTAAACAAGAGGGCTATGATGGCCCTATATCGCTCACCTGATTTAATAGAACTTCAAAAGTTTTCAAAGTGTTTTACCCTGGTGGCCATGTTTTCAACAGATCAGAATTATTAAAACAATCTTAGTTCTTACAAGAGGGTTACCCAAGGAACATTTGTACCAAATTATCTTTAAATCGGGCCAGTACTTTTGAACAAGAAGATTTTTAAAGTTTTAACAATGCACATATAAGGAAAACAAGCTCCACCCCCCTGGCGGCCATGTTTTTCAACGGATCTGAAATATTTCAACAATCTTGGTAGAGGGTGCCCAAGGAACGTTTGTGCAAAATAATTTTCAAATCGGGCCAGCGCTTTTGGACAAGAAGATTTTTTAAGATTTGGCAATTTTCCCCTTTTCTGATGCCGCAGCAACCAAAGTTCTACTTGGAATTAAATTCTTTGAACAACTTTGAAAGGGGACCACCTAAGGACCATTCCTGTGAAGTTATTTTGAAATCTGTCTATTGGTTTAGTAGGATAAGTCATTTGTAGGAAATTGTTGACAGACGACGACGCCGGACGGTGAGTGATCACAAAAGCTCACCTTGCACTTCGTGCTTAGGTGAGCTAAAAATTGGCCTTGATAGAGTTATGGTACTTTGTCACTGCACTTCCTCTCAACGACCTCTAACAATATGTGAAGTACCAAGTCAATCCCTATAATACTTTTCATCTGGACAAGCATAAGTCTTTATGGAGATAATTAAACAAGAGGGCCAGGCCATGATGGCCCTGGATCGCTCACCTGATTTAATTGAACTTCAATAGTTTTCAAAATTTAATCTTGATACATATAAGCAAAATGAGCCACGCCTGATGGTGGCCATGTTTATCAACGTATCGGAATAATTTTAACAATCTTAGAAGAAGATCACCAAAGGAACATTTGTGCTTAATTATTTTCAAATCGGGTAAATTTTTCACTCCTTTTATGCAAAAGCTACCAGAAATAAAGTTCTGTGTTTTGTTTGCATAAATCCTATTAATTATTGAATGGGGACCATGTCTCCATCAGAATGTTCACCCTTTCTCAATTATAGACGCTTTCTGACAACGTTGTGGCAAAAGAACAAATTGCTCATAATTAGCAATTTCTCTTTCTACCACAATGTTTTCAATTCCTTTCAATAATTATCCTTCAATTCAGAGATTTGTTCACATTTTTGCCTAGATTTTTTTGTAAGTTGCCTGCCGCAGATTGGTTGTATCTGGGAAACGGTTAATTTGCCTCTGTGATCTAAAGTATTAAAATGGTAATAGATAAAATATGAATTTTACTTACTTAAATCATCATTTCATGTAATAAATGCAGAATGATGTGAAAGTACTCTTTGCTTTGAGGACAGAACTTTTCCCACACATTTTGCAACTGAACTTCGTGTTCTCAGTTTGTTAAAATAGGTCTGCTTTTGGCATCTGCCGGTATTCCAGAGTTACCTTTAAATCAAAATATACCATAAATACATTGTAATACAATTGGGGTCACTGTCACATATTTATTTATGTGGTACATTACATTTACAAAATATGCATCCGAGGGTCATGTTGGTCCTAAATTAATCTAACAGCTCACCTGCCAGACAATCTTCAAAGTAATTTTGTTTAAAGCCATCAAGACCTAGAGACAGTTAACATAAGCGACTAATGCTTTTAACCCTTTCCCACATACAACAAATCTGCAGAAGACGACTTTGAAATAAAATTTACCTTAATCTCTCAAAAAATATTTAATTATTGAAAAGAGTTGATAACATTGTGGCGAAGGGAGAAATTGATTATTATGAGGAATTTCTTCTTTCCCCACAATGTTTTCAATAGTCGTCTGCTTCAGAGGTGTCAGAAAGTGTTTATATGAGGGAAAGGTTAAACAAATTCAGAACATACTTGGTCCTGGAGGATTTACGGAGACTTCATACCACACATAGATTGATTGATTATATAACCACCTTGGATTTTGCTTTTATGAAAACAACTATTTATTTCAAGAACCTACTCTATTCCATATTTCTCTAAATGAAAATTATTATTGAAAATAATTGAAAACATTGTTGAAATGAGAATTTGTTATGATGAGTGATTTCTATTTTCACCCACTGTTTTCAATGTGTCTGCATGTGGGTAAGGGATAAGTAATTTCAACATGTTACATTGTGTTAGAAATTAAATAATATTGTGGAGATTTGGGAAATTTTCAACTTATTATGAGTCATTTCTACTTTTCCTACACTGATTTAAAGGTCTGCATACATTAGATTTATTTGCTATGAGCATTTTGCTTTTTATCATCAAATCTTTATGCAGAAATAGTTATGTTCGTTGTTCAATAAAAGTATGATGATCTGATGTTGATACCCTCGCATTCGGCAATAATGCCATTTGGATATATACATACGATACATTATAAACAGGGACGTCTACGTCCGTGTTATAAATAAAGATGTCAATATTTTTCACACCATTTAAGCCCTATCGTCACCTATAATCACCCCATCAGAGCATACTTAAGACCTGCAAAAAATACCTCAATATTGCCGAGTGCGAGGGTAAACAACGCCAACAAACAACAACACTAAATAGTGTTTATGTGGTTCGTAACTTTGGAGGTCAGTGTGGTATTCGACATTTTAACTAGCTTATTCGAAGAGAAAAAATGCTATTGCACTTAACTGTATCACAACGTGATCAGGTGAGCTTAGCATGTTTTTATTCTTCACAAACAAATTCGGACCATTGTCGTTTAAGCTTTATTCGATTATTTATCCACATCCAAAACATTTATTTTTACTCTGACAGCCATTTTGTTTTGTAAATCGATATTTGATTGGCAGGCAGTATCCATATGAACCAATCAGAAAACGTGTTTCAAAAGGAAATAAAGTGAAAGTGACTTGAAATATTTAAACAGAGACCTAAAATAACTGCATTCCGAATATAGGAAAACATTATCTGGTCTTACCTTCAAAAACAAAACAAACACATACCATCGCTCTCACGTCAATCGGCTCCACGGGTCAATGTCTGCGACAATTTTTAGAATAATTGTGACCGAGGCCCTCCGAATAGGCAGCGCGCGCATCTCGTGGTGACGTCACTCGGTATTCCGGAAACGACCGACTAAAGCCGATCCCACCCACGCTTACAACATGTTGGACATGTTTCCAGGACATGTTACAATAACAACGTACATAAATAAATACAGTTTCAAACAATTTGATAAAACGAATAAGAACAACGCATTAGTATTCTTGCACATTACCCAGTCAGCACACCAACAATGAGCCGCTGTCGGCCCGCTATCTTTTAAACAGCGGCCCGCTATGGGCATTTGACAGCGGGCTTCTGGCGGATATGCAACTCGGCAACCGATGGGGCCGACAACCAACAGAACGTATCGGGCCGTTGTCGGTCCACTATATATAATACAGAGGCCCGCTATGGGCATTTGACAGCGGGCCCCTGGCGGATATGCAACTCGACAGATCATATCGGGCCGTGGTCGGGCCGTTGTCGGTCCACTATATATAATACAGAGGCCCGCTATGGGCATTCGACAGCGGGCCCCTGGCGGATATGCAACTTGACAGATCATATCGGGCCGTGGTCGTGCCGTTGTCGGTCCACTATATATAATACAGAGGCCCGCTATGGGCATTTGACAGCGGGCCGCTGGCGGATATGCAACTCGACCGATTATATCGGGCCGTGATCCGGCCCACTATATATAATACAGAGGCCCGCTATGGGCATTTAGCACCGGGCCCCTAGCGGTTATGCAACTCCATAACTAAGGGGCATGCGGATAGTTGTGGTTCCACCATGTGCAGCTCTGAATCCGAAAAATAACTATAATAGGTTGTCAAACAGATTGGGCTTGGATCAGACGTCAAGTAACTCGGCATCTAATCCAAAACCAAGCTTTTTGAAATAGCTTCAAACTCGATTCTACGATCACACTATTTACCACAGAAGATAAAAGTCCTCGTAGCAGCAAAGGGTTAAAATGCAAGGAAATCTCCCAGTTATGAATATCTTGCAGAAGGTTGGTGATTTTACTCCGGTGATTATTTGGGTCTTAAACTCAATAAAGAAATATTTTATTCAATACAGTTTCCTGGGGATTTCCATCACATCTATAGCTGGTTAAAACTTGCAACTTTCTCTTTTCAAATGGGAAAAATGATTGTACTACTATAATAACTACTAACAACATTCTCATTCAAAGTCACGAAAATCAAAAACTTTTAATGTGCATGTACATAATGAATTTCTAAATCCCACATAGCATACAGTTAAACCGGTCTATAATGGTCACTAAAATGGGCTGTAGTGAGTGCTATAGACAGAGTCTGATTAATGCAACAAACAATGCGGAAAACTCCTACAGAACATTCTGCACTAATCAGGTGCTGCATTAGGCAGACACCTGTCTAGAGTGATAAGAAAGATGACTTATTTTCATGGTCACTATAGACAGGTTTTGCTGTTCTCTTCATTATTTCTCTTATTTGCCAACAGTGTGTGCCAAGAAAAGAAACTACTGAAAAGCTAATCAGTCTACAATACAACAGTTTCATTAAACCATTTCGCTGCTTTTTAATTTTCACTTTAAACTAGCTCTTTCCCTGTTGCTATTCTTATTTCCAAGGTATGATGTACAAAGCAACACTGTGGAAAACTTTGTAAAAAATGAAGCATTTAACCAGATAGGATCGAGCTAATGCTTCATTTTTCACTATGCGTTTTCTGACCACAACATACAATTTTTACTTTGTATTTTTGTGTTGAGACTAAAATAGAAAAAATAATTATGCTTGAATCTACAAATGGCACAACAGGTTAGGAGAAAATGAACATATATAAAGACGCCCTGCCCTGACTGAGCCTAGCACTTGAATTGTAACAAGATATTAACTCTTACGAGGCTGGAACTGAGTATACACGTCTTATGCAAACAGCGTAGGCTCAGATTAAAGGGCTCCTATAGGAGCTCTCTGATCAGGGTCTGCACTGTTTGCCTTAGGAAATTGCATAGCACAAGCAGAACTGTACTGGCAGAATTATTAGGCTCATATGAATGTCTTTCTTTAAATATCAGGTCATCTTTATTAAAAAAAGGAGGAGCCAATTTTAAATATTCAGCACTGTAAGGGTCAACAATTAAACATATGATTTCTGAAAAAAAAAAAAATTCAATGACAAATAAATCTCAGCACATTGTAATGCATGTATGACTAAAGACTTCCATATATGTCAATAAAACAGGGACTACGAGAATCTCAAATACTGTATAAGTAGTTATTTTCTCTCGGCGGATATGTTCGAGTTTTCGCGATATGTCGAAAAACGTACATTTCAGCCTGCCAAATATATAAGGGTAAAACTCAAATGTAACTCGCTAGTTGGTCAGAATTAGATATTCGTGAATATTTCCCTACGCATAATGCAGACAACAGTGAAAACACGAACATTTTGTCCAGAGAATATATCCACTTATTAGCATGACTAGATTTACATTTACAACTCATATAAACTAAAATCTACATAACCAATGCCTTCATCTCAACATGTTGCCCTTAAATTCCTGATTTGTACACGTTGGAGCTTGGGGTGAAGAATCCTGGCAGCTTTGTGAAGTTTTTTCAGCTGGTGTGATGAGGCGAGCAAGTAGTGTAGATCTCGAAGACTTGGATGACGGGGGTGTACACATTGGAGCTTGGGGTGAAGAATCCTGGCTGCTTTGTGAAGTTTTTTCAGCTGGTGTGACAAGGCGAGCCGGTGGTATAGGCAAAGGTGGTATCGTTGCCGCTTGACTGCCAGTGGTGCTTAACGGCTCTGTAAGAATCACAATGGATGTCGAAGGCCTCTTCTTAACTGGAGCAGCTTCCTCTTCATCTGAGCTGCTGTATCTTGTGGTAGCCCTATGAAAGAAAGCATCAACTTAAACCGATGTCATAACAAGAGCTGTCCGTAAGACAGCAAGCTTTAACCGCCTCGATAGCCTAGTGGTTGAGGGGGTTCGATGAAGCCGTTTCTTTCTCCTTTCTATTCCTAACGGTCTGAAAGACGTCTGCCTCATATCAGCTTTTACTAAACGAGGCAAGTTAGTATCAGTTCAACAATATGTCTCACTCGTCCTGCAGGACGACTGGTGTGGAATATTTTACTCGTAAATACGAGTGGACGATATTCCATGACCACTCATGTAAGATTCTCTATTTAACACATGTACATTAATGGTTAGAATTTTTCTTTTAATTCTAACATTTACTCTTTTAACAGAATATGTTTGCCTATGCACACATGAATGATTTCAGTGTTTCTTTATTTCTACGAGCAATCAAATTCATCACACACTTACCTTTTGCAACGAACAGGCCTGCCATTCTTTCTAGCATCAACCTCATTGTCCGTCTGTAGGTCAGACTCCATCTCAGCCTGCTTCATTTTGGTTCTAGCTTTCTCATACAACTCTGAAGTAAATGTATGAATTTGTGTATGAATTAACAGACAGATAACAATTTAACTACGTGTATTTTTTGAAAATTATGCTTATTTAAACTTTAAAGCCTCCATTACCCATTCAACCCTAGAACACTTTTGCAGCAGACGACATTAAACATTTCAAGATATAAAACTACCAGTATACTGTTGTAGCAAATGAAAATATTGTGACTTTGTCACAATATTTTCAAATGTCGTCTGTTGCCGAGACGCCTACTAGCGTCACCAGGGCTGAATGGGTTAAAGGCTATAAAGATCTAGTATAAAAATTGCTTGCTCTTACTTTTTAACTCTTAATACCAGTTACACATAAAATACTCCCGAAAGTTTATTCCAAGCAAGGATTTATCATGTTTGAGCAGCATGCTGCATAAATTAAGTTCTGGCCAAGAGATTGAAGTGCCAGCTTTGGTTTTTCATATATTTAAACCAAAAAAATGATCAAGATTAAATTATTGGCACCCATAAGACAGCATTACAGCTCAAATTAATAAAACAGACTTATTTGAAATTGCATGCAGTGTAAACCAACCTATTGTGTACAATATTCTCAGCTTCTATATTCCTCTCAAGTTTGAGTAGGATTTATGAAAACATCATGAAAATTGAAGGTCAATGTTTTACACTTACCACTGGTGTACAGAACTCTGATTGGATAGGCATGCCAGGAGTGTAATGGTGGAGCCTTGTTAATCACAGCTTTCACAACTTTACTAGATGATTTAAATGGCGGCCACAATCATTGCACATCTAGTGCCATCTTGCCAGTTATCAGGAATAACAGCCAATTCTTTTTGATCCGTAAATTCCACTAACAGAAACATGTCTAGCCGATCCTTTCAACTAGAGAAATGACTGAAATATTTCAACATTGAAAATATATATTGAAATGAGAGCCAGAAATAAACAACAATTTTTGTTCTTGCAAAATAAAAGTGTTCTGATCGAGCAATTAAATAACTTTTTAAGTACAAACTTATAAATGCATATCTCCGATTTAATTCAGATCAAGTGTTAGTCATAATGAGCAGTGTTGTCAATAAGAATTTGTTGAGCAGGCCAACATTTGAAAAGTAACCAGGGTTGGGGCCCCCGGGGAAACACATTTTGTTAAGATCTTTTTTTTTCTAACTTTTTTAGTTTTTAATTCAATCAAATAATTGGTAGAAATTAGTCTTGCCCGAAAACACCAAGAACTGGGTCAAAATACCTATGTTAACTGATAATGTACATATATGTATATATTAAGAATTAGACAAAGTGGTAACTGTAAATGTGTCCACAGGACATGTATGCCCCCATCTCCACCAATTGCAACAATATCAAGTCCAGGTTCATTTGCAGATGGAGTAAACACCAGGGGCCGTATTCCAGTAGCATCTTAAGTTAAAAAAAAATCTTAAGTTAATATTTTTTTCTTAAATCCCGCGATTTTTCACTTAAGTATGTAAATTTACTTAAGTGGTATTCCAGAAACATCTTTAACTTAAGAAATTTCTTAATACTAGATATTTTTTTCTTGAATTTAAGATAGGTTAGTACCTCCCTTAAATATAAGAAATTTCTTAAGTAAAATTTTCATTACATTTTGAATCTACTCTACGATATTTCCGCCATTTTTGTTGTAAATTTCCACAAATTAAAGAGACATCATCCGTCCATGCTGACAGGTAAGTTATGATTTAAAACTGTTTGTATATATGGATAGAGCCGCTACACACTTCATGTCCGTAAATTAAACGTATCACCGTGACGATAGATAACTCTTTACGGACTAGGCGGGAAGCATTTTTGTTTTGTGTAAACTGTAAACATACAACAATTTATCGTTTATGCTGAATACATTTTTTGCTCCATAGATGGAAGCAAACAATATAAACATCTCAAGATCAAAGCGATTCAGATAGCATTTAGACGGCAGAAGTTACGAATTTGAAATATGTACTTTACATGTGAATCGGAAGGACCTGTAAATCGGATAGACGATAAAGCGATTTATCTCGAAGACGGGCATTAAATTTGATGACAGCATAGTTTAAATGTTTTATTTTATACTATTTGTTTTCGGTTTTATGCCATGTCATTGCAGCAAGACATTAAATACAATCTGCAGTACTTTTAATACTTGTCTGAATTGGTAAATATATATATATATATAAAAGTAAATAAAACTGTCAACTGCTCAAAGTAAGTAAACAATTTGATTTTGTCATTTCTCCTTTAACCATACAAATTTCCTCACACACACACACACTTTTAATACTTAGTTAATGACTATTGTAAACGGAGCAGACAATTGTCCAATATTTTTTAAAGTAGAAACTAAATCCATTTCCAATCAATCTTGTCTTTAAATTGTCTGTGCTTGGAGCCTTTTGAAAAACATTCTTGGAAAAGGAGAAACTGTTCATGATGAACAATTTCTCCTTTTCCCAGAATGAGCAATTTCTACATTTTTCAGAATATTTCTAACCCATTCTAAATATGTGACAATTGTCACACGAAGCTTCAAAAAATTAGGTGACATTTTAAATTTTATTGGATTATGTACACAAATCCTGTCCTTGGCAGCACTATTGGATATAATGTTTTATATCCTTGGAATATGGGCAATGGTGTAAATAATTCACATATTTCAAAATTTGAATGCACTATCCTAAAGCATAATTGCTGAAGACAAAGAATGCCAAAAAAAAAAAAGCTGTATCAAAACCCATGAAAGTCTCATAGCATAATGCTGTCAGCATATTCCATTCTGGGATTTCACTTTCCATTTTGACTAGAATGATAAATTGTACAAGTTTCTTGCAAATTTCAATCATCAAAATTAAATTTATTTTTTAGTTTCTTCCATGTTAAAATGTGAAGGATATTTTAGTATATGATTCAATATTTTTTCTAACTAGGTATGGCTGTGCGTCCAGACATTTTTGATCTTATGACAGACTTCCAGATTTTACAGAGATATCGGATGAACAGAGATGGAATAAATCAGCTGGAGGGTTTAATTGGCATTCAGATTGCACCACGTACTGCCAGACATCACAGCCTATCAGCTAGAGAGAAAATATTGATCACATTAAGGTATCTTGCATCAGGTGTATTCCAAATCAACGATGGTGACCTTCACCATGTGGCCCAGTCCACTGTATCAAAATCCATAACAGAAGTGGTCAACTGCCTCAGCTCACAAGAAGTCATTGTGCAGTTCATCCGATTTCCAATGGATGCTGCTGCGCTCAATGACCAGGTTAGGGAATTTGCTGGAATAGCAAATTTCCCTAAAGTTGTTGGTGCAATTGACTGCACTCATGTGAAGATCCTGGCTCCCTCTTTAGAGGAAGAAATTTATGTTAACAGGAAAGGGTACCATAGTATTAACGTGCAAGTAATTTTCAATGCTTTTGACATCATATGTGATGTTGTTGCTAGATGGCCAGGTTCTACACATGATAGCAGGATATTACACAACAGCGGGATTAGACAGCTATTTGAAAGAGGTCTAGTCCCACCTGGATATCATCTTCTTGGGGACAGTGGTTATCCCTGCAGACGATGGCTGCTGACACCTTATATCAATCCACAGCCAGGATCACAAACAAATTACAACAGGTGTAGTAACTTATTTAGAAAATCATTTTTGTCAACAGAGCAATACCTGAATCAACCAAATCCACAAAGCAGAGTAGTGCATGAAATGACACACAAAGAAACATGAAATTTTTATCATTTATTTCAGTATCATTTAAATATGTATTATTTCACAAGCATTTTTAACCGATTAGCACAAAAGAAAGAACAAGTGTTAATGGGTAAGTGTCCCGTGCTTTGCAAATATCTACAGAAAACATGACAAATCTAGGTTGATGGAAACTTTATACTGTCAAAGTGAAAATATATAGTAAAGGGCTTAAAATTATCAACACATTTAATAGATAAAAACTGTTAAAAACTGTTAAAAAGACAGTGACTGTAGGCGCAGAAATGCCTGGTTACGAGTTTGTTTGGTGTGAATATTGTATGGGATGAATGTGTGTATGCAAGATTATATTTACCGCGATAAAACAAGCTATTTGATTGGAGCGCGCACATCTCATTTGTTGTTTCCGGTTTAAGCCTTGTGCAAACTCGTGGGTGAAGAAACTTTACTAGAAAAACTCAAATTTCATGTTTCATAGGACGGATTTCATAAAATTGGTACGGTAGTATGATTTATAAAGGTTTCAGGTTTTTGCAACTGCGCTGTCCGTATTTTTGCATTTGTTATTCAAAGTTTGTTGTGCATGGATTTGGCATCGATGTTTTGCACGGTATGGTAAACAAGCTCTACTTTCACTTTGACAATGCAGAAAATTAAATCAATGTTTCAAGTTCTACAGTTCGCAACATAAGATTTTATGCATCACATATAGATTTACGTCTATTAAGGTATGGTGTGTGTGTGTGACGAATTGTTGACGATTTTCCTTAGAGTTCTTACTTTATTGCACACAGATCTATGTTTGCTCTGTTAGTGTACATGTACACATAAATGTAAACTGTGTTTGTGTATGTGTACACATAAGTACACATACACATAAATGTAAAGCATTTTCCATGTATATCTGGGTTTAAGCTTTTAATGCGATTGGCGTTATGTCAATGCAACTGACTTGTTGAATGATTACACAGTTGAGTTGATGTTTTATACAACTGGCTTAAATTTAGAGGTAATTAAGCATATTGTTTACTTCAAAGGTTTACTAGTATTACAGGGGTCACTGTTTACCTTGATTTGCGATGACTGTTATAGTATATATCTAGGCTTGTTCAGACTACTCTGTCCATTTATACTATTTTATTGGACTTAATTAGTTTCTCTGGGCTCAGATTGGCAGAACATATGCTTGTTATGTTTAGCTACTTTGAGCATTGGGCCTTAAAGAGTTTTCTGATCAGGGGCTAATCTATTTCTTATATGTTGCTTATGAACTCAGACAAGTTTTGTCTTTTTTTCAGTTCATCGTACTTGACCCATGGTTTCTCTGGAATGGGAATGAGACGAATAAATAATTAGAAAACCAATTCAGGCGTGTCTTCATATTCTCCCAAGAGGCCCGCACAGTGGCCAAATGGGATATTGCTTTGTGATAGAATAATTGTCTACCCAATATGAGTATTTCAATTTGCACATTTCAGTCTCAATTTGTCTGCAGATTATTTCAAACTGGTAAAAAAGGTTGTGTGGTAATTGGTTAATAAATGTATATAAATTGATATTCTTTTCCCATGAAGTAATCTGCTTCAACCTTTTCCCTCATATAAACAAGTGAAGCAGTCCAGTCATGGCAGATGGAGTTTTGCAAAATTACCTAACAGGGAATGTGTTAAAAATACTTGCATATTATTTTTTTTATTTCAGTCACACTAAAAAATGTATCAATGTTAAAACTGTTCCAATGTTGTATTTATCACAGATCTCACAAAATAACTAGATCGAAAGTAGAAAGAGGAATTGGACAAATGAAAAGAAGGTTTGGGATATTGCATGGAGAAATTCGCATGAAGCCGGAAAAGGCTTGCAGGTAATAAATATAGGTGACATGCTTTTTGTTTTTTATGCCCCGGCATACGAAGTATGAGGGGCATATAGTTTTCCGGTCTGTTAGTCCGTCCGTTCGTCCGTCCGTCCCGCTCAGGTTAAAGTTTTTGGTCAAGTTAGATTTTAGTGAACCTGATGTCCTATCATTATGAAACTTCACACAAATGACAATCAACATATCATTGTTTAAAAAATTGTATCAATTTGAGGTTGGACCAACTGTTCATCCGTCTGTTCGTCTGTCTGTTCGTCCATTCCATTCTCAGGTTAAAGTTTTTGGTCAAGTTAGATTTTAGTGAAGCTGATGTCCGATCATGATGAAACTTCACACAAATGACTATTAACATATCATTCTTTAAAAAATTGTATCAATTTGAGGTTGGACCAACTGTTCGTCCGTCTGTTCGTCCATTCCATTCTCAGGTTAAAGTTTTTGGTCAAGTTAGATTTTAGTGAACCTGATGTCCTATCATTATGAAACTTCACACAAATGACAATCAACATATCATTGTTTAAAAAATTGTATCAATTTGAGGTTGGACCAACTGTTCGTCCGTCCGTTTTAAAATATAGTTAACAACCGGGGCATCCGTGTTCCATGGACACATTTTCTTGTTTGTTCATAACAGTGAAAGATTCAAGGAAAATATTGCTTTCAATGTAAACTGCCATATGCCAAGGAAAAAAAATTGAAATATTACAGCTGTTAAAATGAAGGCATAATTGTCTGAATTCTTCACCATCTATAAAACAATCTTCAGGAAATACCTTGGGAAATCACATTTTAAAAAGCTTTAATTATAAAATTATGAAAATCTAACTACATCAAACAAATTTGAAAAAACTTCTGCAACAAAAACAAAGAGAAATTGTTCATAATGAGGATTTTTTCATTTATCCACACTGTTTTCTACCCTCCATGTAAAAGTATTTCAATTTACATTATCAATTTTGATTGTGTTGCCTCGTAATCTTTTAAATTGAAAGAGTCCAAATTTGGTTGTGTGTGTGTTTAAGGGGTTTAAACATAAAATATCACAGAAGAGTGATTTGAGGTAGAAGATATACAAGTGTGTGGAAAATGGGGGAAAATATGTGCTGTTCACACAATGACATATTTAACAACATAGTTCAGCTGCAGGCATCTATGTATGTTGTACAATGTATTAAACAACTTTGTTAACCCTTTTCCTTCTCTGTAATTATGCAAAATTTCAACCACCATTTTTTTAAATCTAATTTATAATGTAATTGCTATTGGCAGTAAATTGGCAATATTTCCCAATCCAAACAGAGCAGACTCAGATCTGACAGTAATCAGAGTATGTTCTTTTTTTAAAGGGGTAAAAAGCACTTATAGATAAAAGGGTTAACAGACATATACTTATTTAGTTTTCACAACCTACCACACTGAGCTAAGATTTATTAAACCATAACCACTCAATTGTGTTTTTTTTGGACTCGGGTTGAATTCTAATGAAAACAATTTTGGAAAATGATCAATTGCTTACCATGGTGTTTTCTACCTTATAATGGTATTTCATTTCAAAATTTTCATTGATGAATATGTTGTTTGCAGGGAATTTCAAATTGATAGAGTCAAAGATATGTCCTTTGCTAATGACTTGTCTTACTTTTTACATGTATTTCAATACTATAAATATATACAATGAATTTTTTATTATTTGAAGGGTTATAACATCCTGTGCAGTTTTGCACAACTTCTGCAAACAGAGACAAATACCATTACCTGAAGTGGCCAATGATAACAATGAAGACCAGCCAGACATCAACAATAATCAAGATGCACCACAAATTGGGTTGCGATATAGGGACTATTTTGCCAATAATTATTTTTAAACACTTTTATGTGGTAACTTTTTTTATCTGCAATTTCTTACTTTTCCTCAATGTTATCCAAAGTCATCTGTAATGAACAAGTTTGTCTCCCAATGCTGGCACAGTTATTGTTTAACTCCTCATCAGTTAAATTTAGAAAGCAGTGTGACTAAAGGAAATATTGCTCAAAATGTGACATGAAACATGCCCCTTTTTGTCATAATAACTTGAAATGTCATCAGCAGCAAAGCCACACTATAGTTGCATTAGTTGGAGATTTAAAACATTGTGGGAAAAGGTTAAATTGCTCATAATGTGCAGTCTGTATTTTTCCAACAATGTTTTCTACAATATGAAATTTACTCAAATTCAGTTTGCAGTGTGTTTGCCTGCGATTTCATTTACATAAGAAAAGTAGAATTTGTCTAATGAAAAAAGGGGTTTGTTAACTCTTCCTCATCTGAAGATCCCATTGCAGCAGACAACATTTTAAAACATTGTGTCCAAAAGAAATATTACTCAAATAGAGCAATATTTCCATTGAACATGATGCTTTTCACATTAAATGATTGCAATATCATAATTATTTGCGTGTTTTCAGATTTATGCATATATACATCTTGGGTGTTGAAAAGTTAATTTAAAAAAAATATAAATATCATTTTTGTCTTTAACTGAAATGGCTGTCTGCCAAATTTTGCTTGTATCATCAACTGATGGACCTGTATTAAGATTGTTAAAATGTTTGTCAATGTGTAAACTATAGAGGGTTAAGATTAAGACAGTTATAATTACATGGTATTTTAACATGTATTTACAGCTGTCTTGCACTTAACCCACAATAAGGAAATTGTTGCAACTCTTCATCATCTAAATGATACATTGCTGCAGCATTGTAGCAGATGGCTTTTGAAAACATTGCTAAAAAAATACATAATGCTCATACCTATCAATATAATTTTTGCCACAGTTTCCACTTAATACATTATCACTCAATATTGTGTTTTTAGACTGTCTTAGAAAACTTCTTTAAAACATTTATAGGAAATTTGATAATTTGCTCAAAATGAGCAATTTCTCATTTTCTCAAAATGTTTCCTATATTATAGAATAAACAGAAGTCACATATATGTATTCAATTTTGTAATTTGTAGTTAAAAATATATTTTTGTCTTAAACTGAAATTGCTTTCTTTCAATGTTATCAAATAAGGTAGAAAACAGTTTCCCCACAAGAAATAATGCTCAATTTGAGCAATATTTCCTCTGACTACAATGGTTTCACAAGTTGTCTGTTGCAATGACGACTATATGCACATTCATTTCTGTTTTTGGCCAATATGTTTTCAACTTGATACACAATAAACACTTAATGAATTATTACTCATGTATTTTTATAACCTTGTATTAGAAAATTTATTGAAAACACTTTATTGAAAACAGTGTGGTGAAATGGAGAATTTGATCAAAATTAGCATTTTCTCATTTTCACACAATGTTTTTTACATTATATAAGTAATTAATTTCAGAATATTTATCCATAAAAATGGATGGAAATTTTACTTTAAATAAGAGGTGTCTGAAATTCTTGTGCTAATGGGCTGAATGGAAAATAATGTTAGACATAATTTTGTCTAAAATTGAAATGGTTGTCATCCAAATTTGGCATGTAGCAATATCTGATGTCTAACCTATTACCAAATGACAAATTTGATACTTTTCCAATTTGAAAGCATCTGCAGATGATAAATGAAAACTTATACAAATGAATTGAAATTTTCTTATAGGGTAGAATACATTGTGGGAAAATGAGAAATTTCTCCTGTTTCCCAGTATGTTTTCCAAAGACATCTAATGCAGAAACCTACAAAGTGAATGTATTGAGTGGTAATTTGAATAAATTAAAACAAAAAGGTAATAGGTTAATGAAGATTAATATTGATAATTGGTTCAACTCATCATCACTTAATGCCACATATTTGCATTATGGCAGATCATGGATTTAGAAAACATATTGCCCAAAGGAAATATTGATCATTATGAGCAATATCTTCTTTGGCCACAATGTTTTCAGTTATATATATATATATATATATATGTAAATGATAACATTATCATTTACTGCTGAGCTCTTGTTTATGGGCCATGTGTAAGAATACCTATTTAAAACATTGTGGGTGAATGAGAAATGAGCACTGGACTTTGATGTTGAATATTTTGCTAAGATAATTGTGTTTTATTCTTCTCCAAGTTTACGTGTTAAAACCTTGATTTGTAATTTCAACTTTTCCTCCTTGAGTGCTTCTATATTCCTGTGGCACCTACAGCTACAGCAAATCACATCAACAGTTTTTCTAAAATAGATAGACAATCACATGGAATTAAACACTGCTGCAATTACAAAATTTTATCAGGACATTTTGCATACCATATATCCCATATGGAAAACTTCCTTTGTGTCAGAAAAAAGCACCAGTTGACATTTGAAAACATACTAAGAATTAGAGAATATGTTTGTTAAGTAATTAATCCATTTCCTCCATGGATTTATATTTAATCTTACTTTTGCATTAAAGATACAATTAATTATTTTGTGAAATTTTAAAATTTGTATGTTACATTTAATAAGGTATATGAGACATTCATACAAATTATTTAACAAGAGCTATATGTGATTGATGTATATCAGTTTAATTTATGACTGTAAAAGATTGTTAAAAAAAATACATTTAAAATTCATACACGTGACATGACCAGTTGTATGGCTATAATAGAATAATACTTGTTGAAATAGATTGATAAAATGAGGAATATTGGTCATAATGAACAGTATTTCTCTTGTACTCAATGGCATTGCCACAAAAATTACAATTTTTTATGACTGGTCTTATGTTGTTGTTGTTTTCTATTATAAAAGTTATCTGGTGCAGATTCGTTTCATTTTGCTGGGAGCTAAACATAATTTATTATGCATACCTGGAAGCAGATGAATGTTCTTCCACTGTTGATGTGGTTTCTGTAGCTGTTGTTGTGTAAAATGGTGTCGATACAGGACTGTTATTGGATTAAAAAATATTCAAATTAAAAGAAACAGACTATCAATTAGAATTATTTTTTTCAGTGTACAACTTTCATTTCACATACAACTTTATATGCATCGTCATCTCGTTGAATATTTGAAGGAAATGAATGGTTCATTTGCGAAAATCCGTATTTAACAATCGAAATCAGGCAGTGTTTTCTCTAAAATCCTTTGAATTAACCCAGTGCTGTGGTATTTTAATTCATATATGAAGATATCTGGTATGCATTTTTCATATTATAATTTCAATTTGAATTGATGAATGTTTATCATTTCCCTTTTAATGCCTAATTACATGTATATAAATGGATACAGAATATCAGTTCTCACCTTGGAAAATTAGAAGCTATGTCATGCTCTTTGACTGGATTGTAGGTTGCACTGAAATTAAATGTATTTTTTACAATGTAGTGACAATATTATCTATTGTCCTCAAGGTGTAGATCAGCTATGGCAGTCAACTGTCAAATCCTATGGATGTATTTAACTGATACCACTTGAAAACATTTGCATACATTCATAATAAATGATCACTGAAGATGCAGTTTTTGCAAAAATTGTAATCATCACTATTATTCTTTAGTCTAGTGATGATATTCACTTTGAAGAATTAAAAGTATAACATACTGACAAATCCCTGGAAATCACTGATAACAATATAATAATACATTTTTTTCTAATCATTATGTCATATATACTCATAGTGTATGTTTATATTTGTAAATATAGACAATGTAATTGTATCAGTCTTTAAAAAGATATTCTGTCTGGCTGTATAATTTAATTAATTCTTACTTAATATTTACCAAAAAAATTCTGTTTCTTAATGTTAATGTTGTAATTGACTTTTGGAAGACAACTAAACTGAACTGTTAAATACTAATGATGAGAAAAAAAATTGCATGGGCTATGACATTTCTCATATATTGACAAAGTGCACCATTTGTCAATGATTTGTTTCTTGGAACAAATAAAGTTTTCATACATCTAGTAAAATGTTACTTCATTTTCATAAACACACAGACTGTACATGTATTAGACTAATTATGCTGTAGGTGTAATTGATTTATTTTCATCTGAAGAAATTATGTATTCATTGATGCATTATTAGATTTAGATAATTAATGGCAAATTTGAGTTGAAAAAAATTATGAAATAAAATATATATTGTACCATAATTCATTTAACAGCACCATAGATGAATCCATGTCTGTAGACTCAGCACCTGTTATGCAGGTGGACTGCCTGCCAACAATGTCCATAACAGCTTCTGTTAAGGTGCTCAGTTTGTTAACATTTTGTCCTCCTCCTGAAATGTAAGAAAGAGTGCTTTGATTAAACCATTGCCACTCAGTCCCATATTATAAAACCATGTGGTTGAATACTAATGAAAACATTACGTGAAAAACATAAACCATTATCATATTTTTTTCACATACAAAGGTATTAAAAAAATGCACATACATGTATTAATTTTCATATAGTCGTCTGAATATTCATTCAAATTGGAAGAGTCTAAAATATGTTGTTTGGTAATGGGTTAAAAAGTTGGGAGCTTGTAGGAAAAGGTTTTGATTTTTTTTTTATTACACTACATTACATTTAATCAGTATGTGTTTGAAGAATAATTCTAATTAAATGCATACTGCAATGAATATGAAGCAAATTGTTAAATTTCTGTATTGAAAAACGAAAATAAGACTAATATAACATTTACCTGTTTTATTTATTGCTATGACGAAGTCGGAATAAATGCTTTTGTGGATTTGAATCAAGTTGTCCCATTTTTTCTGTACATTGATTATATCCCGCGGGACCTCCGCTTGTTCATTGAAGGCTACCTTGACCCTTTTCCAACATTCCTTCTTGGAAGCAGAAGTGATTGCTGAAACATAAAAGTACGATTAAGGCGAGAAAAAAATGTACGACAGACAGACAAGAAACACCTATAGCAACAAGTAATAATAAGTGCTAATTCCGTGACGGAATAACGGTTTAATTCTTATGACAGATTTATTTGGAAAATGGGAGGGGTGAATAAATAGTATTCTTTCTCCAAAGCTTTGACCGAGCTCATAATAAATTACTGGTCGATTTCAACGTTGACAAATACTTTATTCAAACTAACAATCACACGGTCAATTCTTTTGGACATGTAGGCATTATTTAAAATTCAACTAGATATCTATCGAAGCCTCCTGTGATATTTTATACGTCACTAAAACCAATGACCAACTAAAATATGGTACGTCACTAAAATATTGGCGACGGTCTCTAATCAATCGCATAATAAGACATTTAAATCATACTTACTATTTGTAAATCTATGTTTTGTGTATGCATGAAAGGATAAACCTTCCATGCTACTATCCGTTCCCATTACTTCGGTTAGAAGAAGACAGTCCGCAGTAGAAAAGTTGGGTGACCGTTTTGCTTTCTCTACGTCAGCCATTGATGACATTTGTGACGTCTGCTTTGTGTATTGGTGTGCGTACGCAGTTATTATAACTTCCGATGCTATTTTCAGATACGGGAATTTCCACTTTTCATTGACAACCGGCTAAGATTTTTCTTAGGAATATTTCTTAAGTTAAGAAATATATTAACTAAGATTTACTTAAGTTGATGTTGCGATATAACTTAAGTTTTATTTATTTTTCATCTTACGTAAAAAATAAAAATCAAGATTTTCCGTAACTTAAGTGAAAACTTAAGATGCTACTGGAATACGGCCCCAGGTGCACATATGTTTATATGCGGAATAATTATTTGACATGATTGTTCTGGCCGTGACTGTCAGAAAGTTAACAAGCCGACCCAACAAATATTTGCTTTTATTTCAAACCAAGATAACTTAATTGTAAAGTACTGAAAATAAAGAAAATAAAACCACTCAATTTGAATATGCGTTATTACTACCAAGGGAGATAACCCCATGAACAACTTTGGAATATATGGCGTAACTACATGTGAGCTCATGATGTAGTTAGGTCATCATTACAATTTCTAAAAACAATTTGAAGTCACAAATAAATGGTCAAGAACTGCTATAGCAATGTTTTCAGAGAAAATTAAGCATTCTTTCTCGAATCAACCAACACTGATCTTAATACAGAAATAGAACTACAAAGTCATCCTAAGATGTCATAACTATACAAACATTAGAAGCTACAGGCGTATCTTTGACTAAGATCAGAAACATGTGACACGAAAACACATGACAAGCTGCCTCTATTCTCCAGAAAATAAATTCGGAACTGAAAATAACCTTTTCCCACAATGTGTACAAACTATGAACATTAAACATTTTAATTTCCAAGAAAAAACTTACATTGCAAGCCTCCAAGATGGGACATTTCATTAAGTGTTTAACGACGCATTGTCGACAATTAAATGTGCTGGAAACATTTCGACTGGAACCGATTCTCAGTCACACACCAACAATGCATAGATATATAGGCCTAGTGAAGTCAACTATGAAATGAGTAAATTTATGGATAGTCGAATATAGATCAATGCAATAGAGTAAAACAATAGTAGACTGGGGCCAGTACAATAATGATGGTTTTATCATTCTAGCACTAAACGTTTCTTTTAAATCTGTGTATCATTGGAAATGCTATATGCTTGTTGTGAAAAGGCAGCAGAACACACTTAAAAACAATTGAAGAAGCAGGAGATACATCCAATTGACCACTCAAATTTGACACCTTCTTGACTCGGAGATCCATTGACTGCAGAGGATAGGTGAAATAATTGCAGGAAGTATGATAATTTTCATACACTATTATTTTCTCTGCTTCCTCATTCTCTGCCAAAATATTTCTGACAAGCCCTACATTTTCTCCAGTCATAATGCAGTTGTCTCCCTGATGAACTGAGATATAACAATCTGGAAAATGGATTTCTGTAAACTGCTGGTATCCCTGATACTGCCTTGGGACAGGTCCATTTCTGTGAGGTTTCTTTACAGTTATGCTATTTCTAGCAGGTTTATTGGGACAGACATTTTGACCTTCTGAAAGTCGCCTTATAACCTGCTGAAGTGCTAAATTGGGTTTTCTGACCAATCTTTTTAGATTTCCAAGAAAACTTTTAAATGGAAAGCTAGAAAAATTGTCAAGTATACCAAAGTTGCTCGCATCCTCAGATAAATGAACGAGTGCATGCACATTGTAGACATACATATCTTCTCCATAAAAAGTTCCAAACTGCTGAACAAACAAACATAATATCTCACCAGCATAGTTTCTATAGGCCTCAAACAAAAAGTCACAAGACAAACATAGAATGCCCACATAGAGAAGAAGAAAATGCTTGTATGCTGCTGAAGACAAGTGACTTTTTAATACAACTGGGCCAGTATACATCAGAAACTGCCTAAATTCAGTTGCCTTCCATCTTTCTACTTCAGATAATGGTCTTCCACAAGGGAGATAATATAATTATCACTAATGTCCCTAATTCTGGCGAGCTGTTATCTTTAGTGAGAAAAAATACACATGCACCAGGAATTAAACCTGTTCAAGCAAAAGTACTTAATCGTAGAAAGGATGCGATGATTTGATGGTGCAATAATGTTTAAAACTTCATAGAATGTGTTTTATAGGGGACGATAACCCGCAAAGTCATGTCGCGAAATCTGATGTCAATTATATTTCATTTGCAATGAAAACTGTGATCGTGATCTGGAACACTTTTTAAAAAGAAAAACAAAAACATTAACTTATTTGACGTGGCTTACTTATAAAGATTTTACCTCTTTAAACGATCCAATGCCGAAAAACCTCAATCATTCAAAAGTTGTTTGAACACATACCTGTATTTTCTCACTTCCGCCAAGTTCCCACGTGATAAAATATTAAATAAGTTTATTTCAATCGTATTTTAACAAAGGCATACATACTCTTTTTATATGGTTTTATATCCATGCATTACATAATTTGTGCAATATACGTGTTTTAAAGACAAATTTAAAATACATACTTCATATTGTTGTTGTAATTTCAAGGCAGGCAATCGAATCATAGTGAAATAGGTTAGACAACTCTATATATATCGGCCCGCCAGAGGTCCACTATGTCGAATAAAAAATCTCAATTTGCGATTATATTTTTTTCTAATGGTATGATAATTAAAATGGTGCACTATAACTAACCTGTATATAAGCTTTCAAATAGGTTTCTGGAGAAAGCTAGAACAAAAAACGGGCCCATAGCGGACGGTTGACGGGCCGTTATGCCGCGATGCCTATTTATTGCCGCCAGCGAGCCAATTTGCGTGTGCTGATTGGGAAAAAACGGGCCCATAGCGGACCGTTGACGGGCAGTTATGCCGCGATGCCCATTTATTGCCGCCAGTGAGCCGATTTGCGTGTGCTGATTGGGCAAAAACGGACCCATAGCGGACCGTTGACGGGCAGTTATGCCGCGATGCCCATTTATTGCCGCCAGCGAGCCGATTTGCGTGTGCTGATTGGGCAAAAACGGGCCCCATAGCGGACCGTTGACGGGCCGTTATGACGCGATGCCCATTTATTGCCGCCAGCGAGCCGATTTGCGTGTGCTGATTGGGCAAAAACGGGCCCATAGCGGACCGTTGATGGGCCGTTATGCCGCGATGCCCATTTATTGCCGCCAGCGAGCCGATTTGCGTGTGCTGATTGGGAAAAAACGGGCCCATAGCGGACCGTTGACGGGCAGTTATGCCGCGATGCCCATTTATTGCCGCCAGCGAGCCGATTTGCGTGTGCTGATTGGGCAAAATCGGGCCCATAACGGACCGTTGACGGGCAGTTATGCCGCGATGCCCATTTATTGCCGCCAGCGAGCCGATTTGCGTGTGCTGATTGGGCAAAAACGGGCCCATAGCGGACCGTTGATGGGCCGTTATGCCGCGATGCCCATTTATTGCCGCCAGCGAGCCGATTTGCGTGTGCTGATTGGGCAAAACCGGGCCCATAGCGGACCGTTGACGGGCAGTTATGCCGCGATGCCCATTTATTGCCGCCAGCGAGCCGATTTGCGTGTGCTGATTGGGCAAAAACGGGCCCATAGCGGACCGTTGATGGGCCGTTATGCCGCGATGCCCATTTATTGCCGCCAGCGGGCCGATTTGCGTGTGCTGATTGGGTACCCACATATAAGCAAACACATGTAAATACCGAGCTATCACGGATTTGGCCGACTAGGTACGATATTATATTCGGAACAAATCGGGGTTTTCCGTAACGATTTCCGTGGTCGACGCGGAGTGATGTCATAAACCATTTCAAAATGGCGCAAAAATCACGCATGCTGTAATGAAATGGACAAAACGACGGGGATAGACTGTCAGTTCTCCATCTACAACATATCCAGGAGCCGAAGATTTTTTTTTATGAAGTTCGTGACCGTGGAGTTGCCATTTTTCCCGGATGTTTAGGCCAATAGACGTTTGAAATCCTTGCTCTCGGAGGTGAGTGGGTGGGGGTTTTCAGCATTTTTGTTTTCTGTTGTCAGTCACATGCCATAATAATAACTTGGGGTCGAGGTTTTTAATGATGATAGTTACACTCTGTAGGCAATATTGTTCTTCCAATTGGATGATTTGAACCTCTGCAGATTTACACAACAAGTAATTCGCTGGAAAAACAAGAAAATAAAGAAACTTGCGCGACCTTTATATATATAAATTTGGTAATTTGAATTACCGGTAATGTTAAAAACTCAAAGGTTAATAAATGTTTAATAAAATCTGTGGCAAATTATGTAGAAAATCAAATAGAACTATTAATTATGGCCTCTTCAAAGGAGGGGGTATATTGCTTTTCACATGTCTTGGTCAAAATTGGACTTTTGACTATTGTCCCATATCAACAACCTTGTGACCACTCTACACTGAACATCCTTCGACCGATCTTAACCAAACTTGGTATACAGTTAGAATATGGCAAGGTCTAGAAGCCTATTTATTTCCAAGGTTAAAGGTCAAGGTCAAAATTGGACTTTGACTATTTTCCCCTTATCAACAACCTTGTGACCACTCTACACTGAACATCCTTTGACCAATCTTAACCAAACTTGGTATACAGTTAGTATATGGCAAGGTCTAGAAGCCTATTTATTTTCAAGGTCATAGGTTAAAGGTCAAGGTCGACTGACTATTCCATATCAACAATCTTGTGACCACTCAAAGTCGACTGACTATTCCATATCAACAATCTTGTGACCACTCTACACTGAACATCCGTTGACCGATCTTAACCAAACTTGGTATACAGTTAGAATATGGCAAGGTCTAGAAGCCTATTTATTTTCAAGGTCATAAGTTGGTCAAGGTCAAAATTAGACTGACTATTCCATATCAACAACCTTGTTACCACTCTACACTGAACATCCTTCGACCAATCTTAACCAAACTTGATATACAATTAGTATATGGCAAGGTCTAGAAGCTATTTATTTTCAAGGTCGTTGGTTAAAGGTCAAGGTCAAAATTGGACTTTGCCTATTTTCCCATATCAACAACCTTGTGACCACTCTACATTGATCATCTCTTCGCAGATCATAACCAAACCTGCCATACAGATAGTATTTGGCAAGGTCTAGACTCCTATTTACTTTTAAGGTCATAGGTTAAAGGTCAAGATTGGACTTGACTATTTTCCCATATCAACAACCTTGTGACCACTACACTGAACATCCTTCGACCGATCTTAACCAAACTAGTATACAGTTAGTATATGTCAAAGTCTAGAAGTCTATTTATTTTCAAGGTTAAAGGTCAAGGTCAAAAATTGGACTGATTATTTTCCCATATCAACAACCTTGTGACCACTCTACACTGAACATCCTTCGACCGATCTTAAACAAACTTGGTATACAGTTAGTATATGGCAAGGTCTAGAAGCTATTTATTTTCCAGATCATATGTTAAAGGTCAAGGTCAAAATTGGACTTTAATTTTGTTCCCATATCAACAACCTTGTGACCACTCTACATTGATCATCTCTTCGCAGATCATAACCAAATTTGCCATTCAGATACAAATTACACTTAGTTCTGTGGTACATAACATTGATAACAATTTAATAAAGGCAAGGACAAATAAAATTAGTTTTCTGGTACATAACATTAATATCCAGGTCATTGGCCATATTTTTAGCCATATTTTTAAATTGAATACCGAGGGAATGCATCCGCTTTGCGGTGCCCTTGTTAGTTTCGTTATTTGATGACCATACACTTGACATACTACTTGAAACAGGCTGGTTATTCAGCTTGTTCTTTCTCCAACCTCTAGAGTTATGGGATACATATGATGGTGTTATGGATTGTATGAATAATGATTACATGTATGTCAATTGTTTCTTGTTCTTGTAGATCCAGTGCTGATGAAAATTCAGATCCAGAACTGTTTGTTGGTAGCTGGTTGGTAGTATGCTCTTTGCTGCAAGGGACTAATGCTTTTACTGCTGGTAAGAATTGAGTGTTTCTGTCAACTGTGAATGGTCTGTTTTTAATTTCCAAAATTCTGTTGTTTGTAAAGGCACAAATGTTTGTTTTTAATTTGCTGGTTTGAACTTAAAGTAATGGAAAATATTTGAATTTGATTTTAGCTCCACTGGTTGAAAGCCAGTTGAGCTTATGTCATGGCGAATTGTCCGTCATGCGTCAGAGCTCTAGATATGTTTTATTTTGCATGTTTTAAAATCCTTATTTGACCATCTAACACTATGTTATGGGTATTCAAAAGAATCGTCTATGGGAGCTTGCCTGGTAGGTGTACTTGTTTCTCTTGAAATACATACAACTTTATCTCACAAGTTGAAAGTGGCGAGATCTAATAGCAGCCCTTGATGCATTGCCTGGTCAATCTAGAAGTAGTGGGTTCAATCCATGACTTCGGTCAAGACACTATTTACTGCTAGAAATTAACCCTTTACCACATAAAACAAATCTGCAGCAGAGCTCTAGATATGTTTTATTTTGCATGTTTTAAAATCCTTATTTGACCATCTAACACTATGTTTATATGGGTATTCAAAAGAATCGTCTATGGGAGCTTGCCTGGTAGGTGTACTTGTTTCTCTTGAAATACATTCAACTTTATCTCACAAGTTGAAAGTGGCGAGATTTAATAGCAGCCCTTGATGCACTGCCTGGTCAATCTAGAAGTAGTGGGTTCAATCCATGACTTCGGTCAAGACACTATTTACTGCTAGAAATTAACCCTTTACCACATAAAATAAATCTGCAGCAGAGCTCTAGATATGTTTTATTTTGCATGTTTAAAATCCTTATTTGACCATCTAACACTATGTTATGGGTATTCAAAAGAATCGTCTATGGGAGCTTGCCTGGTAGGTGTACTTGTTTCTCTTGAAATACATACAACTTTATCTCACAAGTTGAAAGTGCCGAGATCTAATAGCAGCCCTTGATGCACTGCCTGGTCAATCTAGAAGTAGTGGGTTCAATCCATGACTTCGGTCAAGACACTATTTACTGCTAGAAATTAACCCTTTACCACATACAACAAATCTGCAGCAGACGACTTCGAAAACATCTAGGCAAACACATTGAAAATTTCTATAAATGAAAGTTTAATTGTTGGATAGGATTGAAAACATTGTGGCGAAAGGAGAAATTGCTAGAGGTATCAGAAAGTGTCTATATATGGGAAAGGGTTAATGACATGAATTAAACCATGTTGACCATACAATGGAAAAAGCAGATAATTTATAAATATTGTATTTAATAAATATTTCAGGTACACAACTCTTGAAGATCTGGCGATGAAATTTGAAGAGTATGGGAGTTTCGTAGATTTAATAAGAAAATGGAAAATACACCTAGTAATCAATCTGAAACACAGGGGGAACTAGTAACAATTATTAATTAACAAAAAGGACCCTATGAAGTTGTTAAAGCAGGACTAACAAAACTGTTCACCGAAGATTAAATAAACCCCCATAGTGCAACGGGGAAAAAGGCAAAAAAACAAAACCGCTAAACCTAAATTTGATCCCAAACATTTCAATATGATGAGCAGACTGGTGGAAAAACGTTTTAACGTATCTCCCTCAGATGTTGTGCTGAAGACTCGGGCGGTTAAACGAAAATTCAAAGAAAATGAACACTAACCAGTGAAAAGAATTGAGAACTCTTTATGAAGTTTTTTCAAATTGTTCAGTGAATAGTACAGTCAAAGATCATGTGGATTGAATGTTTACAATATCAATGCACATCTTGTTTATTATGTCAGTCTGCGAAATTAGCAATGGTCCGTGGCCAGTAACTTTTGGTTTGGACCAGTGAAAAAGTTCATCAGTTTCAAGAAAATTCTAAAAAAATAATTATAGAATTTACTTCTAGAATATTCAAGAAATGTTAAATCATTACCAGGCCGCTTCTTGAATTGTTATTCAAGAATTATTAACCCTTTCCCTAATATAGACGCTTTCTGACGCCTCTGCAGCAGACAGCTTTTTGAAAACATAGTGACAAAAGAAGAAATTGCACAAAACATGCAATTTCTCCTTTTGCCACAATGTTTTCCACTTTTAGTCATAGGTTTATATATCCATTCAATTATGGAGATTTTCCATGTTTTGACAAAACATGTTCAAAGTTGTGTGCTGCAGAATTGTCGTATGAGGGAAAGGGTTAAATGAACTATTCAAGAACTTTGATTCTAGAATTATTTCAAATTTTTTATTCTAGAATAATTCCATATCATTCCTTTGCTGCAAGGGACTAATGCTTCTACTGCTGGTAAGAATTGAGTGTTTCTGTCAACTGTGAATGGTCTTTTTTTAATTTCCAAAATTCTGTTGTTTGTAAAGGCACAAATGTTTGTTTTTAATTTGCTGGTTTGAACTTAAAGCAATGGAAAAGATTTGAATTTGATTTTAGCTCCACTGGTTGAAAGCCAGTTGAGCTTATGTCATGGCGAATTGTCCGTCATGCGTCAGAGCTCTAGATATGTTTTATTTTGCATGTTTTAAAATCCTTATTTGACCATCTAACACTATGTTATGGGTATTCAAAAGAATCGTCTATGGGAGCTTGCCTGGTAGGTGTACTTGTTTCTCTTGACGTATCTCCCTCAGATGTTGTGCTGAAGACTCTGGCGGTTAAACGAAAATTCAAAGAAAATAAACACTAACCAGTGAAAAGAATTGAGAATTCTTTATGAAGTTTATTCAAATTGTTCAGTGAATAGTACAGTCAAAGATCATGTGGATTGAATGTTTACAATATCAATGCACATCTTGTTTATTATGTCAGTCTGCGAAATTAGCAATGGTCCGTGGCCAGTAACTTTTGGTTTGGACCAGTGAAAAAGTTCCTCAGTTTCAAGAAAATTCTAAAAAAATAATTATAGAATTTACTTCTAGAATATTCAAGAAATGTTAAATCATCACCAGGCCGCTTCTTGAATTGTTATTCAAGAATTATTAACCCTTTCCCTAATATAGACGCTTTCTGACGCCTCTGCAGCAGACAGCTTTTTGAAAACATAGTGACAAAAGAAGAAATTGCACAAAACATGCAATTTCTCCTTTTGCCACAATGTTTTCCACTTTTAGTCATAGGTTTATATATCCATTCAATTATGGATGAACTTTGATTCTAGAATTATTTCAGAATTTTTATTCTAGAATAATTCCATATCATTCCTGGATAATTCTAGAACAATTCTTGAATTTCATTTCAAGAAGCGGCCATTTAATTTTTCTTGAATATTCTAGAACTACATTCTAGAAAAATTCTTGAATAATTTGTAGAAATGTTCCTTATGTGACCCCCTATCAGATAACTTCAAGCCATGTTGATTGATCGAACGACATGGCCGCTAGGAGGCAGGCTGTTTTGCGTTTTATGGCTGTAGTGATTAAATCTTTGCCTCTTGTATGAAGTATAAAGATACATATCAATGAAATGTGTGTATGTTTAAAACAAATTAAAACCAGTTGTTGCAGCAGTTGAGTTCTGATTTTGAATAGTTTCAGATCCACTTTTCTAGCAAACAACTAGTAAGTGAAGGTTAATATTTACATCATTGTATAAAAATGTTTTAAAGATGATTTGACTATGTTGTAGTTTGATACATATAATATGATTAAACCAGATCATATAATGTGATGAAACTGCTATTGTTGTTTTTAGTGTCCAGTGTAATGGTAGGACAGGCTGACAGACTATGAATGAAAAATTCAGACATTACTCGGGAATGGTTGTAAAAAGGTTTCACGAAAAATCTGAAATGCAACTGAATATTGTCTGTCGATTCTATGCGCAATGTTCTGAATATTGTCTGAACTGTCTGAATTATGTCTGGATTGTTCCATTTTAAGCCATTTTTTTCAGCAGCTCAGCCATTATTCAGAAATAAAAATCTGAATATTATAGTCCTAGTAACTTCTCTGAACATTGTCTGAATATTTCTCTGAATACTGTCTGAGAAACTTGTCTGAACAACCTTCTGAATATTGTCTGAGCTGTCTGAATTATGTCTGGATTGTTCCATTTTAAGCCATTTTTCAGCACCTCAGCCATTATTCAGATATAAAAATCTGAATAAAAAGACTCTTAACAAGGCTGATTTATTCTGAATTAGTGTAACAGACATGATTCAGCTTTTGCAGTTTCAGGTTATCAGCACACATTCAGCAATAATTCAGAAGGTATTCAGACAAATTTTCAGCAAAATTCAGCTTAATTCAGATGAAATTCAGACCATACTTTTTCATGAGGGTATGAAGAAGAATAAGAAGAAGAAGAAGAAAGAGAAGAAGAAGAAGAAGAAGAAGAAGAAGAAGAAGAAGAAGAAGAAGAAGAAGAAGAAGAAGAAGAAGCCGATATTTAGCTAAATCAATGATGACAATGACGTTAATCTTTATCAAATGTATTGAACAGATCAAATGCAAGAGATAGCAGAATATACATATTATTTATAATCTTCGAACAAATTGTTTAATATGAAACTATTTATCATGGTTACAGTTGTATTTTTTCCTACTTTTAGACTCATTTAACAAACATTTTGTAGAAATATATTAAACCAATGTGACAAAAGGAGAAATTCATCAATTATTTCAACTCTTATTTGATTATTTTACTTTCTTTTATTTATTTTCCCTATTTTTGTCTAGAAAATTGTTGTGGGAAAGTTTAAAAGCCTTTGCAGTTTTATTTCAACAGTATTTCTCAATAGTAATTAGTTTAAAGTAATAACAATGAAACTTTCTTATCATTATATATGTATTTATTATCATTTTAAGTGTTTATTGTGATTGGCCAGGTTTTGTAAGTAATCCCTATGCTTAATAACATATAAGACCGTGGATTTGTGCTTCAGTTTAGAATATGGGTTCCACTGTCTTGGTAATTTAAGCCCCTATTTTGATTTAAACATACATGGAAATATTGTTCCCTTGCTTGTTTGTGTTTATGCTGCTATTAAAAAATTTACAGTTATATCACAGTGTTTCCTGGGTAAATTACCAGTTCTTTTGGCCCAATTATCCTGACAGTCATAATGCTTCAACCCACAATCTCGAGTGTCAAGGATTGAAAGCCATTACTACCATTGTTAAAGGCTCTGGAGCAAGTAAACCTTTTTATAGTTGTATATGATGGAACAAGTATAGATTCAGACAACATAAATGTGCATTTGTAGGATCAGATCCAATGAGAACAATTATATATAAGCTGGTTCACTTGACTGATAGTTATATTTCAGATGGGGATTATATTTATCTACAATCTGTAAATCTTTGATATCATCTAAATAATTCACTCCAAAAATTAACAGTATTACGCTATATATCATCAGCTTTGTGTTAACCATTTAAACTTAAAATGTATTCATACTTGACCAGCTGCATCCTAATAATGCAAATATCAGTGCCAAGAAAGAAGGCTTCTTATGTAGAGAATGTTTGCACACCTGTTTATTTTAACTAATGTACGTGTAGCTCCTATACCCCAAACTGCTTCACATATATATGGACTGTAACACACATATCCTGACCCTAAAGCACTGTCAGATAATGAAGGTTCAAGCAGATGAGGATACACACCTTACTATGTAATCAGTATTTCTATATGCCATAAAGGCAAACTTATAGTTTTTTTGTTAAACACAATTTCTGTTGAACCTTTACATTTTGAAAAGTTACATTTAACCATTTTCTTTGATTTCCATTTTAATGCCAATTACTATACTTTGCAATTTAACGTTTTGGACCATTTTAGCCTGTTTTCAAAATACAGAATTTGGCTCTTAGAAGGTGGCCTCCACGTGGCAAGGGCTGGACATCATTACTCTATTTAGATTTTGATGGCTTACGACCGCAACAACATTATAAATAACACTAATGGGTTGACAACATGAACTAAAGTAAATGAATCAATGAAGTTAATTGTAAATTATAATCTTTGATCTGGAATTTATTCTCTATTGTATTCAAAGGAATCAGGCGTGGCCGAGTAGTAAGTGGCATGGATATGGAACTGGGTTCAATTCCCAGTCGCGCCTAGCATGGTTTAGTGCTCTTACACTAGTCGAATTCCCTAGCCTAATACTGGTTTGTTTACCAAGGAATCATGAATAAGTGAACTACCTGTCTCCATGATATAACTGAAATAATGTTGAAAAAGGTGTTAAACCGAAATGAAACAAACAATAAATTATTGTATATATTAAATTAATAAACGGATATGTGATTTACTGCAAACATGTATGTTTCAAGGTCAAGCATGGTTTAAACAAAAGTCTCTAGTCAGAGAGATAACATGTTTTATTAAATGCAGCTGGTTACATGGATAAACAGGCCTAATTAGTAACAGTAAATGAAGGTAACCTTTCAAATATGTTTTTCTGACATAGTTGTCATATCTTGTCGTGTTCTGTGCTCGTTTTGAGAATGCGCCTTTTTCCATATTAGCCATAGTAAACTAGCGTATTGCCTATGCAAATTATACCTGCCACACGGTGAATACACAATAAGGTAATTTACTTATTATGTATATGTAAACTGACCTTGTTTTGTATACTCGAATATTTGATATACCCGTATAACTTTCAATGAATTGAACAAATAAAAGAGAATGCAACTATTCTAAATGTATATATCTAAAAATCGTTAAAAGAATAAGACAAGACAAATTTTAAAAAATCAAACAAATATCTACTTACATATAATATCGAACTGTATAACTCTACTTAGATACTCTATAAGACGTACACCTCTGATAACTACACGAATTCAAATTACTATCCTTTTAAGATAACGTTCTAATTTTAGAAATGAACGCAATTTTTATTTTCCGAAAATCGTGTGTGTGTGTGTGTATAAACACACGATAAATATCGTATCTTGTAATATATCATATAACCATTCACCCTTATTTTAGATCCCGGATATGATTGAAACCATTAACAGTCAGCTATCAGGATACACATTGTTAAGCAGAAGCCGAACAAATGCTTAACATGAGGTTTTAAAATTCGGTTCTATTACGGAAAGAGTCAAGTGTTCGTGACGCTGAATCAAGTGTATGCGACACTGAACACACACGCGGCCCAACGTGTTTTGAACACAAAATGGCGTTTGTGCATCGTAATAAACTTGTGTATGCAATGAATAAAATGAGTGGAGTAATATGCGCGAAATCAGGGTACCAAAATGGGCCCAGTTCTTGTGGAATTTTTATTAAGGATTTCCACTTTTATGCGATATGATAATGTTGATCATGATGTTGAAGAAGAAGAAGAAGAAGAAAAAGAAGATGAACAACAACAAAAACAACAACAACAACAACAACAACAACAACAACAACAAGATGCTGATGAAAAAGAAGAAGAGAAAAAGGAGAAATGAGAAAAAAGATTTTGATGAAGAAAAAAATGATGCATGTGCACACCTTACCGTTATATGAAAATCAAGCTTTTAAAACATTAAGATATTGTTAAGGAATTGTAGTTATTTACGGTGCACAATAATTGGCCCAGCACTTAGCACTAAAGTCTAAAAAAAATGCTCGGCCTCGTACCTTCGTGAATATCAGTTATTGCAGATCAATTCTAGCAATAGCTCAAATGGCGATACGTTGCACTATATTATAACAATATATTCAAAACAATGATAATGAGGTTTTGACATACGGATACTTAAGCCAAATATAATGCCATCTTTAAGTTATAAAACCTTCAATTGGTTTAACCAATATTCTATTCATATTCTTTATTACAAGACATATCACACATAACAGCAGATTGAGCAGAAAGCTCATTTATTTAGTTAGCCAGCTCCAATTATGATTACATGACGAGCCGCTCTAGAAATATGGGGGTATGTGTTTCTACCATATCAACATTTGTGTTAGTCATTAAAAGGTAAGGAAAATAGCTCATAATGCTGATGTAATGTGATTGCTTCCCTTTTATTGTCCTTCGTGAAATATGACCTTCAATGTTATCCCCTACATTTCCGTATATGTCTAGTCGGTCTTAAGTACAGTCACGGCCGGATGATTCTAATACAATTATATAGGTAAAATAATCGAATAGGGGCACCAGTTAAAACAAAAGTAAGAGGTACTCCAGAAAACAACAATCATTATAACAGTTACATGTATAATATATTCCTGAAAATCGGATATAAATAAACCATTAAATTTACAGATATTCCTTGAAGCTTTCTATGACTAATTGGTGAACAGTGCATAAGCTAAACAAGCGTTGCGGATCGGCAGGTTGATCAGGATCGACACTTGTCGGACATGTCCTACGAGTGACTTATGCGTAACACCGCTCAAATATCTGTACCATACTGCTTTGGTAAGAACGGTCAATAACTGAACCTCGACTGAAACTTACCGATCTGGTAAAATAAAATGTGTTTTTCTACAAAGACGTTGACTTCAACCCACGTAAACATGAGTATAGTATATGATTAACAGTTTAATTAAATGTATAAGCCATGTGACAGATTCACCTTTAATAAAAGTTATACACATTGTTGGCTAGAGAGTGGAACTGTGCCGAATATCCAATACATAAACTCAAGACTCGTGATCAAATAGTCCGGAGTTAGATTCCCATGTGAGCGAGTCAACATTTGGTACCTTCACGGACGGTGTATCCTGAAGCAGACTTCGAGAAGTGTTAATAAAGATAATAGGAACTTGCGTCAAATAAGAATTAATATTACAAGAATTTCCAAGGTACTCAATCCAATCATAACCTAAGTTTAATAGTTATCAAAATAACATCGGTTTGTTTATTTACAGTGATATACACCTGGATCGAGCAGCAGTTACCCTACCAAGTTAGCCTTCCATGAAACATGATTACAATGAAACAATGATGTAGAGATACATTTAAAATAGATGGATATACTTCCGAGTTTAAACCTCAGGTTTTCCAGATATTCAAATTATTAGCTTACACCAAATTAACCTTTTACACCAAAAGTCATGAGACGTTTTTTTAACTAATGCATGTACTGATTCCATAGAATGGTGAAATAATACTTCCGGAATACTATTGGTTACATCACCAGTCTCTCGGTCATTTTGGAAGTGAGGAATAACGTGAAACATCATTTTAAATAACCAATCAAACGAAAAGGATTAACGCTGGTAATGTTAACCAGTTTCAAATCACTCAAACAGCATGAAGAAAAATTCCGTATGGCCTTGGGATAAGGTTAAAGCGGATATGTTCAAATGAAAGTGGTTATACCAGCCGTCGTAGTGAGTTAAAAAATCATCTTAGGAAAAGGGGTTATAGCGGAGGGTTCTTATTGTCTTAACATTTGCTAAACAACTACCAAATATTGCCGAAATAGTTAATAAAAATTTGAAAATTTTACACAAGTCGGAGAAAATGAAAGAAGTGTTTAATAAGCCACCTATTGCGGCATATAGGAGAGATAGGAATTTAGAGGATGTACTGGTACATGGGAAACTAAATAAAATCATGAGAAATCGTACAAGTTATACAAATGAGAAGTGTGAGTCGTTTTTGATTTGTGAGATGTTTCAAAGACGTAGTACGAAGGAATAAGACCAGAAGAAAACAAGTATGGTTGTTCAACAAAAGATGCTGTATATGGTATTACATGTCGTAATTGTAACAAGTTTGTATATGTTGGTGAGACATCCCGTACTGTAAAAGAACGGTTGAAGGAACACGAAGCAGACGTGAGGCTGGGTAGGAGTACGAATGTGGCCGATCAGTTTGGAGGTTCACAACATTCATCAAAAGACATGGGCGTTTGCGTTTGGGAAATAATGCGGGAAAAGGGTAAATAATATCGCCAGATTAAAGAATATAGATGGATTAAAGAGCTCCAAACAGCAGTGCCCAATGGTGCAAATAAGAAGACAAATATGGACGTTCTATGGAGGGAGTATAAATAAATTAAGATAAGAAAACAATGTGTAAAAAGATATCGTATAATTGCTGTATAAGGTGATATGTGGAGAAGGGTTGATTGATGAGGGTAGATGCATATATGTAATGTATATGTGTGGGTATGTATGTTTTATATCTATATATGTATGTATGTGTGCATGTATATGTGTGTATATGTAAACATGTGGGTACATATATTTTTGTAAAGATGCTTCAAAGGGTTGCAGTTTTGAGTGTCAGTTATACTTTTAGTATTGAACTAGTAACACAAGGATGACGAACAGAATTTTATTATACAAAAGCTATTTACAGAAAAGTTCAAAAGGCTCTCGAGAATTATATGCATACGTTGATATAACATACCACCTACATATAACAAGCTTGTTTTAACAAGGTTAAATAACCGACTTATGGCCATAGGGAGATAAAATATGTTTAAATAACAACAACAACAAAATAGAATCAAAGAAAAGAAACATATGTTTTGAAAAAAGGGTAACTCTCCTTGACTGGACTAACATATGCTTATAATATATTTACTTACCAATTGACCAAGCATCCTAGTGTTCTGGTATTAATACACTTGCATATCTAGGGGCGGTGCTCGGCTAAAACTAAATTAGACGGTTGGCCAATTAGTCAAATTATGTCGGCAACCATTTGAATCCGTTTAGTTCAATTATCAGTGTTCCGGATTGGCGCCCCGCCACGTCCCGGATAATGTTTCCGGGAAAAACCTTGTCAAATCTGGACGACATCAGCCGCGGCACCGTAGAAGTTCGGGATGATCCGTAATGAACCCTGTTGTTCCGGCTCGATCCGGCAGAACGTCCCGGATGTTTAACAATGTTTCATACAACAGGGTGACACCGGGAGAAATATCCAGATACGGCGTGATCCGGCACAATGCCAGGAAAAGCCGGAGCAATGCCTGGTTCGTGGCTCTACAGTGGCTCAACAGTACCGAGGCTTTACATTGATCCCTGAAGCTAACCACTAGGCCATGGCGGATCCCTTGTATATCAGTTTAGACATAGAACCTAATACAAACTAGAATTGTTTTGACAAAAACATATGTCTCCCCCTCAAATATCTGTCAAAATCTCTCAAAACATTCCAACCTATAAAGCAGACAAACAAAAATTTGACCAAGTTGGACAGTACTCAATTTTTAATTACTAATGTTTTGTCTTGACCTGGTACAAAGTGGACATGATTTCAAATGGTTTACAGAAACACATATTTTTACTGCAGCTGTAACATTCAAGACTGAAGTATTCTTCAAAACAGTTAACAACTGTTGCTAAACATAAGCAAGCCGTCTTGGAGATATTGAGTGGACAGGAAATAAAGCCTAAAACCTTTGAGCTTCAAGCGTGACCTTGACCTTGAACCGGTATGGTCGAGACGCGGGTTCTGCACGTCGACTTGATGAGGTGAACATGTGACCCAAGTTTCATGAAAATTCTTTAAGCTGTTTTGGAGATATGGAGCGGCACAAAATAAAGCCTCAAACCTTTGACCTTCAAGCGTGACCTTGACCTTGACCCAGTATGTTCGAGACGCGGGTTCTGCACGTCGCCTTGATGAGGTGAACATGTGACCAAATTTTCATGAAAATCCTTCAAGCCGTCTTGGAGATATTGACTGGACACGAAATAAAGCCTAAAACCTTTGACCTTCAAGCGTGACCTTGACCTTTAACCGGTATGGTGGAGACGCGGGTTCTGCACGTCGCCTTGATGAGGTGAACATGTGACCCAAGTTTCATGAAAATCCTTTAAGGAGATATGGAGCGGACACAAAATAAAGCCTCAAACATTTGACCTTCAAGTGTGACCTTGACCTTGACCCAGTATGGTCGAGACGCGGGTTCTGCACGTCGCCTTGACGAGGTGAACATCTGACCCAAGTTTCATGAAAATCCTTCAAGCCGTCTTGGAGATATTGAGTGGACACGAAATAAAGCCTAAAACCTTTGACCTTCAAGCGTGACCTTGACCTTGAACCGGTATGGTCGAGACGCGGGTTCTGCACGTCGCCTTGATGAGGTGAACATGTGACCCACGTATCATGAAAATCCTTTAAGGAGATATGGAGTGGACACAAAATAAAGCCTCAAACCTTTGACCTTCAAGCGTGACCTTGACCCAGTATGGTCGAGACGCGGGTTCTGCACGTCGCCTTGATGAGGTGAACATCTGACCCAAGTTTCATGAAAATACTTCAAACCGTCTTGGAGATATGGAGTTGACACAAAATAAAGCCTCAAACCTTTGACCTTCAAACGTGATCTTGACCTTGACCCGGTATGGTCGAGACGCGGATTATGCACGTCGCCTTGATGAGGTGAACATGTGACCCAAGTTTCATGAAAATCTTTCAAGCCGTCTTGGAGATATGGAGCGGACACGAAATAAAGCCTCAAACCTTTGACCTTCAAGCGTGACCTTGACCTTGACCCTATATTGTCGAGACACGGGTTCTGCACGTCGCCTTGATGAGGTGAACATGTGACCAAAGTTTCATTAAAATCCTTCAAGCCGTCTGGGAGATATGGAGCGGACACAAAATAAAGCCTCAAACCTTTGACCTTCAAGCGTGACCTTGACATTGACCCTATATTGTCGAGACGCAAGTTCTGCACGTCACCTTGATGAGGTCACCTTGATGAGGTGAACATGTCACCCAAGTTTCATGAAAATCCTTCAAGCCGTCTGGGAGATATGGAGCGGACACGAAATAAAGCCTCAAACCTTTGACCTTCAAGCGTGACCTTGACATTGACCCTATATTGTCGAGACGCGGGTTCTGCACGTCGCCTTGATGAGGTGAACATGTGACCCAAGTTTCATGAAAATCCTTCAAGCCGTCTCGGAGATATGGAGCGGACACGAAATAAAGCCTCAAACATTTGACCTTCAAGCGTGACCTTGACCTTGACCCTATATTGTCGAGATGCAGGTTCTGCACGTTGCCTTGATGAGGTGAACATGTGACCTAAGTTTCATGAAAATCCTTCAAGCCGTCTCGGAGATATGGAGCGGACACGAAATAAAGCCTCAAACCTTTGACCTTCAAGCGTGACCTTGACCTTGACCCTATATTGTCGAGACGCGGGTTCTGCACGTCGCCTTGATGAGGTGAACATGTGACCCAAGTTTCATGAAAATCCTTCAAGCCGTCTGGGAGATATGGATCGGACAAGATTTTGGGGAAAAACAGACAGACAGACAGACAGGCAGACAGACAGACAGACAGACAGACAGACAGACATCAAGGACAAAAACAATATATCTCCCCTGTATACAGGGGGAGACATAATAAGCAGCACCTAGTTACACTTGGTCTTGTTTCATATATGCACAGTGACGAGTATTGTGAGTCTGTGTATACTTGAGGTATAGACTAAAATGTAATTTATGTAGGTCCACTTTATTACATTCAAGTAATGTAAAGTGTTTGTTTATTATAGTGTAGCCCCTATCGAAAAAGTCAGACATTTTTTTTATAATGAGACACCTTAGCATGTTTACTTCCCGAAATTAAGATTTTGTGCGAAACAACAAACAGGCAGGCATTTGGTACCATTATTTAACTAAGACACCGATATAACAATCCAATTGAGATATATGTATACTTTCACTAACTTGAAGAACCATTGACGATATTCATTCTATCGGATTAGTCTTAGATTAGCCTGGTAAACATCGTCTACAAATATAATCTTATTGCATTTAAAGTTTAAAGCTTGCTGCTTAGGGCTTAGAGCTTAGAGCTTGTGTATACGCACGTTATTAACAGGATCGTAAATAGGCATTACAAGTGTCCTTTTAAAGGCGTATCCGGGAGTGGATCACGCACAACTTTATGCGCATTCCTTTTCGCTCAATTGTAAACAAAAATGTAGCTTTCAATTATTTTTTGTCTCGTGGGGTTAATTTGATCGAATTGAATTCGGACGATCGAACGCTGTCAAAACAATTGTCAAAAGATTATAAATAAACACTGTTTCTACGATGCAAGCGTCTAAGAGATGTATATCTGGGACATTTTTAACAAAGAAACGATCGAAAAGTCTTGATAATATCAAGTTTTTCAACAAGCGTCAAGTAAAAGGTAATGATTGCAGCATTGAAGTGTACGCTGAATCTAACAAATCTGTGTCTGTAAGTGAAAGTTTAGTTATTAAATAAAGTTGAAAACATTGTGACAAAATAATAAATTGCCATTATATTTATATATACTATAAGTCACCTGCTGCAGAGGCATCAGAAAGCGTCTAAATATGATATTTATTGTCCATAGTGAAATTTTTAGTATTTTCTTAATAAGGGTAGATAATAAATGTAATATTTCTCAGAAACAAGCAAGGTAAGGTGTACATTTTATTATTTATTTATTTAATATATATAATAATCTACAATTGCAGCAAAAAAGAAAAACAATCTCAGTACAAGTATTTTTTCCATAGACAAATATGTTTGAATTTCGCCATATTTCGGCCATTGCAGCCCATATAAAAACTATGACTTTCATCATATTATTTTATATTAATGCAAAAAATTTGTCTTGTTATTATAATGTCCGTTACATATATCTGAACAAAGAATTTATGAATGTGTTGTTGATTTAATGATGACAGACATTTAAACGTGATTTAAAAAAAATAAAAAATCAAGGCGTTTTAAAAATAGACATACCACAAAAAACGGCCATACTTTTAAAAGTATTCTTTTAATGCTTATATTCCATCGTACATGTGCGAAAAATTAAAAAAAAAATCTCCGAACTAGAACTTATTCGAGGATATGTCTTTAAATGAACGTTCATTTAGGGCAATGCAACTTCAAACCAATATAGATATATTGCTAAAATGTGGACGCACAAATAGTCTTGCGATTATAATTTAAAATATCATGTCCTGTTTTACTTCTACCTTCACAATCAGAAACTTCGATTAGAAAAAATAATGTTCGTAAATAGCCGATCGGTATCCGTTTACAGGCCTCGGTGCTGTTTCGAAATGTAAGCATATCTGGCATGAATATATAAAAGGTACCCACGTGAGTTTGAACATAGTGGTTAGTGGCTAGGCGTTTGTGTTTAGTAAAAATACGATGTTTTCAGAAACGCATTTATATCAGATATAAATACACTGACCAGTATAAACATTTTGCAGCTTTCTATTGTGATAAAAACAACTAATGCATACTATAAACAAGAGGGCCATGATGGCCCTAGTTCGTTCACCTTAACTATACAATGAATTGCAATGAAAATAACATCAAGATTATTCTGAATACAACCTCCACAGTGTTAACAAGAGTTTCCTTCATTTGGCCTAGTAATCTATATGTTTTTACCTAATATGACCCATATTCCAACATGAACTAGATATCATCAAGACAGCATTCTGACAATGTTTCAACTCCGGAGTTTGAACAATACTTTCCTCTATTGACCTTGTTCTGACCCAATATGACCCATATTCGAACTTGACCTAGATATTATTCAGACAAACATTCTGACAAAATTTCAAGCTGCTGAAGCAAAAAATGCAGCATCCAAATTGTTAACAAGATTTTCCTTCAATTTTGCCTAGTTACCTAGTATTTGACCGTACATGGCCCATATTGGAACTTGGCTTAGATATCATTTAGATAAACATTCTCATCAAATGTCAAGCTGCTGTAGCAAAAAAATGCGTCTTTTACAGAGTTAACAAGATTTTCCTTCAATTTGGCCTAGTAACCTAGATTCTGACCCAATATGACCCATATTTGAACTTGACCTAGATATCTTTAAGACAAACACTGAAGAAAAAATGCGGCCTCTAGAGTGTTAACAAGATTTTCCTTCAATCTGACCTAGTGACCTACTTTTTGACCAAACTTGACTTACATATCACCAAGATAAACATTCTGATAAAGTTTCATCATGCTCTAGTTAAAAATGCAGTATCCAGAATGTTAACAAGATTTCCCTTCAATTTGACCTAGTGACTTAGTTTTTAACCCGGCATGACCTATATTTGAGTTTGGCCTAGGTATCATACAGCTCAACATTCTGACTAAATTACAAGCTGCTGAAGCAAAAAAACAATAGTGTTAACAGGAATTCCCTTCAATTTGGCCTAGTGACCCAGTTTTTGACCCAATATTACACATACTCAAAGTTGACCTAGAAATTTTTAAGACAAACATTCTGACAAGATTTAAACTGCTGATGCAAAATTGCAGCCTCTGGAGTGTTAACAAGATTTTCCTTCAATTTTACCTAGTGACCTACTTTTTGACCCGACATGACCCATGTTCAACTTGACTTACATATTATCAAGCTAAACATTCTGGTAAGTTTCATAATGCTCAAGTTGAAAATGTGGCCTCCAGGGTGTTAACACGATTTCACTTCAATTTGACCTAGTGACCTTGTTTTTGACCTCATATGGCCCAGTTTCGAACTGTCCAAGATTTGATGGAGATGAATGTTCTGATAAACTTTCATGAAGATTACATGCAAAATAAAGCCTGTATAGTGTTAACAAGCCCAAATGATGACGAAGGACGACGCACGACGCACGACGACCGGACGTCGGACAAAATGTTAGCACAATGGCTCACCTTGCACTTCGTGCATAGGTGAGCTAAAAATACCATTCGTCTCAGTTTTCAGAATATTTGAACTAACCCCCACCCCCTTCAGAAAATTTAATTTATCCCAAAAGCTATTTCGTTCTTTATTAATTAATGTTCTTAACAGCTGGTGCTTCCTGTCAATACATCCGTGGTCAGTTCTGAACATACTTGATAGATACAATCCGTTATTTTATACAGCGCAAGCATTATTCTCTGTTACTTTTGCAATTGAAACTCAAACTTTGAATGAGCTCTGCGTTATCCGTAATAGTTTGTGTTTTAGCACTTATAATATCATTTCGTAAGCAGGTGAAAGAATCTGAAATGTCGCAAAGACGGGCTTGTAGCTTCAATTCCTTAACTGCATACAACTGTATTGCAGCTTGTAACGTATACGTTCTACCCAAGCATAAAGGATACGGTGTCTTTAATGTTATGGTGGACGGAGTGTCGCCTGATATCTGGGTATATTTCCCAGGTATCAATACACCATCTATTTTGAAAGCTGTGACAAGCGGTGCGTATTGTAACGATGCTACACTAGAAGCATCGATAGTCCTCGTATCGCGACAAAAACCACCGGTAAGATGATCACTGCATTGTGCGGTGTGATGATGATGAGCAAATGTGAAATTTGTCAACTTTATTTTTGACAGGTACACATTATCATGTACGAATAAGCTGATTGTTTCGGAAATAATTTTGGCCTTAACAGTGCCATTACTTAATCTCCCTGGACGCGACATAATCAGTTGTGATGCATAACGTTTCCGATTGTAGTTACACTCAATGTTAACTTTACTTGTTTCTAAATGATCTACAATATCAGTGAGATCCTCTTGTTCCCCAAGGCTGTAGAACCCCTTTCTCTTCGTACAGGCGCTAAACTCAGAAATGGTCATAGTTGGAGTTCGAAGGAAGTAGAATGCGTCGCCAAGTGTATTCCGAAGATCTTGGCCATTCGTAGATCCGGATCTTTGCTTCGCCCATTCAATTGTTTTGTTAAATATATCAGCTTCGTTAGCATGAAATGTGTCTCCTTTCAATAAATAAGTTAGACATCTGAAAGGCATTTGTAAATAGCCATCGGTCAATAAAACCTTCTCGGCATTTCTGTCGATAAAATCGATAGCATGCTCAATCAAATATTGATTGTCATACAGCAGTGCTCTGTCTAACAGCTCGCACGAGTTTTCAATAGAAATCTTCTTTACCAACCTTCGACAACATCCATCAACGAGGAATTGGACTTGGTACTTATGGGAAATTTCTAAACAATCTGCAAGTTCGTTGAATTCATTGACAAGGTCAACATTGTCGCTGTACAGTAATCTGAAATAAAACAGTTTCCTTAGTTGACCATTTCAAAAATGACAGGGAAGATGCTTAGCTGTGTGATGTTCAGGCTATGTTTAAGGAGAATCCTTCCGCATACTCATCTACATTATAGCTTTGGCTTTTTGTTTTGTAACGTCTTGCGAAAACAAAGTGTAGGCCGCAACATACAGGCCTATATGTAGCAACACTCATGAGGTACCATTCCAGTTTAAGATAAGATTATTAATGTTTCTTGCATTTCCGAAACTCGATTTAGACTCGTTAAGCTATCTTTAGAAAGGTGCATTGGTGCCCTAAATAATCAGTTAACCCATTACTTCACACAGACGATATTTGACACCTGCCATTGAACATGATTTTTGAAAATATTGCATTAAAACATGCAATTGTTCAAAACCAGCAATTTCACCTTTTATTGCAATATTTTCAACTCTTTATCAATATAAACCTTTCTGTTTTTTAGATTGTTGAAATTGTACGTATACTGATTGTAAAGCAGACGACCTTTAAAAAGTCATGTGAAGTAATTGAAGTTGGGGTGTAAATAAACTACAACAATAATGGTAAAATAATGATATATTATGATGATAATAATAATAATTATTAGAAATGAAAGTAATAGTAAATATAATAATTAATGAGACAAATGGTATAATCGTTATTATTATCATTGTTATTCAATTAAATGCACACAACATAAGTACATATATGTTTTCAATGACTTATCATGTAAAAGCGGCAATTGATCAAAACGAATTAAACTAACCTAAGAAATGTTTTGAATTTGTCGCCTTCTGCGTCTTGTATAATAATCTCTTCGCTGCTGTCCTTAAGTGGTCCGAAAAACATGGCTTGGAACACTTGACTTCGGGCAGCAAGAACTATTTTATGTGCGTGCACTCTATCGTCAAGGTTTTCTTCACTTTGATCTGCACATCTAAAAGTGACGTCCGTCCAAAGTTCAGCATCAAACATCTGCACCATGCATTCTCCAAGCTTTTTTTCTATCTGCCATCCGTCAGGCAGTTCTTGAGTCGTGGCGCCTTCAGTCCTTACAACAGATGTATTCATGGCACCATCGTCTGATATTGGATCTGATTTTATTGTATTTTCATCAGTAAGATGCTGCTTTTCAATGTTCGAATCTGTTTCGCCTGTCGCCATTGTGTTTGTTTTTCTGAAAGATTTCAAATATTGCAAGCAAGAATAATATGATAAACCATCTATCGCAGAACCGTCGCTTCATCGTTAAAACGGAATAACAAGTCCGACAGTTGGGGATAAAATACGTAATATACGATCACTGCAATGTGTACAAATCAAATTCATTTCATATGAAAAATACGGGTTTGCGTCGGATTAGAAGTAATAGAACATACATGTATACTTCCAGGACAAATTCTGAGCAATATTAATTTCTGCCTAACAGATTATCAGCACAAATCCTAATACAAGACACGAAATTATCACTCATCGTTACTAAGGTAAGAGACTGCTAACGAGTTCATTCTGCGTTTCAATGTAAATAAATAAACTACAGCCCTAAAGTATAACAGTTTTATCCAGTTATCCATGTTGGCACATCACTGCAAAGGATAACCTATCATTTAAAGAAAAAAATCCAAAAAAGGGCCTTCCAAAGAAAATGTATAAGTGACAATTACAATTAAATATAACTTGAGTAGTATGTTTTATGTCTCTATACCGTTCTCTAAAGGTTTTAATTAGGGAATATATGACCACTAAAGAACAATGAAATTTTAACAATATATGCTAGATTCATGTTTATACATTGTTTTATTTATGATGAAAGATGAAGCTGGTTTTCAACATAGTGTGATACATATAGTTTTACCATATCAATGTAGGCATTATGGGGTCCTGTTTAAATTGAACTGTCGCATGATGGATACATTTAACATTAACTGTGTTGGTTATTATATGACACAAAAGTAACATAAACGTATAGATTTCCAAATGCAGTATCTTATAAAGTTAGAAATAAACTAGCAGTAAGGTTTCTGTGAAATTCATAAGCCGTGTTGATCTAAAAGACATTGTACACCAACCTACTTTCTACGTAAAAATACATAACAAGGTCAATTTACTAAATATGTATCAGTAAAATGACCATGTTGTGTATCCATCATGCGACAGTTCAATTTAAACAGGACCCCATAAACGAATATTTAACATACCCGTATAACTTTCAATTAATTGAACAAATTAAAGACAAGAAATAACAGAATGCACATATTTTAAATCTATATCTAAAAGTCATATTACAAATAATACACGATAAATTGAATAAACGAAAATACTTACAAATAAGATCAAACTACTGATTAATTCACGAAATCAAATACAAATCCTTTTTAAGTATAGTTCTTTTTAACTTTTAGAAGTTGACACCCTTTATATTTTCCGAAAATCCTGTATGTGTATTGACACACGATCAATACTACATGCATTGAAAATGTAAAGTTTAAATTATAATACCTATTGATAATTGGGAAAACGATAAATGCTTAACATCAGGCATTCCATTTTTTTTTTATTGTTTTCACAAAGCGGTAGAGGTTTCCAAATTTGGTTCTATTACGGAAACAATCAAGGGTATGTGACACTGTATGCATGTACAAGCGCGGCCTTACATGTCTTAAGGGGAGACAGGCGTTTGCGGATCGAAAATACCTGTGTGTGAATGAAATAATTTGAGTATAACATGTTTGCGAAGAAAAAGAAGAAGAATAAGAAGAAGAAGAAGAAGAAAAAAAGAAGAAGAAGAAGAAGAAGAAGAAGAAGAAGAAGAAGAAGAAGAAGAAGAAGAAGAAGAAGAAGAAGAAGAAGAAGGAGAAAAAGAAGAAGAAGAAGAAGAAGAAGAAGGAGAATAAGACTAAGAAGAAGAAGAAAAAGAAAAAGAAGAAGGAGATGAAGGAGAAGAGGAAGAAGAACAACAACAACAAATCCAAAGTAGAAGAAAAGGAAGAAGACGTACCTTATGAAGTAAAATATATCTGCTTTAAAATGTACTGATAATCTTTAAATATGTGCATGTTTGTACACCTAACCATACGTTTAACACATAATATTGATATTGTCCAGGATTAGCCTTCATTTACTGTGAACAATAATTGGTCCAAAACATTTGCATATGTTACTCTTAGCACTGAACGCGAACATATGTAGGTTCGGTACCTTCGTGAATAACTTTCATTGCAGAACAATCCAGTAATACATGCAATGGCGTACGTTGCACTATATTATAACAATCATTTAAAAAACAAGAGCTGTCGGAGGACATCGCGCTCGACTATTCCACTGCTTATTTCAGTTACTGAGATAATGGACTCTAATGTAGTTGCATGCAAAACATTAACCACAATTTCTTAGTGGGTGATAATTTGCATTATATGCAGGATAGTGTTATTTAACATGATTATGTTCATAGGTGTGATGGTTAGAAAGGGTTGTATAACGTTTCAATGGAATGCATCAAGTAGTTACTAAGATATTGACTCTTAATGTAGTTGCACACAAACTTTTAACCATAATTTCTAAGTAAAACCAAAGCGCCAATGGCACTGTAGTGGCGATCGTATGGAAAATCCTGCAAAGTAACAAGCAGTATATGGGTGTAAGGCTTGCGATGACTCTGGTGCGGGTATATTTGAGAATGTATCAAATCTTTTGACAGTAGAATAATGTAAGTTTGCCAGAATGTTGTCTTGGTGATTTTTTAGTTACGTTCTGAAATTGGTCATGATGTGTTCAAAATTAGGCCATTCCAAAGTTATGAAAAATCTAGTTGGTATTCGATAGACTACCGTTTTAGCTCATTAGAATGGCTATTTGTAATACAAATTGTTCGGATAATTACATGTTTATCACCAGGTCGCTAGGCCATATTAAGATAAAATATTGTTTACACTTTAGAAATGACTAAATTATCAAGAAAGGAGAGAAAACAGTATCCATTAGTTTGGTGTTTGTTTCAATAATGTCCGATATTAAACAGGTCTGTTCAATTTAGTCCCTTCACATTGCATGATTGAGGGTTGTCAGAGACATATAAACACAGTGGTTGTTAAACTGCTTCGAATAATGTGAGTGCAAAAACAAACACAAAACATGCTCAAAAAGCAGAATTTCACTATTTGCCAAACTGTTCAATTTATAAAAATATAGGCATATATTATAATGCTCGATCTCCAAACTAAATTAGGCTACACTTTCAGCATTGATTGCTAATTGACTCTAGAACGTGCAGACGTGTATATATAACGTGTGTACACACTGACATCGTGTGTCCTTTAAACCTTTGTAAACCAGTCTTATCATATAGACGCTTTCACATATTTAAACAACTACAAAATAAAGCGTTTATAATATTGAGATTTAAGAACACCTGTATCGCGAGCTATTTATAGAACCTTTTGGAATTTCCAGATTTGAGTATCATCAGAGTTATTTGCCGTTATTTGCAAGGCAGAACGCGCAATGATATTTATTATCTGCCCAATCATGACGAAGATAATATTTACATATTTTAACTCTATGTAGATAATGTCTCGATAACACTCAAATATTAGTAACAATCCGGTACCAAAGTAGCACTGACATAATTATTATTAATCACGTCTCTGCATCAATGATGGAACTATAACGGATGTGAGTAAATTAGTTTGCAGTAAGGAAAGAAAATATCAACCGATTGTTCAAAACCGACTATGTAAATATTTTTCGTTGTTGTTGTTTTTGTTAGCATTGTGGCGATTGTCAAACCAATCGCCACAAAAGGGTTAACTAGTTTGCACCATATGCAGGATAGAGTTATCTTAATTGGTTGTGTTTATAGTTGTGCAATTGGGAAAGGTTGTATACAGTTTCAATACAATGCTTTAAGTTGTTACTGAGATTACACTCTAAATGTAGTTGCAATACTTTAACCAGAATTTCTAAGTCCAAAAAGGGCCATAACATGCATAAAATGCAGGATAGATTTATTTAACTTAAAAATCAACATAGGTTAGATAGTTGGGAAGGGTTGTATAAAGTTTCAAAGCAATGCATCAAGTAAATACTAGGATATCGACTCTTAATTTATCGTTTCATGCAAAACTTTAGCCAAATTTCTAGTTAATAAAAGGGCCATAAATTGCAAAATATACTGGATAGAGTTATCATACTTGATTGTTTACATAGGTGTGGTATTTGGGAAGGGTTGTATAAAGTTTCAATGCATCAAGTAGTTACTAAGAGATGGTCTCTTAATGTAGTTTCACGCAAAACTTTAACCAGTATTTCTAAGTAAAATAATGGCCATAACTTGCATAAAATACAGGATAGAGTTATCTTACTTGATAATCTACATAAGTGTGATAGTTCGGTAGGGTTGTATCAAGTTTCAAAGCAATGCATCGAGTAAATATTGAGATAGGGACTCTTAATTTAGTTGCAGGTAAAACTTTAACCAGAATTTCTAAGTAAAGAAAGGGCCATAACTAGCATAAAATGCAGGATAGAGTTATCTAACTTAATAATCTACATAGGTGTGATAGTTGGGTAGGGTTGTATAAAGTTTCAATGCAATGCATAAAGTATATACTGAGATATGGACTCTTAATTTAGTTGCACGCACAACTTTAACCAGAATTTCCAAGTAAAAAACGGGCCATAACTTGCATAAAATGCAGGATAGAGTTATCTTACTTCATAATCTACACAGGTGTGATAGTTGGGTTGGGTTGTAGAAAGTTTCAATGCAATGCATCGATCAAATACTGAGATATGGACTCTTAATTTAGTTGCACGCAAAACTTTAACCAGAATTTCTAAGTAAAAAAAGGCCATTACTTGCATAAAATGCAGGATAGAGTTACCTTACTTGATAATCTACATCGGTGTGATAGTTTGGTAGTGTTGTAGAAAGTTTCAATGCAAAAACATGTAGTATTTAAGAACTGACATGCAACACCTTAACCAAAGTTTGACGTGGACGCCGACGCCGACGCAAGGGTGAGTAGTATAGCTCTCATATTCTTCGAATAGTCGAGCTTAAAATGAAATCGGTTTTGGACATACAGATACTTTAACCGATTACACTGTCATATGAAGATTATAAAACCTTCAATAAGTTTAAACAATATTTTATTTATATTCTAAATTACAATACCTATCACATATAACAACAGATTGAGTAGAAAGCATTAAGCTTTTTAGGAAGCTAGCTCCAATTATGATTACGTGACGAGTAGCCCTAGACATTTGGATGTTTGTATCATGTAGACACATCTGAAAACGTATTTTAGAAAAGGGGTTAGTATGAGATCCTACCATATCAACATTTCTATAAATCATTGAAATGTAAGGAAACTAATTATAAATATCTCATAGTGCTGATGTAATGTGATTGCTTCCCTTCTATTGCCCTTCGTGAAATATAACGTTCAAGGTTATCCCCTACATTCCCGTATATATCTCTTATCGGTCTTAAATACAGTCACGGACAAAATGCTATAGTTAATATAATTGAATAGGGGCACGAGTAAAACTCAAATGAGAGGTAGCATTTGAAGAGATAACAGTTACATGTACATGTATACTATATTCTTACGCATCGGATATAAATAGACCATTTACAGACAATCCTTGAAGCCTTCTATGACTTAATGGTGAACAGTGCAGAACCTAAACGAGCTGCGCGAACCGGCAGGTTGATCAGGATCGAAACTTGTGGAAAATGTGGAACACCGCGCAAATATCGTACCATAAGAACGTTCAATAACTGAACCTGGATTCTGGTGAAATACAATGTGTTTTTCTACATAGTCTATGACTTCAACTCACGTAAACATGAGTATATAGTTCATGATCCTCATATTGAATTAAATGCATTTTCCATGTTTTAAGATAGAACTTTACGGAATGTTTACTCATAGTTGGTGAGATAGTAGCACTGTGCTAAAGTTCACTTACACAGCTTTCGTATTCTTTACGTTTTTAATATATTTACAATTTATTGATTGCCATATCATGTTTAACTAACTAAGCACAACAGCTTTTTTTTTAAGTTCATTTTAAGGATGTACTGAACTGAAAAGTGTATTTTTCATAATATTTTACTTTTGTTGTAATATTGGTTTTTTGAAAGTTGGATATATGTTAAATTAAAAAAAAAAAAAAAAAAGGTATGGTAGTGAGCTTTTTTCTTTGCTAGATCAATTTATAAAAAGCCTTATGATGAGCTTTTTTTTGCTATTTCAGCCCATGAAAAAAAAAAAAAAATCAGCAACTGGACAGCGTCTCAAGAAAAAATTGAAGGCTCATGAAAAAAATAGGCCCTTTATCTCAAGCAAATTTTATCCATTTTTTTTTAAATTTTGAAGAATTATAAAAAGGTTTAATGACTAAACAGGTTTTAATTGACAACAAAATAAGAAGATTTAATAAGAAAGTAAAAAAAAAAAAAAAAATTAAATTTCAAAACCTCAGTTCAGTACATCCTTAACTTAAATGTGAATTCATATCTCAAGCAAATTTTATCCATTTTTTTTAAATTTTGAAGAATTATAAAAAGGTTTAATGACTAAACAGGTTTTAATTGACAACAAAATAAGAAGATTTAATAAGAAAGTAAAAAAAAAAATTAAATTTCAAAACCTCAGTTCAGTACATCCTTAACTTAAATGTGAATTCATATTTGATATGCAAATGAATTCTTGATATATATGATTGAAATGAATAATGTAACATTCTGAAATAGGAAAATGTATAAATTACACGATTTCGTTCACAACATCCATTTAAATCATAGGGTAAATGGTGTTTCGTGTATAATATGGAACTTTCAGGTAAACTTAAAAAGACATAATAATTAATAATAATTAAATGTCATCAATAGATGATAGTAATATTTCGTCACGTCTTACATAACAGGCCTTCAGATCTTTGCAACCAGCAACTATTCATATCAGCTTGCAGTCTGATCAGGCTAAACAAACACACATGAAGCCTATGAAGAAGAAGTGACTCGAACTATGACCATCAACAAACGTAATTCTGTCAAAATTACCTTAAATTTCCAGCACATTCACAAGGTCGGAATCCGTGTGACGTGGCTCAAAGAATACTTTATTTGAACGTATGATAACAAAGATCCATATTGATATACACTGGGCCGAGACCCAGTAGCTCAGTCTGTAGCGACGCGGGCTGTCAATCCAGGGGTTGTGAGTTCGAACCCAGCTCGGCCAACATTCTATCCGACGTTTGAAAATGTCTATGTGGAAAGGCAGCCAGTTGCTTGGATAGAATGTTTTATGAAGTACTGGTGAGTAGGTGAACTGGCCGCCTTAATATGACTGAATATTTGTTGAAAACGGCGTTAAACCCCAATCAATCAATCAATGATATACACGAGTGAGCAAATCTGAAAACGTATTTAAGAAAACGAGAATTCTACCTTATCAAAACCTTTTCATTCAACAGATTTTAAAAACTGTAAGGGGAAAAAGCTCATTGTGCTGATGTAAATAAATGCAACCGTAATATCTCGGGGCATTCACATTCAGTTGATCCTAATAACATTTTTCGCATGTGAAACCTGAAAAATAACTACCGGCGACTAAAAAATACACGGATTATGTACAAACAGTTAGCAACTTTCTATTTTAATGGAAGTCGTACGCATTCCTTGAAAATTACCGTTCGTGCCTGTTCAGAAACTCGTGCAAACCCCGATCCGAAATGATTTTGTTCTGTAGCAGACAATGTTTTTAAAAATATGTGACTGACACTATATAAATGGAGAGCGCAACAAGTTCTTTGCAGAAGCATTCTTTTATTTTATACGGCGCGTCTCCTTTTCGCCACTATTTTACCTTTGCAATTAAAACACAAATATTGAATGAGTTCTGAGTTATCCTCTCCTGTTTGTGCACTTTTAATATCATTTCGTTAGCAGGTGAAAGAGTCTAAAAAGGTGCAACGACGGGCTTGTAGATGCAATTCCTCCACTACTTCAAGATGTATCTTTGCTTGTAATATATACTTTCTTCCAGAGCATAAAAGATACGGTGTCTTTAATGTTAAGGTGGACGGTGGACGGAGTGTCGCCTGATAACTGGGTATATTTCCCAGGTATCAATACACCATCTATTTTGAAAGCTATGACAAGCGGTGCGTATTGTAACGACACTACACTAGACGCATCGATAGTGCTCGTAGTTGTTGACTGACTTCCAAAATTAAAACCGCCCGTATTATAACTACTATGATCACTGAATTGTACGGTGTGATAATGATGAGCAGATGTGAAATTTGCCAACTTTATTTTTGACAGGCACACATTATCATGTACGAATAAGCTAATTGTTTCTGAAATTGTTTTGCTCTTAACAGTGCTATTACTTAATCTCACTGGACGTGACATAATCAGTTGTGATGCATAACGTTGCTGGTTGTAGTTACAATCAATTTTAACTTTACTTGTTTCTAAAAGTTCTATAATATCCAATAAATCGTCATATTCCTCAATACTGTAGAACCCCTTTCTCTTCGTACAGGCGCTAAACTCAGAACTTGTCATTGTTGTAGTTCGAAGGAAGTAAAACGCATTGCCAAGTGTTTTCCGAAGGTCTTGGCCATCCGTAGATCCGCAGCTTCGCTTCGCCCATTCAATTGTTTTGTTAAATATATTAGCTTCGTTAGCATGCAATGTGTCTCCTTTCAAGATGTAAGTGAGACATCTTAAAGACATTTGTAAATAACCATCGGTCATTAAAACTTGCTCTGCATTTCTGTAGATGAAACAACGAGTTTTCAACAGAAACCTTCTCTGCCAACTCAGACAACACGTACTATTTAGGAAAATCGTTTCTATTGTTTGTATCGAAAACCTAGAGTCAAATTTAATAAAACCTCGAAAATAAAGATTATGTTGTTATTTTTCTCCCACAAAACATTGGTATTTAGCTAACTTCACACAGCTTATTCAACTAGTAAAATGAGGTATGTGAAGTTGGCACGAAGTTCGATATTCGGTAATCGATATTAAATACCGATATGAATGTAGAGCTGAAACGAATATAGAGCCAGCACCAGATTCGTGAATTCTGTTACGCATTGAAATATACGATACCGTCATTATTTAGTATGACGAACACAGATTTGAATATCGATTTGAATATGGAGCCAGATCGATATTCGAGAAAATGGTGCTATCTTTTTTCTGAGCATGTTGTAGAGCAAATACCGATTTGAATATCGATTTGAATATAGAGCCAGGTCGATATTCGTGAAAATGTGATATCGCCTTCCTGATCATGTAGAAGGGCGAGCCCCAATTTGAATATCGATTTGAATTTAGTGCCAGGTCGATATTCTGTAAAATGGTGCTATTGTCTTTCTGACCATGTAGTAGAGCGAATACCGATTTCAATATCGATTTGAATATGGAGCCAGATCGATATTCGAGAAAATGGTGCTATCTTTTTTCTGAACATGTAGTGGACGAATACCGATTTTAATATCGATTTGAATATAGAGCCAGATCGATATTCGTGAAAATGGAGCTATCGTCTTCCTGATCAAGTAGAAGGGCGAAACCCGATTTGAATATCGATTTGAATTTAGTGCCAGGTCGATATTCGGTAAAATGGTGCTATTGTCTTTCTGACCATGTAGTTGAGCAAATACCGATTTGAGTATCGATTTGAATATGGAGCCAGATCGATATTCGAGAAAATGGTTCTATCTTTTTTCTGAACATGTAGTAGAGCGAAACCGATTTGAATATCGATCTGAATATAGAGCCAGATCGATATTCGTGAACATGGTGCTATCGTCTTCTTGATCATATAGAAGGGCGAACCCCGATTTGAATATCGATTTGAATTTAGTGCCAGATCGATATTCGGTAAAATGGTGCTATGGTTTTTCTGACCATGTAGAAGAGCGAATACCGATTTGAATATCGATTTGAATATGAAGCCAGATCGATATTCGAGAAAATGGTGCTATTTTTTTTCTGACCATGTAGAAGAGCGAATACCAATTTGAATATCGATATGAATATAGAGCCAGATCAATATTCGGTAAAATGGTGCTATTGTCTTTCTGACAATGTAGTAGAGCGAATACCGATTTGAATATCGATTTGAATATGGAGCCAGATCGATATTCGAGAAAAGGGTGCTATCTTTTTTCTGAACATGTAGTAGAGCGAATACCGATTTGAATATCGATTTGAATATGGAGCCAGATCAATATTCGGGAAAATGCTTTCAATGTCATGCTGATCACGTAGAAGGGTGAACCACGATTTGAATATCGATATGAATTTAGTGCCAGGTCGATGTTCGGGGAAATGATGATGTTGTCTTTCTGACCATGTAGTAGAATGAATAACGATTTGAATATAGAGCCAGGTCGATATTCGGTTAATGGTCCTTTCTTCTTTCTTACCATGTAGTAGAGCGAATACCGATTTGAATATCGATTTGAATTTAGTGCCAGGTCGATATTCGAGATAATGGTGTTACCGTCTTTCTAACCATGTAGAAGCGTGAATGCCGATTCGAATATCGATTAGAATTTAGTGCCAGGTCGATTTTCGGGGAAAATGCTTTCATTATCTTTATCTGATCAAGTAGAAGCGGGAATACCGATTTGAATACCGATATGAATATGGAGCCAGGTCGATATTCGGGAAAATGATGATACATGTAGTAGAGCGAATACCGATTTGAATATAGAGCCACGTCGTTATTCGAGGAAAATGGTGATTTTTGTCTTTTTGATCTTGTAGAAGGGCGAATACCTATTTGAATATAGATATAAATATTCGAGAAAATGGTGATTTCGTCATTCTGACCATGTATTAGAGCGAATACCGATTTGAATATAGATCTCAATATCAAGCTAGGTATTTTAAAATGCTACCAGTTTCTGAGCTAAAAATAGTTGAGTTTAAGTTTAAACTTATCCGCTTTTCAAAACTAGCGTGTTACTGCGTGGTACCAGTTACTGCGCGTCTCTATTTATTTTTTCATCTGCTGTTTATTTGTAGGACAAATTTCCGTTTTATGCTTTTATAAATGATATTTCTTAATGACAGACAGTGTTGCAGAGGTAGAACGTCGGCTTCTCATGAAAAAGGTCCCGGGTTCGAATCCCGTGATGATTGGGTTCTGTATTTGGGATTTTTGCACTCGGAAGGCGCGTGTAATGGTTAAGACTCCAAGAAGCAAACATCGAGCGTGATTAATACAAGCTATAAGCTTGTTTCACAATCGATATGAAACAAATAAGTTTGAACTTAAACTCAACTAAACTATTATAACCAATCATTAGTCTGAATAAAAACACCTCAGTGCGCATGGCCGCATTCCAAATCAGTATTCGTACTTCTACATGTTCAAAAAGACGACTGAACCATTTTTCAGAATATCGACCTGGTTCGATATTCAGATCGATATTCAGATCGGTATTCGCGCTTCTACATGTTTGTTCAGAAAGACAATAGCACAATTTCCCCGAATATCGACCTGGCTCCATATTCAAATCGATATTCAAATCGTTCTTCACGCTTCTGCGTGATCAGGCTGACGTTGAAAGCATTTTACCGAATATCGACCTGGGTCTATATTCAAATCTATATTCAAATCGGTATTCGCTCTACTACATGGTCAGAAAGTCCATAGCACCATTTTACCGAATATCGACCTGGCACTAAATTCAAATCGATATTCAAATCGGGGTTCGACATTCTACATGATCAGGAAGACGATAGCACCATTTTCACGAATATCGATCTGGCTCTATATTCAAATCGATATTCAAATCGGTATTCGCTGTACTACATGTTCAGAAAAAAGATAGCACCATTTTCTCGAATATCGATCTGGCTCCATATTGAAATCGATATTAAAATCGGTATTCGCTCTACTACTTGGTCAGAAATACAATATCACCATTTTACCGAATATCGACCTGGCACTGAATTCAAATCGATATTTAAATCGGGGTTCGCCCTTCTACATAATCAGGAAGACGATAGCGTCGTTTTCACGAATATCGATCTGGCACTAAATTCAAATCGATATTCAAATCGGTATTCGCTGTACTACATGTTCAGAAAAAAGATAGCACCATTTTCTCGAATATCGATCTGGCTCCAAATTCAAATCGATATTCAAATCGGTATTCGCTCACTACATGGTCAGAAAGACCATAGCTCACTTTAACGAATATCGACCTGGCACTAAATTCAAATCGATATTCAAATCGGGGTTCGCCCTTCTACATGATCAGGAAGACGATAGCACCATTTTCAGGAAAATCGATCTGGCTCTATATTCATATCGATATTAAAATCGGTATTCGCTCTACTACATGTTCAGAAAAAAAATAGCACCATTTTCTCGAATATCGATCTGGCTCCATATTGAAATCGATCTTCAAATCGGTATTCACTCTACTACATTGTCAGAAAGACAATAGCACCATTTTACCGAATATCAATCTGGCACTAAATTCAAATCGATATTCAAATCGGGGTTTGCCCTTCTACATGATCAGGAAGACGATAGCACCATTTTACCGGATATCGATCTGGCACTAAATTCAAATCGATATTCAAATCGGGTTTCGCCCTTCTACATGATCAGGAAGACGATAGCACCATTTTCACGAATATCGATCTGGCTCTTTATTCATACCGATATTCAAATCGGTATTCGCTCTACTACATGTTCAGAAAATAAATAGCACAATTTTCTCGAATATCGATCTGGCTCCATATTCAAATCGATATTCAAATCGGTATTTTGTCTACTACATGGTCAGAAAGACCATAGCATCATTATACCGAATATCGATCTGGCACTAAATTTAAATCGATATTCAAATCGGTGTTCGCCCTTCTACATGATCAGGAAGATGATAGCACCATTTTCACGAATATCGATCTGGCTCTATATTCAAATCGATATTCAAATCGGTATTCGCTCTCCTACATGTTCAGAAAAAAGATAGCACCATTTTCTTGAATATCGATCTGGCTCCATATTCAAATCGGTATTCGCTCTACTACATGGTAAGAAAGACAATAGCACCATTTTATCGAATATCGACCTGGCACTAAATTCAAATCGATATTCAAATCGGGTTCGCCCTTCTACATGATCAGGAAGGCGATATCACCATTTTCACGAATATCGACCTGGTTCTATATTCAAATCGATATTCAAATCGGTATTCGCTCTACAACATGGTCAGAAAAAAGATAGCACTATTTTCTCGAATATCGATCTGGCTCCATATTCAAATCGGTATTCGTCATACTAAACAATGACGGTAACGTATATTTCAATGCGTAACAGAATTCACGAATCTGGTGCTGGCTCTATATTTGTTTCAACTCTACATTCATATCGGTATTGAATATCGATTACCGAATATCGAACTTCGTGCCAACTTCACATACCTAGTAAAATGACAATGTTGTGTATCCATCATGCGACAGTTCAATTTAAACAGGACCCCATAAACGAATATTTAACATACCCGTATAACTTTCAATTAATTGAACAAATCAAAGACAAGAAATAACAAAATGCACATATTTTAAATCTATATCTAAAAGTCATATTACAAATAATACACGATAAAATTGAATAAACAAAAGTACTCACAAATAAGATCAAACTACAAAAATGTATATAATTTTCTCTGGTGTTAACCTCACGAATTCACGAATTCAAATACAAATCCTTTTACGGTAAAGTTCCTTTTATATTTAAGAAGTTGACATACTTTATATTTTCCGAAAATCCTGTATGTGTATTGACACGCGATCAATACTACATTCATTGAATACTTATTTGCGTTAACCCTTATTTGATAATCCAGTTAAATCGAATATAAACATTGAAAATAAACTACTTGAACAAACAGAAGTAAAGTTTAAATTATAATACCTATTGATTATTGGGAAAACGATAAATGCTTAACATCAGGCATTCGCCTTTTCTTGATTGTTTTCACAAAGTGGTAGAGGTTTCCAAATTCGGTTCTATTACGGACATGTGTGAAACATATTATGATTAACAGTATTATATAAAAAACAAAAATGATCACACCCGGCCCTTTGGGCCTATAAGTCACCTATATGTGTATACGTATATACATATTTACATACAATGATATAAAGTCATAACACATCATATTATTTATAATCCGCAGTCGCTAAGTTAAATATCAGATGTTTTCAGAGAAACTTGCTGAATGTAGACACTTTGAAAACGTCGTAATCAAGGGAGTCAGCATTTTCCTTAAGCAGTGACTATAAGAAAACTACCCTTTCACAGTGAAGAACTCTACGGTATGTTCATAAGTTATGCGGTGTTTTCAGATGTAGTTGATCCCTTGTACAAGCGCGGCCTTACATGTCTTAAGGGGAGACAGGCGTTTGCGGATCGAAAATACCAGTGTGTGAATGAAATAATTTGAGCATAACATGTTTGCTCAGTTCTGTTGGTTTCTCCATTAAGGTATTCTACCTTTATACCATATTATTAAGAATAAAAGAAGAAGAAAAAGAAGAAGAAGAAGAAGAAGAAGAAGAAGAAGGAGAAGAAGAAGAAGAAGAAGAAGAAGAAGAAGAAGAAGAAGAAGAAGAAGAGGAAGAAGAAGAAGAAGAAGAAGAAGAAGAAGAGGAAGAAGAAGATCTGAAGAAGAAGAAGAAGAAGAAGAAGAGAAGAAGAAGAAGAAGAAGAAGAAGAAGAAGAAGAAGAGGAAAGAGGAAGAAGAAGAAGAAGAAGAAGAAGAAGAAGAAGAAGAAGAAGAAGAAGAAGGATCAGAAGAAGAAGAAGAAGAAGAAGAAGAAGAAAAAGAAGAGGAAGAAGACAACGACGACAAAAGAAGAAGAAGAAGTAGAAGAAGAAGAAAAGGAAGAAGAAGAAGAAGGATAAGAAGAAGAAGAAGAAGAAGAAGAAGAAGAAGAAGAAGAAGAAGAAGAAGAAGAAGAAGAAGAAGAAGAAGAAGAAGAAGAGAAGAAAAGAAGAAGAAGAAGAAGAAGAAGAAGAAGAAGAAGAGAAGAAGAAGAAGAAGAAGAAGAAGAAGAAGAAGAAGAAGAAGAAGAAGAAGAAGAAGAAGAAGAAGAAGAAGAAGAAGAAGAAGAAGAAGAGAAGAGGAAGAGGAAGAGAAGAAGAAGAAGAAGAAGAAGAATAGAAGAAGAAGAAGAAGAAGAAGAAGACAACGACGACAAAAACGGTGATGAAAAAAAAAGAAAAAAAAGAAAACAATAACGAGACAAATACCAACACGTAGAAGAACTCGGAAGAATACGAAAAGAAGAACCGATAATAATTGATGTATTTGCACAACTCAAAATCGCATTGAATGTGTTAAACACACAGTTTAATGTTAAGAAATATAGCTTCTTACATTTCCAAAAAATAAACTATGTACACATAAGGGGTTTCAAAAGTGGTTCTATCTGATAAAGAGTATCATAATATATATTATGATATATCGGACATTCATTCATATGACACTAACGAAACGATACACGAGTATTCAATGTGATCGAATGGTAAGCGTCGGTGATTTGTAATTTGGTGTCCCGGGTTTGATCCCTTCTCGAGGTGGTCATGAGGCAGGGCTGTTTGCCAAGGCACATTTCTGAGCCTAGTACTGATGTGTATATCGTGGGATCATAGACAAGTATTCTGTTGCCGGGATTTAACTAAATCAATGATGAAAGTGACGTTAATCTTGATCAAATTTATTCAACAGATCAAATGCAAGAGATAGCAGAATATACATATTATTAAATTGATTGATTGGGTATAACGCTGTTTTCAATTAATGTTTAGTAATCACGGCGGCCTGAACACCTATTCATATGTTTCCTGGCTTTCTAAAACCCGGACTCTACACATCAGACGTTCCAGGTAACTGGCTGCTTTCAACTTAGACTGTTAGCCTATTGGTGGAAGACGAATGACGTATGCCACGGTGACTTTTGTAAAACGTCGGAAAGAATATAAGCCGAGTTAGTGGACTTCGAACTCATAACCCCTGGATTTACAGCCAGCGTCTGCTACCCCCGACTTAGCTACTTAGCACATATAATTAGAACACGCACGTATATCTAAAAAATCATTTTAAGAATAATGAAATGCGAAATTAAAAACTAGAAATACTTACATTTTTTTCCAACTGTAAAATCTACTCAGACATTATTTGATTAGTTGTGCACCTATCAATATAAGCAATCGAATGTGACAATACCTTTTAGGTGAAGATTGTTTAAATTATTTTTTTTTAGAAATTGGCAGACTTTACATTTTTCGAAAATCAAACAAAGAATGTGTATACATAAACGCTATAGCCTGTATCGGTTATATGAGCCCGACCATGGGGAAAGGTACAAGCTTGTTTTTCTGAACAGCGATGGTTCGGATCCACCTGTACGTCTGGTCCGCAGACAAAAGTTGACAGAAAAGTCTAACACACATTTGTAATTATTATTTAAACATCATATATATTGTTCAGACTGTGTGGATGGTACAGGTTATTCTGGTTCTACAATGTTTTAAAGAACACACTTGTATTGGCTTGTATATAATAACCGTTCACCCTTAACCCCCCCCCCCCCCCCCCCCCCCCCCCCCCCCCCCCCCCCTTCTCTCCATGATGTATTTTGAATTTGTTAGAGGTGTCAATATTTTCGTTATTATTTGGTTAGTTTAGACTGTGTGGATGTTAGTCGCTATTCAATGTTTTAATAACTGTCCGCCCTTAATTGAGATGACACACTATATTGACTAACACGAGGAACAACCCCTCCCTCTCAATGATATATTTTGTTTTCAAATGTGTTTACATCGCTTACAATATTGCAATAATATCTGTAAATATTTTATCATGAAATGAAAGCTAATGTTACGGCCCGCTTGAATGACGGACACATGTAATGTAACGGTGTTCTGCCTTCGTTAAACGATATTTTAATATACACTCATCATCGAACTGTGTATATATTACAAATACGTTTTGTATTATTAAATACATCGTCGGACACCCACGGTTGTTGATTTCCATTTTCTCCAACATCACACATGGGATTTCCCACTGTCGTTTCGCCGTAATGACACATAGCCAATAGTGTTTCTGATTGGTTGCAGTAATGCTGTACTGCACCAAACAGCCAATTAGACCTCTCGTACTAAGATTATTATTTGTTTTACTTTAAAAAAGGTGACATCATCTGATTAATGACTTAACCTTGGCGTGTGAAATGTTTCAAATTGACAAGTTGCGTGATGTCCGTAAATATACCGTTCATGCATTAAAAAGAGGACGAAATGCGCTTTAACAGTGAAGATAGGCAGTTGGAAAAGTTGTGTTACGTCAATCGGTAGAGAACATGCACACTGCAAACGAGAGCTCCCAATTTCAATCCCCGGCCTTGCAGCAAGTGTTCTGTCCCTGTCACATGGCGCTACTTCATGTCTGATATTAAGATGCGTAATTATGATATCGCTCTACCCCTTTGCTGGTAAAACAGGTAGACACGGTACATTCGTGAATGCTCGTATTACACAGTCTCTCTATGTTAACCAACCACCGCACATTAACGATAGTACCGTGTTTATATATCTTACTAGTGCAGTAGATTCCAATGGACAATATTGATATGACAACAACGCATAAAAGGTTGGCTTGAACTGAACCCTTACATTCAAATACATTCAAATATGCTATAAAACGGCACATACGGCAATCCCCACTTTTTCTAAGCGTATATATATAAAGACAGTGGCAACAGTGAAAGTGTTTTGTCAAATGTAGACAGACATGGTAGGCTATGGATAGCCTGTAATTCTTCACTGTAGGTATATGCATTAAGACACCATAATCAGTAAAAACGGCTCATATACGAGTTGTAAGAACCGTACACAGGGTCTTCAGGATATGCATCATGCCGGACGTAAAGATATATTGTAACGTTTGAAAACAGTGAAAAGGAAGTCACACGAGTGCTTCAGCTAGGTATTAATATGACCTTAGAAGAGACAAAGTGTCCTTATAAATTAGCTTAATAAGGGACATGACAATGTGTCCTTATAAAAGAGCAAAACAGAGATATGACAATGCGTCCTTTTAAATGAATCATTTCTTCGTGCAATAAAACGTCAACCTCATATAGATGTATTAATGAGCGAGAGCGCACAACTTATCCTCAACGAAAACTCTAATTGATCGTTATAGAAAAATGTCCCTATAATAATTCGCAATATTAATTAGTCGTAACGTAACGTTAACACCGCAATTATTAATGCCACTGAGGGGAAACAATTATTATTATGTTTTTAAAAAGTCTTTTTGAAGTTCGTATATTTTAATTTGCGTAAAAGCCTAGCGGGAATCGAAAACAGTTTCCGCTCATGTTTAGAAGTGTAAGTCTACTTGACAACGACATGTTGGAAAGTTTGTTAAGCGGCGTTTTTAGCAAAGCAAAAGTAAATTAGTGGAATACATTTAGACGCTATACGAACATTTGCGAGATTTCTTAAAGAAATATTGCACGAACTGTAAAGATACTCAAATTTGTCTTAAGATGGGATGTTATATATGATTAAACGTGTTGAGCCCTTAAATGTCTCGACATATCTATTCTGTTATCTTATACATCGCGTATCTTTTTCGCATGTATAATCTGTTACTCTCTGTTACTTTTGCAGTTAAAACTCAAACTTTGAATGAGCTCTGCGTTATCCTCTCCTGTTTGTGTATCTGCACTTATAATATCATTTCGTAAGCAGGTGAAAGAGTCCGAATTGTTGCAAAGACGGGCTCGTAGCTGCAATTTCTCCACTACATCGACATGCATTTCAGCTTGTAATGTATACGTTTTACCGGAGTATAAAGGGTACGGTGTCTTTAATGTTATCGTGGACGGAGTGTCACCCGATATCTGTGTATAGTACCCCGGAATCAAAACATCATCTATTTTTAATGATACTTCGAGTGGTGTGTTTTTTAAATGAAATATAGTGTGTACATAATGTACAGCTGTGAAATTTATCAACATTACTTTTGACAGGTTCACGTCATCATGTGTGAATAAAATTATTTTTTCGGAAAGAATTTCACCAGTTACAGTGCGTTTACTGACTCTCTTCGGACGTGCAGCAACAAGTTCTGTTGCATAACGTTTCCGGTTGTAGTTACACTTATTGTCAACTTTAGATGTTCCTAAATGATCTACAATATCCATTAGATCTTCTTGTTCCTCGATACTGTAGAACCCCTTTCTCTTCGTACAGGCGCCAAACTCAGAAATGGTCATCATTGGAGTTCGGAGGAAGAAAAATGCATCCCCAAGTGTGGTTCGAAGATCTTGGCCATCCGTACATTTGCATCTTCGACTCGCCCATTCAATTGTTTTGTTAAATATATCAGCTTCGTTAGCATGAAATGTGTCTCCTTTCAAGATGTAAGTGAGACATCTTAAAGACATTTGTAAATATCCATCGGTCAATACAACTGTCTCTGCATTTCTGTCGATAAAATTGCTGACACGGTCAATCAAATATTGATTGTCATACAGCAATGCCCTGTCTAACAACCCACATGAGTTTTCAATAGAAATTTTCTCTGCCAACTTTCCACAACATCCATCAACGAGGAATTGGACTTGGTACTTATGGGAAATTTCTAAGGAATCTGTAAGCTCGCTGAATTCATTGGCAAGGTCAACATTGTCGCTGTACAGTAATCTGAAATTAAACAATCTCCTTAATTGATCAGACTAACCGTGACAGGGGCGTCGCATAGGTGGTGTGATGTTCAGGCCATGTTCAAGGGGAATCATTGGGTATACTCTTAGCTACAGTTGTGGCATTTTTTATGTTTAAGTCTGGCGAAAACAATGTGTAGGCCACAACCTACATGCCTATATGAAGCAACACACCTGAACTAGAATTGCATTTAAAGGTCAGTTTATCATTGTTTTCTTGCATTTTAGAAACGTGTTAAGCTATCTGTAAACAAGAGGGCCATGATGGCCCAAGATCGCTCACATTAATTATACAATGTACTACAATGCAAAACACATCAAGACAATTATTCTGAATGCAACCTCCACAGTGTTAACAAGATTTTCCTTCATTTGGCCTAGTGATCTATATTTTTTTACCTGATATGACCCATATTCAAACATGGACTAGATATCATCAAGACAACATTCTGACAAATTTTCAACTTGCTCAAAGTAAAAATGCGGCCTCCGGAGTTTGAACAATATTTTCCTTTATTGACCTTGTTTCTGACCCAATATGACCCATATTCGTATTTGCCTAGATATAATTCAGACAAACATTCTGACCAAATTTCAAGCTGCTGAAGCAAAAACTGCGGCATCCAAAGTGTTAGCAAGATTTTCCTTCAATTTGGCCTAGTGACCTAGTTTCTGACCCAACATGACCCAACATGACCCTTGATCGAACTTGACTTACATATCATCAAGAAAAACATTGTGATAAAGTTATAACATGCTAAAGTTAAAAATGCAGTATCCAGAGTGTTAACAAGATTACCCTTCAATTTGGCCTAGTGACCTAGTTTTTAACCCGGCATGACCCATATTCGAACTTGGCCTAGATATCATTTAGCTCAACATTCGGCTTCTACAGAGCTAACAAGATTTTTCTTCAATTTGGCCTAGTGACCTAGTTTTCTGACCCAATATGACCCATATTCGAACTTGGCCTAGATATCATTTAGCTCAACATTCGACTTCTACAGAGTTAACAAGATTTTCCTTCAATTCGGCCTAGTGACCTAGTTTCTGACCCAATATGACCCATATTTAAACTTGACCTAGATATCTTTAAGACAAACATTCTGACAATATTTCAACATGCCCAAGTTGAAAAATGTGGCCTCTACAGTGTTAACAAGATTACCCTTCAATTTGGCCTAGTGACCTAGTTTCTGACTTGATATTACCTATATTTAAACTTGACCTAGATATTTTTAAGATACATTCTGATAAAATTTCAACATGCTCAAGTTGAAAATGTGGCCTCCAGTGTGTTAACAAGATTTCGCTTCAATTTGACTTAGTGACCTCGTTTTTGACCTCATATGGCCCAGTTTCGAACTTGTCCAAGAGTTGATGAAGATGAATGTTCTGATACACTTTCATGAATATTGGATGCAAACTGTAGCATGTAGAGTGTAAACAAGCTGAAATGTTGACGACGCACGACGGACGACGGACGACGCACGACGCACGGACGCCGGACAAAATGTGATCACAATAGCTCACCTTGCACTTCGTGCATAGATGAGCTAAAAATTCATTTTTGCCCTAAACAATCAGTTAAGTTACAAGATAATAGTCATACAAATAAGGAACATTTGTGGAATAAAGACTACAGTTTACTTTTACTCATACAAAGGCAAGTAATTTGAGTTGCAATATGAATATACTACAACATAAATGGTAAGAAAACTAATTAAAACAAAATAATACTATTAAAACTATGAATGATATTAATGATATTGTTAATAACAATAATGCATTATAAGGGTTTTCATTGTTAGTCTAGTGAATGCACAAAATACAAGTAAAAATATTTTTTCAATAGATAATCATTTAAAAGACGAAATTCAATAAAAAATAATTAAACTAACCTAAGAAATGTTTTAAACTTGCCTCCGTCTGTATCTTGTATCTTAATTTCTTCGCTGCTGTCTCTAAGTGGTCCAAAAAAACATAGCCTGGAACACTGGGCTTCGGGCAGCAAGAATTATTTTATGCGCATGAACTCTATCGTCAAGGTTTTCTTCAGTTTGGTCTGCACACCGAAAAGTAACGTCCGTCCAAAGTTGTGCATCAAACATCTGCGCCATGCATTCACCAAGCTTTCTGTCTATCTGCCATCCGTCAGTAAGCTCGTTAGTCTTGCCGCCTTCAGTACTTACATCAAATGAAGTCGACGCACTATCTTCTGATTCTGTTTCTTTAATATTTTCATCAGTATTATATTTCATTTCACCGTTAGAATCTGTTTCGCATGTTGCCATTGCGTTTGTTTTCTGAAATATCAAACATTGCAAACAAGAATAACAGAATATGTTTCAAC